>JAKWJA010002489.1:41908424-42340119 GCA_027704765.1 Solanum habrochaites | reverse complement strand
AATTCCATTGTATATCAATTACTTGGCCCTCAATAACCTATTTAAGTCATATCATTAATAAATTTTAACTCATGCATTTTTCATTATTTATGTAGATAGAGGTAAAAAAAAAAACACCATTAGGGAAACTTATTCTATTCAAGGTAAAACATGTTTGCAATAATATAGGACCAGGTCGCATACCCATGTCCATAACTAGTTACAACGTAACAAGTTATTAATATTATTTAAATAACGCTTTTCGATCATATAATTACATGGGGCATAGTAGTAGACATCAATTCCTATTGAGAAAAAAATCTTGTCCATTAGTTTAACCATTTGGCTCTATCCTACTCATTATTGCATGGCTATTTGCGTTTTTTTGTTTATTGTGTGGTGACATGTAAGGACCCCGGGAATAAAATGGACTTAAGGTTGGGGGGGAATTAGGAGCCCTAAAAATGTTGGGATTGAGATATAAGGTCATTTAAATAGGGTTCGTCTAATTATATTGTAATAGGTCAATGTTATAAAGATTTTTAGGGTTTATATGAAAAGTCAAAAACGTCGGGACGGGGACTAAGGGGGACGTTCGACGACTTAAAAGTACCATGTTGCTTCATTGTTTTTTCTATGTTTGGGTTATGGTTTGGATTTAACGAGGTTTTAACGGTTTAAATAAAAATGAAGTTTATTGATATTTTTTTCATAAAAAAAATATTCAGTGTGTTCAAGGTTTCCATGGAGTAGGAAGGGTCCAAACGTCAAGGAAAACCTTCCATTGACGCTCGAAAGATGTTCCTTGACAAGACCTTGTTGTGTCTAAAGCATGTTTCGTCGGAGGGGGGTTTTACGTGGTTCTCTTTTTTTGGGGTGAAAAATTCATTTGATTACGTGCTTTTTAAAAATTCATATAAACTTATGTTTTGTTTTGAAAAAGGTCTTTCTGGGGGAAAAAACATCCCCCAGTACCAACAAAAGGGTCCTTGGAGGGAAGGGGAACCAGGTTTTGGGCCCAAAAAAAAAATGGGGCCCAAAGGAAAGTCCACCTACGGATTGGGCAATTGTGACGGCCAAGTGGGCTGGTCGGAACCGCCCCCCGTAGGTGGTTAGTTTTTTTAAATCGGTGGTACTGAGCCTGGGGACGAAAAAGGGAAAAAAAATCCCATTTTAAGGTCTCCGAAACCCATCAAAAAAAAAAGGTTCAGGACGGGGGCACGTTGCAATGAACCTACGCCCCTGGTCGGATGGGGGGCAAACGTCCTCCGATGTTGGTCTTGCATGCGTGCAAAAACTTTACTGTAAGTTGGAGGGGGGTGAGTTTGTTAATTTCAACCCACACTTCAAAAAATAAAAAAAAGGAGTATTGACGGTGATTTAGGGTCAGTTGGGAGTTTTTAAAAAAATATGTTTTATAAAGGCCTAAAGCACATTTAAAGACTTCCATTATTGAAAAAAAACAAATCCCAAAAATCCCTTAAAAATTTTCTATTTACGGGGACTTTCCATTTGAAGTCCAAACCAAGGGAAGGGCTTAAAGTGAAGAATTGAGTGGAGAGTATCATTCAAAGTTAAAGTTAAAGGGGAAAGTAAGGCTTCATTTCAAGGTATGTATTTTGATCTGGTAAACTTGTTTCATTTGCCAAGGAGCCCATAACTCTCAAGATTTGTTTTTTATAAAGTTTTTTCAAAGTATGGAAGTTGGTTTCAAATGTACATGATTTTACCCATGGGGGTCTTGTATCAATTGGTTTTTAAAAAAACTTCTTATTGGGGATTAGATTGTTGTTTTTTTTAAAACTTAAAAAATTTTACCTATGAAACCATAAAATTGGATGAAACCTAGATTTGTCTAAAAGACTCTAAAAAGTTATGGGTTACTTGATTGTTGAACTAATGTTGTTTGGGGAATTATGGTGTAGATTTTCAAGGGCATCTAATGATGAATAATTGTATGCCAAATTGGATATTCTATGTTGTTGTATTATATTGATTAAATTTAATTGAATTTACCTAGTTTCATTGATTATTATAGTTTTTATGGTTGACTGATTGTTCCAATGACCATGTGTTGTAAGGGGCCCTTATGTTATTTGAATAGGTGATTTTGCATCAAGTTTAGGTGGTGAAGGATGTTGTGGTGTGTAAGATTAAAACTATTTTTATTTTTTTTTATGTTTATTATGACTTCAATTATGTAAGTTATTGTAGGGTTGGCCCCACTTGTGGTGTCGGTTGTTATGTGTTATTAACTTGCAATTGATGTGGCCCTTGTCGGCGTTACTTTATCAATATGATGATCATGAACCTTGTTCGGGGACTACTTGAAGTAATGTGGCTATTTGTTGTAGTTTATTATTGTGAAGATGTTTTGATATGATCTACAGGTTAAAAGCACAATGTGAAAAGTTTATTATGTGGTGTTTTCCTATTGATGTTTATGTAGGGTAATTCTGTTAATGAGACATGACTGACTTTGTGGTTTATAGTTGTAGGGGTTTGGAGTCTTGGTTATTCTAATTTACATATGGTTCTATTTAATGGGTTTATATTGATAATTGTTGTAGTTAAAGGTTATAGGGGTTTGGACATAAAAGTAGTAAGGGTCATCCTAGTGTTTTTTAAAGAATGGATATGCTATATAAGATTTAAGGTTGGGAAAAAGAAATGTAGGTCTTTGCTGGTAGGGGGTAGGGACTGTTTCCCTTACTTGATTTATATTGGAATGATGTTATGAAGATTATAAATATCGTTCTTGGACTAGGTAGGCTCTAGTTGCACACTTGCTATGTATGGAGTTAGAATATGTGAGGCTCTCTTAGAGGGGCTGTTTAAGAAGGTCATTTATGTGTGGAAAGGTTAGTGTTATAAAGGTTGAAGTCGAGAGCGTTGAATGGATCCTCATGAAAGGGAATGATAGACTTTAAATTTTAAATTGGCTGGAACAAAACCGCAAACCTATAATCCTTAGGAAAAGTTTATACTGAGCGATCTTAGTCTTCCATTGAAAAGGTAAGCCCTAGTGGAACTCTTTGGTTTGGGGTGAATGGTGATTTAGGTTATGAACTAGATTTAAGGCACCTCTTCTGTGATCATTAATGTCCAATTTACTCTATGAGAAAAACCAAGGGCCAAAGCACCGAAGTGATTATGTTTATGGGAAAGTGGTTCTCTACTTGAGGATGAGCGAATAGAGTACAATGTACCTTTACTTGCAGGAATTAGGACTAGGAGTGCATAAAAATTTCCCTTCAAATTGGCTTAACCAGGTGCCTACATGGGATGTCCTGGTTTATTTTACCCGTGGCAAAGTAGGAACACTCATCGGGAGTAAGGTTTAGAAATCCGGATTCCAGTTTCCCCATCTATTCATGGTCTATGCCAGTTTTTATTCTATTATAATCCTTGTGGGATTAATAGTACTAGAGGAAAGTTACTATGAAAGTTTTAGGGTTGGTTGGTATGGGGGACGCTATGCTTTTAGGGGGACCATTTGCACAATAGGCTTTTGAAGAGGGTGTTTAGGTAGAGTCCCTAGGTCTTGTTAAGACATTATTTGGATTTCCTCTAAAGTGGTGGATTGAGTCTTAGTGAAAACTAATGTATGAAAAAGGACTCAAGTTAAGTAAAGCAAAATATATTAATGAATAAGACTTATCTAGAGTGTAAGGGTTTGTCTAGGTAAAAGGTTATGAAAAAGGGGGGCCCCATTAGGAAAATGGGCAACTTCGTATTCTTACCTAGATTGAGGTGCTTAAGAATGACTCTAGTTTAGGGAGATGTTGATATGTGGGAATTGATCGAAAAAAAACATAGGAATCTTAGGGGGGATTATTTTATGGTAGTATTGGGAGAAGGTAAATTTCATTGGGAATTGTTATTCTTCTTGATCTGCGTGAAGTCTTTTGAATACCCCTTTGATTGAGAAATGTTTATATTGTCTATGTGTTGATATTTTTGATGTCTTGGAGGTGTATGTTTACTTATTATATGTGTTCTTGAGGGTCATTTTGGGTATTAAGATGCTTTTTGAAGGTGACCAAGAAGACATGGCCAAGAGGGGTTTTTTTAAATTAGGAGAAAAGGAAGAGCTTTCACTGTTACATTGTGGGAAAAAACTTCCACTGCAATAGTGATTCGGGACTCACCGTTACAGTTGATCATTAAAAAAATGGCATTAATTCGTTTTTTTAAAGGTTAATTTCTTGATGTGTTCCTAAGCTGTTTGTTAAAGATGTTGTTTCTTATGATTATAATTTTGATTTCTAATGAAAAAAAAACTAGCCATTATTTCCTAAATTTGTCCGTTTTCATTGATTTTTATTGTTATAAATTTGCCATTACTCAGTGACATATGGTTGTAACTTAATTCCAAGCCTTTATCTATCTCATAGTTTTTTGGAGGTGAGAGCTTTTGGGACAGTGGGAAGAATGGTATTTATTAGGCATTTTCCAATTTCAAACGGAAGTTGCAAGTATGTCCAAAAGTTTGACTCGGGATGGGCATATATGTCTTTTTGTTTCATTTGTATTATTGTAATTAGGGGACTAAAGATTTTTTTCTATTATTAGTATTTTGTTTATGGGCCGTGTCCCAAGATTCTTGTGTCTTAAGTATTAAAGAGGGGAGACTTAGTATTTCCTTATGACTTTTATATGGAAACAAGAATAATTTTAAACGGGGGACTCAATTTTGTTATTTGCTTTGTTTGAAAAAGTTTTTAATTCCGCACTAAACTTTTTTTCCCAACTTTGTGTGTATTTTTGTTTGAGATGGGAAAATTTTTGATGTGTTAAGGGGGGGGGTCTTTTGGTTTGTATAAAGGGGGGGGGGGGGGGGGAACCCTCCGGGGGGAAGACGGGTGTGTTCAAAAAAGTGTTTTTGTACGGCGGTTTTTCCAATCCGGAAGATTGGCCCCCTAAAAAACTTCCTAGGGGTTTTTGGGGTTTTTTTTGGGTTTTTTCGAACCGATGTGATAGCAACATTTGAATAAACCATATGATGCACATAAAGTTAACAAACAGAATATGAGGCAGCCAACCCTCTTTACACAACAATACACAATCATGCATAGAACACACACCACATTATATCATAGGAGAAAAGACGTCATCAACATTGCATCTAAGACTCCTAACATAGGCTAAGATCAAACATTCATATAGGGGTACTTAGGTAGGGGTCATTCATCATTAGCACTTCTTCAATTACATGTACATAGACCAAACCTAACCCTAACAACTTCATTCACACGTAATCGACATTATCAACACCTAGAACATGATACTAGCATTAGAGACTAGGCACAATACTTCATAGGTGTGTTCATCATAACCACACTTCATAAACATTCCTTCAAGGCCTGATCAGTTCATATAGGTAATGACAAGAAAGTAAACACCGCCACCATAACTGGACCATACCACCCAATGCCATTCAAGGACAATTCAACTATCAATTCTATACAAAATAGAAGGAATACTGCAATCTTACCAATTATCCAAGCTTTGATCAGCATTCACAGATTCCCAAAAATTTATAAGCAATTCATAAGGGAAAACAATAGCTATAAGCAAGATAGCATAATCGAATCACAATCAAACAACATCTCAACAAGATCACATTACCCAACGTCATAGGTTCTTTAGAAAATTATATTGAAAATGACATTACAAAAAGTATAAAATCATCGATTTAACATAAGCATGCTTTTTAAATCGTTTTAAGAAGGAACCAATGGCTAGATTTAAAGATAGAAAATTTGATCATAGAATCTTCTTGGAAAACTATGAAGGAACTCCTTAGATGAATGGATAAGTAAGGATGAAGGATCACCATGACACATTTAAGAGAAAGAATCTAACAATTCATCTTCTAGCTTGAGCTTGAGTTTTCCCTCCAAAGGAGGTTTGAGAGAATTTGGAAGAGAAGGGAGCTTTTGGGATTATTTATTTCTTATTGGGTATTGGGGTTTTGACTTGGAAAAGGGGTTCAATGGATTATCAAAATAGTTTATAACCGAAGGTCAAATTGATTACCGAATGGTTCCTACACATAGATTACATGTAAAGGGTCAAAAATTCCGAGTAAGACACCCAGGGTATCACCCTAAGGGTCCCAAAAGAGGACCCAAGAATGGGCAAAGCAAGCTGCAGAGGCTGCAAAGATTGGGGCTCCAAGGCGCGTCGCCCAAGAAGCATAGAAAGGTCAAAATGTTTTCCCTGCGTTGTGGGGCTGGAACCATTCCTTCTCAAAATTTTCTAGAATCAAGAATTGGAAGTGCCTCCGCGACGCACAACCATGTCCCAGATTTTGTCATGTCGTTTTTAAGTTAAGTTAGAACTGGTTAAATGGTCCAACAGGTGCAGGGGATTATTGGGTACTTTAGGGATTAAGTATTGGCGGTTATTTTATAGGTTTGAAGTGTATCTAAATTTTACAATATCCATTTAGACCCTAGACTCCAAAATTCTGTCCCAAAATTTCTCAAAACCACCATTGAAGAAGAAGAGAAATTGGAAGCATCTTCTAGGAAAAAATTCACCAAGAAATCAAGTTGGGTTTGAGGATCTAATCTAAGTGATGTGAAGCTTATTCATCCATGGATTCTTCCATCCACGGAGTCCCCTAGTTTTCATCAATTGTGAATCCAAAGAACCCCTATCTAGAGAGGGTTGTGATTGATTTATGGGTAAGGCTTGATTGTGATCCCAATCTAGTGGGTAGCATTCAATTATGTTCATGTGATTATTGTATGATGTTTTCATGGTGAATTGTAGTATTTGATGTTGAAGGTGATCATGGTGGTTTTAGACCATTAGAGGCTAGATGAAGGTTTTAAGTTGATCTTCTCTATTTAAATGTATTAAATTCTATTTAATCATGATTGAATCACCTAGATATGAATTGAACAAGGCCTAATGATCTAGGTTTGTCTTTACTTGTAAATTTTGAATTTAAACTATGTGATATGTATGCCTAGACTTACCTTCTAATTATCAAATTGAATAAATTAACTAGTAATTGAACATGGATAATGATAGATTGAAGTAGATAATTGATTTTAGGGCTTGTAGGCCGTTGATGCTAGGGCTTTGGGGGTTTATGATAAAGGGATTGTGATGATGATTTCTTTCTCTTCTACACTTAGACATGAACAAGATAGCGGAAGCAAGTTCTTTCACATAGATGAACTCTAGGTTGACCTAAGAACCTAAAATGTGAATCAGTGACATGTGAAAACTAGAGTATCTTTGAAGTGTGTGTTAAAAGAGCATCTTCTAGGTTATGGACTGGTGAGATAAGACCAAGTCATGATAGCTTAAGATGGTGGAATTCATGGTAGCTTAATGTTACAACCCGAGGGTATACCCTAGGCATAATCGGCATCCTTGTCCTTGAAGAGGACATAGACAAGCCATTAGAATTCGACATAGCATATCATAGGTAAAGAAAATGCAAAAAATTTAAAACATTATGTAGTGAAGTGCACATAGACTTCTCGCATACTACATAGAGAGTTTACATAGACTCTTAGAATATGAAGTTTATATACACTTCTCTTTTAGAATAAGTAATAATATAAGTGTCTAAAGTCTCATCTCACACTTAAACCATATAAAAGAGTACAAATGTTTGGACATAGCCAATACAAAAACAATGCGCCATTATAGGCTTACTATAATTGTCATAATGATAAAAGAGACAATAAATGTCTCTAAACATATAGAACATCATAGCTACAGTGGAAGATGACAACATCCCCGAACATGATGACTCACCAATGTCTTGGGAAACGATCCAAGTCATTCTTTAAATTGGACATGAAGTTTTCAACAACCCGAACCTAAAATGTTTTGGGAAAAGGAATAAATATGAGAAGCATAGTATGTCAATTCAACATAATATCAACCCAATATGTAGACCACCTGAGAAATACTCGTGCAATGCCAAAGATAATGCCCCATAACCCTATCAAAAGATAAGTATCTCATTAAGCAACCCATTTCATACTTACAACAGATTCTCATAATTAGTCATGACATGCTTCATATATCAATACTAGTAATATCTTATTTCAACAGAATGATAACTCAAGTCATTTAATCCTAAACGAAACACACTACAACCATCCCTTAGGATCCCATGTGCATGTGCAAGGAATTCCCTACCCTCCCTCACATATTGCGGTAGGCCTAAGACACCCTAATAAAGGAGTTCACATACGTAACTGGTCCATTTATAATTGACATTAGGGCAAAAAGTGTGATGGTAACGATTCGCAGGTACACCCTAGAAGAAAAGAGTACTCTTGAGTCGGAACAAGGCGTGCTCGACTTTTAAAGGTATTATACAAGAGTCTTAGCTAGCATTCATTACATAAGACATGAAAAGTAGTGGGTAAGTTTAATCTTTTCAAGATAAATAATAATAAAGAAAACTTCATTTATAAATACTAAGGATAATCTCATCGTCAATAGCCAACTTAAGACACGATATAAATATCTTAGGGATACGACCCTTTACATTGAAAGAGAATATATAATAAGTCTTTGAAGAACTAAAGAAATAAAGACTATGACCTCAAATATATGAGGACACACTTAGTCTTGAGAGAGTCGATTCCGAAGCTTGGCTTCAAAACATCCATTTGGTTCCCTATACTTATAGAGTATAAAAAAGTATGGGGTTAGTACAAACAATGTACTAAGTATGACATTATGCAAAATCATGCAAAAAGGGACCAATTTAGTTGAAATTATAAACAAAGTCATGCTATTTCGATGAAATTTTCCTGTATGATGAAGTGACAAAAAAACATCATAAAAAAGTCATTCAGTATACATAAGTTGAAACCTCCATTTTTTAAATATAGGATTCATACTTCCAGTGAAACCCAAAATTACACATGAAATACTCATGACCCAAAGGTTTTCCAAAGGCTCCCCTAAGTAATTACATAAGGAGATCGCCTTTACAACCTTCCTCAATACCTACCAAGAGATACCTTAAGACTACTACTAGAGATAGGCTTACTTTCATTTCATATAAAAATTCCAACCCACTCCATTACTAAAGACCACTACGAGAAACATACTTGCATTTAAGAACTTGCATAAGTACCCCCTATCAAGTGTGGACTTACAAGAACATAATATGCAATGTGAGAGTAGCATACTCAACTACTTACCCCACCAGTGTTCTGTAGTATTCCATAAGATTGGATCCCACTACCACTCATATTCATAAGTTTAATCATACCAAGACCATTTTAACTTGAACATGCTTTCTTAACATAGCATAATCACATTTAGTTTCATTATATCATATCAGTAATTAAATTTCATATATAGAGGGGACAACCAAGGACTCCCTCCAAATGTTTCTACTTGTGCAATTGATAAGTAAACAAATTCTCCAATTCCACCCCACCTACCTAAGTTAGTACACCCTTTAATAGGACTTAGTCCCTTTATATATTTTGTGGGGGATAAACTTAAACAATATAGATCATGAGAGGCTTGGACATGGGGAATCCCGGTACTACCCTTACCGGATGAAGGATCCCTACATGCCTAAGGAAGGGTCATATTCTTTAGCCTTTACATGAGTTCTCCAATAGCTACACATGCGCGGGCGCATAGTTAATGGATAAGGATATTGCTACTATGTAACTCACTCTCTGCTTATGAGGAGAACCCATTTCAAGAGGTACATTGGATACATAGTCTTTAAAATGTACCCACCCTTCTTCAAATCCACTCGGTGTAAGTAGAACTCCCCCACAAAATCTTAAACATTCATTAACTATAGGTTAAGAGATAACTATTAAACACCCATCTCAACTCACGAAGGATATCCAACCTCCAACCTATCTTGGAAAGATCATTGGGAATAATGAGGTTGCTACTAAACACTTCATCTCTACTCACGAAGAGTGTTCACCCCAAAACCCCCCTTTTTCATACTTAGGAATACTAGGGATGGGTAGACACTTCATCTCTACTAACGAATAGTGTCTACCCTACAATCCCCCATTTTAATTAATTGACTTCTTTCATGCATTTAAGTGAGTGTGAGAGAACACATTTCACATAATGACCACTATTAATAACATTGACTTGTAGACATGCTCAACTCACATTTATCACAATTCACACATTATAATACTTCACATATCAAACACATGCTTCATTTAGACACAAACTTTCAAGATGCTCATATCAACATTCCAACACATACCATACATATGCATATCAAAATTATCACTTCACTTCACATATTATGCCTTCAAGTCCATTCTCATAATACACATATAATTTCATATATTTCAAGTAAAAACCGCCACACAAGGTGGACCATAGTAGTAAATAATTACTTCAATGTAGCTTAACCAAGATAGAACATCTTACTCTTCAGCCAAGGCTTTACGACCTATTCACAATTTATACAATAATCCATCATTAAATAGCCCTTAGGGCAGTAGTTAAAACTCAATAAAACCACCAAGAAACAATAACTTTAACATTATCTAGTCATGCTCATAGAACCCATTTCATAAGCCAAAAGTTGATAAAAATAATAGACATAATTCCACTAGGGTTTTGACATTAAAATCATCAATTAATGATAAGAACAACACATTTTTATCAATAAAACATTTTCATGTAAAGACCCATACTTAGAGTCAAGGAATAGAGAAGATTGAAGTTTGAAATCGTTTTCTAAATCTCTTTGAAATGGCTACTTTGATGAAAGAAGAATCAAGGATTAACTACTATACCTAAATATGAAGATACCAACGAAAATTTGGTGAACAAAACGTGAAGAACTTAGTCCTCTTCCTTTGAGCTTGAAGCTTCTTCAATGGAGGTTTTTGGAGAGAAGGTTTTTGGTGAAATTTGATTTGATATTTAGGGTTGCAAATGATGGGTGAAATGAGGTTAAAAATTACCTAAATCAGTCCAGAAATGATCCCCAAAGTTCCCAAAAGACTCCCACACCATTTGGACCCTTTTCCAATTTGAAATTTGACTTAAAAACGTCGCGGTCACATTATGGTTGGTACCTTGGATAAGCGGTTGCGGAGAACGCTCAGATTAGGACTCCAATATTTTAAGGTAGTGGTACCTCGGGTAAAGGAGCGTCGTGAGGTTTAGGGGATCAGTCCTGGGCCCCTTGACGGATGCCTTGGATAAGGCATCTGACCTATGTTTGGATTCTCTTTTGGGGGCCCTTCGGGTGGCCCCGAGGCGTGTCCGGGGACGTTTTGACACTGGTTACATCCCCTCTACGGCATTAGGAACCCATAACAACTCAACTTCACTATCAAAAACATCCCAAAAACTTAACGAACAAAACACTACGACACACTAGTTAAACTTCGACTAGTTTTTCAGACATTTGGGTAGTTTGTTTGACTTGCAAATGCTCCCAAACTTTAGGAACAGACTTCTAATGCTAAAATATACTATTTTAATACATTATTAACTCATAAAACACATGTGAATCTCTATTTTGACCTATTTCATTTTTTAGGATTGTTACAATCTCCCCCACTTAGAACAACGTTTGTCCTTGAATGACACTACACACTTCCAAGGACTTCAAGGACACAACTAGCAGCATACCACACAAATCATCAAGGTCAAGAAATTCATACACAATTCATCAACTAAAAAGGAGCACTAAATTCACATCATTTAGAATTTAGGCAACCTAAGCAAGTAGGAACAACTCCCACCACTTTCTCATTTCATCATTCATGGAGGAACTACCTTCTCCAACATTAGTGATGCTCTTACACATCATTTATACACACATTGAGACCATCATTCATGAAAAAGCAATTAAATCTAATTTTGAAATTCTTTACAGTGAGAACTAATTCTTTATAGTGAAACATGCTCAAAATTCAAGGATTCATATTCAAGCAATTCTAACATGAAGGCATGAAAACATAAGAGACAAGACCATATAAACTCATATCATAACATAAACATAACAACCATAAGGAATATTTATGATTGCGGGGTTTTTCACTCCGGAAGTCCCTTAGCTCTGAGAGCATAGAAATAATTCCTCCTAGGGGCATTGGGATCCGGACCATCATGACGAGCTTGGTTGACCTCTTTCCATTTTCCCTTGAGGGTAGGGCAATCCATAATCTTATGGACCCTATTACCACACTCCAAAGAAAACCATAGTTGCCAGCCAAGACACCTCCGAGGTTAGTGTTGCTTCCCACAATAGTTAACCTAGGTTTCTTCAAAAAGCATTAAAACCACTCCTTGAGAATTTTGGTTTGAAAACACTATCCTTGTCCCATGGAAGAGTCTTGATTTTATAGAATATTTTCAAAACTTAGGTTGTACTTGACTCCTTCGAATCTAGAAACTCTTTTCCATTCTCTCAGTTCATCTCTCCTAACTTGGACTCTTCAATTTGTTGGGCAGACACCCATGAGCCTAAAATATATCATATCATTAGGAGCCTAGCCCATACGGACAATCTTTTCTCAAACCCTAACTAATACCCCGCATCAAGAACATATTCATTTCAAGCCCTAGAGTTGCTACCAAGGCTGAGGGCATACATAGAGAGTTAGGTGAAATGACAGAATACTCCTTAACACTCATTCCCCCTTAAGGAAAGTTCATGAATTGTACTAACTTCCTTTGCCTCAACCTTATGTGAAAGAACCTATAAAGAAAAGCCGTTTTGAACGCTTCCCAATATGTCGGACCTTCCCTTAAGGGTATATCATCCCTCCATTGCTTAAACCACACTAGAGCCACATCCTTAAGTTGATAAGCGACTAGTTACACTTTATCTCTATGTGTAAAACCTAGAGCATCCACCACATTGAACACCTCATCTATGAAGCCTTGTGGATTTTCATCCACCTTAGTGCTATGGTAAGTAAGAGGGTTCATCCTCATGAAATCTCAGATTCAAGAACCTAGAATACTAACATTGGCTTGAGGTTCAACTCCAAGGTTATCTTGGGCAACCACATGATTAGTGACAACATGAGTTGGAAGTCATTCATGAGTTGAGGTCAAAGACGAAGAGGATCCTAAACTCGCATTGTCATATTCCCCTTCGCATTTTAGGGAGGATTTAGGTTTTGGGAATTGGGAGGCATTTGGGGGGCACTTGATGTGCTTGAGGTTCCACGGAAGGGGCAACTCTTCATTGAAAACGCCTCTTTATCAACCGATAGGAACGTGGATAATTCTAGAGAGGAATCTTCTCATTAGCACGTCTCCCCTCCTACCTTCTTAGAGGGGTGTCCTTCTCGTATTTCATGCCTTTATAAACATAAGAGGAAGATGTTGAGAAAAACAAGAACTTATGTAAACTCAAACTCTTAAGGCACGGTCGCTAGAGAAATTAGTAAAAAAACAGTTGAAACTTATATCATCATAAGCCTCTTCCCATGGAGTGTCGCGCACTCAAACCGATGAACAAGACCTCTACTAGACGTGGCTTGTTAGGACTTTGACCCCTGAAAACTATTTCCCAAAACCTTAGCTCTGCATACCAAGTTGTTAACGACCCATAAGGGACACCCAGGAAAAGAAGTACTTTGAGCCTCGAACAGTGTGCTAGACCTTTTCAAAGGTTCTAGACAAAGCATCTTAGCTATAATTCATTACAGAAACATGACAAGTAGTGTGGATATTTAAACTTTTCAAATTGTACATAATAATAAAGAAACATATTTTATAAATACTAAGGATAATCTCATTGTCAGTAGAAAAATTAAGAGACAACATAAATATCTTAGGGACACGAACCTTTACATTGAAAGAGAATAAATAATAAGTCTTCAAGAAGAACTAATGAAATAAAGACTATGCCCTTGAATATACGAGGACATACTTAGAAACTCTAAGGACATACTTAGAATTGAGAGAGTCAATTCCCAAACATGACTTGAAAACATCCACTTTCTTCCAAATATACTTGTAGACTATAGAAAAGTATGGGTTTAGTACAAAACAAGTACTAAGTATGGGGTTGTTTGAAAATATATAAGTAATGCTATTTCGATGAAATCCTTCATGAATTAAGTTACAAAATATCATAAAGTCATCATTTAACACATAAGTTGAAACTTCCTTTTTTCTTAACATAAGAGCATACTTACAGTGAACCCAAAATTACACATGAACTACTCCTATCCTAAGTTATCCAAAGGCTCCCCTGAGTAAGACATAAGGAGATCGCCTATACAACCTCCTCAATACCTACTCAAGAGATCCTTAAGACTACAAGGGACAAGCATACTTTATGTCATTTACAAATAAACACTCCATACTAAATACACTAGAGAAACATACTTGCATTTAAGAACTTCACATAAGTATCCCTCTCAAGTGGACATACAAGTCACACATTGTGCAATGTGAGAGTAGCATCTCCTATTACCCCACCATGTGTTCCTTGAGGATTCCATGAGATTAGATACACTACATGCATCATTAATGAGTTTAATCATACAATACACCACTTAACATGCTTTATTAACATTAGACATAAAGTCACATTACTTTCATTTACATCATATCATGACCCATTCATACATTTCACATAAGGACTCACCAAGACTCCCTCCAAATGTCTACTTGTGCACCAAATATGTAGCGTCCCATTCCACTACCTACCTTAAGTAGTATAACCTTAATATAAGACTTAGTCCTTTACATTATTTTGTGGGAGATAACTTTAACCGACATACACAATAAGAGCTTCACATGGAATCCCGGTACTACCCTTATCGGATTAGGGATCACTACATGCCTAAGGTAGGGTCATATTCTTTAGCCTTTACATGGGTTCTCCAATAGCTACACCTAATGGGGTGCATAGTTAAGGGATTAGGAGATCGGTACTAGTAACTCACTCTTTACTAATGCGGAGCACCCATATGAAGAGGTACATAAGATACAACATCTCTACTCACGAAGTGTACCCACTCATTTTTCAAATCCTCTCGGTGATGAGTATAACTCCCCCTCGGAGTCTTCAACATTCATCGACTATTGGTTAGGAGATAACTATTGAACACCTTTTCTAAAATCACCAAGGGTATACAACCTCCAACCTATCTTAGAAAGCTCATTGGGAATAGTGAGGTTGCTACTAAGCACTCCATCTCTACTCACGAAGAGTGTTTACCCATAATCCCTTTTTTCATACTTAGGAATAATAGGTATGGTGTAGACACTTCATCTCTACTCACGAAGAGTGTCTACCCTACAATCCCCTATTTTCATTAATTGACTTCTTTCATGTATTTAAGTGTGTGTGTGTGTGATTACATTATTTATTATATGACCACTATCTAATAAACATTGACTTCTAGACATTTGCTCAAAACTCACCATTATCACATTCACCCACATTATCAACTTCACCATATCAAATGCATACTTCATTTCGACATAAATTTTCAACATTCTCATATCAACATTCCAACACATACTATACATATACATATCAAAATTATTACTTCACTTGACATATTATGCATTGAAGGCCATTATCACAATACAAATATAACTTCATATATTTCAAGTAAATACCGCCACAAAAGGTGGACTATACCACTAAACCAAATTAGTCAAACATAGGCTACCCATAGATAGAACAACTATCTTCAATTCCAGCCTTTACCTTATTCCAAAATTTATACAAATAATTCCATAATTAAAAATATTCCTTGGAAGTAGCTTAAAAATCAATAAAAAACACCAAGGAAAAAAAAATAACTTAACATTATCTAGTCATTGCTGATAGAACCCATTTCATAAGCCAAAAAGTTGATAAAAACAATAGACATGATCCAATTGGGGTTTGACATTTAAAATCATTTTCAATTAGAGCTAAGAAAACTCGTTTTGATCAATCAAACATTTTCCATTGGCAAAGGACCCATATTAGAGTTCAAGGAATAGAGAAAGATTGAAGTTTGAAAATCGTTTTTGAAATCTCTTAAATGGCTCCATGAATAAAAAAGAAGAGTCAAAGTATATTAAAAATACCATTACATTAATATGAAAGAATAAACCCACAAAAACAAATTTGTTGTGAACAAAAACGTGGAAGAACATTGTCCTCTCCTGGAGCTTGAATTATTCTTCAATGGAGGTTTTGGGAGAGAAGTTTTTGGGAATTTGATTGATTGACTTTAGGGTTGAAAATTATGGGGTGGAAATTGAGTCATGAAATTACCTAAATAATTCCACAACTGATCCCAATGTTCCCAAAAGACCCCACACCATTTGGACCTTTTCAAATTTGAACTTGGACCTCTTAAAAACTCTGCAGCCAAATCTGGGACATGGCTGCGTTGTGCAGAGGCAAGATCCAGCTGTCTGACATCAAACATTTGAGGCAGTGTACCTCGTGCTATAGTAGCGTCACGAGGTAGGCTTCAGATCCTTCCCCTGCATGCTGCCTTGGCCAACATCTGGACTTCTGTTTGGGTCCTCCTTGGGGGCCCTTCGGGTGGTCCCCAAGGAGTCGTACTCGCACGTTTTGACATTTGGTACATCTCTATACGTATAGGAAACATTAAAACTCAATTTCACTCTAAAAAAATCCCACAAAACTTCACTACAAAACACTACGTCACAGTAGTTCAACTTCGACTAGTTTTTGGACGTCTAGGATGTTTGACTTGCAAACGCTCCCAAACTTTATGAACTGAGTTCTAATGCTAAAATATATTATTTTAATAAATTATTAATTCATGAGACACATGGTAACCTCTAGTTTGACCTATTTTCTTTATTAGGGTCTGTAGATCATTGACCGACATTAGACCATATGAGCTACATGGAATCCGGTGTTCTACTCCCACACCTAGAAGACAGGGTTAACACTTGCCTAAGGTGTAAGCATTTGTACATAACTATCTTGGTGGATCCACTAAGCTAGAGTCGTATGTTTGCACATAGTTAAAGGTCAAGGATATTTCTTCTAGGATCCTAACTTACTAATGTAACGGTTTCCATCTTATGAGACACCATATAACTTGGGAATCCGAACTTACAAATGTAAGGAAACCCATGTGGGAGGTCAGAATTGCTAAACAGGTGAGGACCCCATATCATTTTACACGCCCTTTAACCAGGAGGTTCTACACGCCAGCTAGCTTAGGTCAAGTCACTTGTACAAACCACACATGATTTAAGTACCCAATCTCATAAAGTCATTACTAGCCTAATAGACCTTATTGCAAACATCTAAACATAATAGCTCATAGGTAATCACAAGTGAGAACAATCCTTTCACTCTAGAAGCCATTTAACAAGTGTAGATCTTTCACTTAACTCTTTGTTATGGTCACGAAAAGCTACATTCAATACAATAACAATCATATCATTACATGTTTACATACTTCATAATGAATCAACAAGTCTAGGGCTAAGGATGAGGGGGTGATAGTAACCAACATTACCACAACACATTAGGCACACAAGCATTTAAATCTAAGTGACTCATTTTGAAATTTGTATCCAACAAAGAACCAAACTTCATGCCTTATTGCCCTCTCATGATCCTTCATACTTCCATTACTCAAGAACACATAATTAATACATCATCAAGGTAAATTCAATGAATAATACAAGGCTAATATCAATATACATAATCAACATACTTATCATCTATCCTAATTACCATAGAATTTTAAGGTTTCATGAGTTTAGGGAAGATCAAGTGTTCAAGAAGGAATCTCAAGTGGTTATCTATAACGACCCACATGTAAACCCTAGACATTAGGGCATTTTAGGGTCGAAACATGGTGTACTTGACCTCTATTTGGTCATACTTTATCATAGTGCACTTTCATAATTAAGACCTATGTTCATCATAACATATGATCACTATGCCCCTAGGCTACCTCAAAACACACTTGTCAATGCATGTGAAGCATCCCATAATAACTCACACCCTAAGCATATATTGAGATCACCATAACTTGTTTCATTTCATCGTAGGAGTAATCTAGTAGATCTAATTCATATTGACAAGGAACTATCATATTAAATCAATCATGTCATGGAATGAAACCTTAGTCACTATCCTAGTTAAAAATATATCATGTAGAGGTCATGTCATAGGTAGCTTCAAGTCATACTTGTGAAATGTATAGATGGTATACTACCATCCATAATAGTTACTTCTCTAGACTAACCTAATCCATGATGACTTCTCTTGAAACCTTGTCTATTACGCTCAACATACTATCATAATAGACCTACTACCATGGAAAGCATCTCATCATACTAACAAAGCTTACTAATGAAGGATACAAACATCCCAACCACAATGCAACCAATCTTGTAGATGCAAGCTAATCATAGGGGAGCATGAATCCTCAACCCTAAGATACCACCATGACAAACCCATCTCAAGCTATTTTATGAAATACATCTTACATGCATATCAGGCTACCATTAGAAGAGTATAGGCCTTTCTCCTAAAGCTACCATGAAATGGTTTTGGCCAAACCAAGTCAAGCTACCATGATCAAGCATCCTATCAACACAAGACTAAGATATTCATGGGAGGGTTCACTTCATCCATCCCAATCTACCACAAAGATCCCCACCTCAAGCTACCATTATTAATCTAACCCAAGATCCCATGAGATTCAACATCTCAAGCTACCATGAGTATTTCAACCCAAGCCTCGTTGATATTCACTATCCCAAGCTACTCTTGAGATCTACCATCTCAACCTATCATGAGTGTTTCAAATAAACATATCATGCTTTGGTGTTGTCTCTCCAAGTCTACTACACAAGAAGAGACCATGTAACTGATCTTTAATCTAATAATACTCTACCATGCATTGATTTGTTTTAGGCTCTTAAGTCAACCTAAGGTCCCTCTATGTGAGAACTCGCTTCTCCTTATCATGTTCATGTCTAGGAGTAGAAGAGAAAGGAAACATCATTACATACATTTTTCTCAAGACTTTACCCCCAAATCCCTAGAAATAATGGACATAATCCATATAAATTGTTCCTACATTTATTCCCTTTTGATTCATACTCAATTACATGTTAATCTAATCAATTAGATCATTAGAAGTCAATGCTAGTCGTACATGATCACATCGGTTCAATTCTAACTTCCTATGTCAAGATCATCCTTAATCAATTAGACCTTGTTCAATAAATATATATGTGATTCAATCATGATTAAATAGTATAGCGTACAATTGAAAAAAGAAGATCAACATAAAAATTTCATCTTGCCTCTATAATTCACCATGGAAATATCATGAAAAAATAATATAATCATCACATAAACATAATTGAATTCTATACACTAGATTGGGATCACAATCAAACCTTACCCACAATGCAATCACAACCCTTTCTAGATTGGGGTTCTTTAGATTCACATTTGAGGAAAACTAGGGCGACTCCATGGACGGAATAATCCATGGAAGAATAAGCTTCACATGCCTTAGATTATATCCTTAAACCCAGATTCAAACCTTGGTGAATTCGTCCTAGAAGCTGCCTCAAATTTCTTTTCTTCTTCAATGGTGGTTTGGGAGAATTTTGGGACAGAAAGGTTTTTTCTTTGGGAGTCTAGGGTCTTAATGGCTATTGTACTGCTTAAATACTCCTCAAATATCTAAAATAACTGCAAAAAATTAATTCATAAATTGACCAAAATACCCCTGAAACTATTGGAACGTTTAACCAATTCTAGTTTTACTTGAAAACGGCGTGACCAAATCAGAGAGTTTACAGCGCGTTGCGGAGGAATTTTTGATTATTGGTTCTTGAAAATTCGACCAAATCTTAGAGTTAACTGCGAGTCGCGGAGGAATTTTTGAATCTTGGTTCTGCAAAATTTCTAGAAAGAATGGTTTGTGACAATCCACGTCAAAAGGCAAGATTTTTTCCCCTCAAATGCTGGCTGGGTGTCTTGCGGCAACCTTCTCTTCTTGGCATACTGGCAGCTTCGGTGGCCCATGTTTGGGTCCTCCTATGGGACCCATAGGCTGGTCCCCGGGTGCTGTTATTAGAATTTTTGACCCTTTATATGATAGTATACGTATAGGAACCATCGATGCTAAATTTCACCCTCAAACTATCCCCCAAAACTCAACTACAACACACTAGTTCAACTTCGACTAGTTTCTAGACGTCTTCGATGTCCTTGGACGTTTGACCTCAAAACATTTCCAAAATTCATATACTAACTCTAAACATTTAATATAGTCATTTTAAGACATTATAAGCTCAATTCACCTCCTTTTAGGTTCTATCTTTCCCTAATTTATTTTTTGGGTGTTAAAATATCCCTCCACTTGGAAATATTCGTCCTCGAATGACACCTTCTAAACTTTTCAATAGAGGACCTATTCTAGAGTAAAAGAACATTGTATATTCAATATACCTAAATTCACATACCCAAATAAAGGAAATAATTCAATTCCAAGCTAAACATAACCATATAAAGACCTCATTCAATGGCTTCTGATCCCAGTTGGGAAAAATCTACACATGTATATTTAACATCCATTCTTCATCATAAGGAAATATCAAAATCAAATAATAAAATCATAATCATAAGGAATTCTAAAAATTTTCATAAATAAATAAAGAAGCACATACCGGAAAAGCCATTTTGAACACTTCCCAATCTATCAGACCTTCCCTTAAGGGTCTCTCATCCCTCCATTGCTTAAACCACACTTGAGCCACATCCTTAAGTTGGTAAGCAGCTAATTCCTCTTTCTCTCTAGGAGTCACACCCATAGCACCCACCACTTTGAACAACTCATATATGAAGTCTTATGGATCTTCATCCACCTTAGTTCCATGGAAAGTAGGAGGGTTTATCTTCATGAAATCTCGGATTCTAGAAGCGGGAGTACTAACGTTGTATTGAGGTCCAACTCCTAGGTTAGCTTGGCAACCACATGATTAGTCACAACATGATCTTGAGTCATTATGAGTTGAGTCAATGGTGTAAGAGTAGACCTTATCTCCACATTAGTCATATCCCCTTCAACATAGGGATCTTTAGGACTTTGGGATATTGGAGATATTTGGGGAACTTGAGGTCTTTGAGGTTACGGAAAAGGAACCTCTTCATTCATATCCTATTGGACAACAATAGGAACTTTCTCATTCCGTAGAGGAACTCTCTTGTTAGCTACTTCTCCCTCCTCTCTTCTAGTGGGTGTCCTTCTCATATTCGTGCCCTATAAAAACAGGAGAAGGGGTTGAGCAAAAAGAACTTATAGAACTCAACTCTAAGGTAGGACACTACAGAAATGAAGAAAAGTAAAACTTCTATCGTCCTATAGTCTCTCTCCCATGGATGTCTCGCTACTCAAACCGATGAATAAGACTCTACTAGACGTGGCTTGTGAGACTTTGGACCCTAAACTATTTCCCAAAACCCTATACTCAGATACCATGTTTGTATCGACCCGCAAGTGCACCCTAGAAGAAAGTAGTACTTTTGAGTCGGAACAAGGCATGCTCGCCCTTTAAAAGGTCTTACACAAGCCGCTTAGCTATCATTCAATACATAAGACACGAAAAGTAGTGCAGAAATTTAAAATTTTCATGATACATAATAATAAGGAAAACATATTTTATACATACTAAGGATAATTTCATTGTCACAAGCTAACTTAAGACGACATAAATATCTTAGGGAAACGACACTTTACATTGAAAGATAGTACATAATAAGTCTTAAATAAGAACTAAATGCCTTCGAATATATGAGGAATACTTAGTCTAGAGAGAGTCGATTCCCAAGCTTGACTTCAAAACATCCACTAGCTTCCAGCCTATACTTATAAAGTATAGAAAAGAATGGGGTTAGTACAAACAATGTACTAAGTATGGAATTATGCAAAATCATGCAAAAAGGAAAATTCAGTTGATATGTACAAGTCATGATATTTTGATAAATGCTTCATGAATCAAGTTACAAAACATCATAAAGTCATGATTTAACAAATAAGATGAACCAGTTTTCTTAACATAAGAGCATACTTACATTGAACCCAAAATTACACATGAACTAGTCATATCCTAAGTTGTCCAAAGGCTCCTCTAAGTAAGATATAAGGAGATCTCCCATACAACCTCCTCAATACCTACTCTAGAGATCCTAAGGATACTAGATATAGGCTTACTCATTCATTACAATCCACACTCCTACTTAAATAAACTAGAGAAACTACTTGCCTTTAAGGAACTCACATAAGTATCCCTCTCAAGTGGACATACAGTCCACAATGTTCAATGTGGAGTAGCATCCCACTACTACCACAACATGTGTTCATTGAGGATTACATGAGCGATAGATACCACTACAGCCTCATTCATAAGTTTAATCATAAAAGACCAAACTTAACTGCTTTCTTAAACATTAGACATAAAAGTCACAATTACTCTCATTTACATATAGCATGACCCAAATTCTACATTTCACATAAGGACTCCGAAGACTCCCTCAAATGTCTACTTGGGCACCGGATATGTAGCGTCCTCATTCATCACCGACCTACGTGTTGTCACATCCGGGTCCTAGACTCTAGATGAGACTGGCATCGGTAACCTCTCAGAGGTCGCAGACAGCATTTGTTAGATTTCATACAATCCTTACAGTTAATTTAGCAGAAAAATTTAATACTTTTACTTTAGTGAGGTTTGTCTTAGACTTCTATAATTCTTGAATAAGTGTTGATATAGAACAGATTAAATAACAACCATCTATAATAGATTGAACAATGAAATGGAGAATCATATATCATTAATGTTTCCAAAGAAGCTTAATACGAAATCTTGAACAAATGTGAAAGGAAAATGATAAGGGACAACATTCCACTGATATGTCTATCACTCAAGCTAGATAGAATATAAAGCGTTAGGCATCCTAACTCAAGAGGACTACCAAAGTCTAGGGAGTACTAGTCCAAAAAGTTTTAAAAACTAATCTTCATTTCTTCAAGGGAACCCTGCACCCTATAAAATAGTAATGTATATGGGTTAGTTACACAATTGCTATAAGATGTGTGTATGCACTAAACACATAAAGAACTATGCATGATCAAGGAGAAGCTCTTCCATAACAACATCCATTTTTGTGAAAAAATGAAGTCACTTGACTTTTCTAAGTGTTATTTATGAAATTGCTATGAATCATGACTATTTTCATGGATTTAAGCACCACAAATCATTTCTAAGAACATACGACCTTAGAATCATGAACATTTTAATTTTTATAAACAACTCAAGGCAAAAATTAATAATTTGCACCCCTTAGGCCGAGAGCTCCTCTACTCCCAGACTTAATTTATTTTTTTCAGTCTTTTCTTCTTTTTGTTGGGTATTTCAATGACTCATTATCCTATGTTCTATGAGTAATGAAATGATTTAATTTTAGTCCTATTCCTACAATGAATCAAGTAAGTAATCAAAAGGAATTAAGGAAATGAATTGGACTAACCCAACTAACAAGTTATTCTTTCCATTCCTGTTAATTGGGGCAATGAAGTCTTATAATCCAACCTTATAGCTATGACATTATTTTTGGTTATTGCAAAATAAAAATGATGGGGGGCTGGTAATTTTCATACTCAATTGATTGAGTCATTATGGTTGCTACAATATTGGTATCAGCCAGATGAACTGTTAAAACTTTATTCTTTCAACCTGATGAGTTGATATACTTGGCTTTTCTTACTTAGTCCACTTTGAACTTACATTTAGTCTACTTTGATATAATGTCATTTGAACCATGCTAGTTTGACTTAGTATATTGTTAAGACTTACATTGGTTTTCTACGCAAGGACTAAACATGGACTTGCATTCATTACTTAGTCTAACTCAACTTTGGTCTCCTATCTGAAGTAACATATATGCTAGTTCTTTCTTTCTTTCTTATTCTCTTAAAGAGATATTTAGCATAAACGACATAGATAAGTGAGATAAACATGGAAATCCAGTGTAGTGTTTTCTCCACGGTAAAAAGAGGGCGGTTTTCACGGCCAAAGTGAAAACCGAGAATAATTCCTAGCTTTTCGTAGGTGGCATGCACTCGCTAGTAAACTAGATTGCGACATAGATTCCAAAGAACTAGGAGAATTGGAAGAACCTATCCACTTAGGTGGTACGATCATCTCATGAGGCTTACAATGTGCTTGCATAAGATCATTTATTAGTCTATCGGTGGTTAGCTCAATATTATACTTAAAATTTAGAATTGACTCATACATTATGGAACCTTGCTTCTATATGAAGTCTAATTAGCTAAATGGATGAATTTTTATCCCTTATATTTTTTGATGAATGTGAACCTTAAATCTTAAATTATCATTATGGTGTTAATGAAAACTTGTCTCCAAAATTTCTAAAACCCTCTTTATGAGTTCTTTCACATAATGGTTATGTGCAAGTGAGACTGTCTCACTTCCTTTAGCACCCCATTCTATGTCAATTTCATACCTCATTAAAATTTTAGTTATTTCATTAATAACCTTATCTTGTTCAAGTTTTTTGGTACTCTGTACATTACTTATTGAAAGTTGAAGGACTTATTTCAATGTGTACTATGTTCACAAGTCATTTAGATAGGGGATGTTGGGACTTGTCCCAATCATTGGCATTACCTAGGATGAGTTCATTGAATTACAACTGTCAAGTCAATATTTTAATATGTATTGGTCCTTACGAGAATATCATAACTTTACATTGGAAATATAGATTAGTAAGACTTAGTCATATCAATGCTATATAAAATTTTGGAAGTAATATTGCTAGCCAATTTATTGGCATAAAGAAAACATTCACTAAGCATATGTCATTATATTATCACTAGCCAAGTCAAGTAACTTCATGTTTATACTATTGTAATCTCATCATTTTAAGCAATCCAACTTTTATTAATTTCATTTTCTCAAACACAATTTGGCATTAAAACATTTCTTATCTCATATAAATAATAATCTTATCATATGGATCTAACCTTTAGGTCCCATTCGACACAATTTAATCATAGAAACCTACACATATTGATCAGTTAGCACCACATACAAACAACATGATCAAGATTTACATTATACATACTATTAGTATTGGCAATAGGGAGAATTAGGGAGATGAACATTTCATAATTTCATTGGGAAACCCTAGTTTTGATTTCTAGAATTCAAAACGTTTGAAAAGCCTGATGGGGAAAGGAATCCAAGAGAAAAAACCCATAACTTCTTGTAGAATTGAATCTATGAGGATCACCTATACTTTGCTCCAAAATATTGAAGAATTGCCTTGAAATCGCCTAAGGAGAATCGACAATAATTTTTTTGTTTTTCTCACATTTGTTTACTGTTCTCTTTTTCAGTCGAGGGTTTCTATAGATGAACATGAGTCTAAGTCTTAGGAACTGAATATTGAGTAATTCCACTTAGGATAATTACCTTAATTTAATAAATCAATTAGGTAATTACCGAAACTCCCCTCCTACAATGACTTAAAATAGGAGAGCATTTTGGGACTTAGCCAAATTATGAAAATTGATAGAGTTCAGGTTGACCAAGAATGTTAATATTCCTTAATAAGTTCTCTTTAAAATTAAGTGACATAGGGTAATTACTAAAGTACTCTAAGCACTAGACCATACCAACCCCTGGGACCAATATAGGTTAAGGTATAGGATGTTTCTTGTTAGTTACTCGGCTAGTGTCACCCGGTAGGTCTTACGATTTCGGGGGTACACTAGATTGTTTATTTTTGTTAGTCCTAGGTTAGTTAGCTTGTTAGGTAAGTTGGTTAGTGCCTAGGATTGGCTAATAGTCCCCACATGGGTTGACCCGACGCGCACCTGCCCCCTTACCGCCATAACCGAATTCGGTTAGGCTTGGTCGTTTGGTCTCTTGGCCGGTAGCACATGTGCTTACACATGTGTTTCTGTGCACTTCTTGTCCCATTGATCCTCACTATTTTCTTGGTCACTTCTTAATCTATATGATCATTTTAAGTGATCATGTGTTATGGTACCTAGGCTTGACACTTGGATGCCTCGTACATATGTGCTAAGAAATCCAATTGCTATTAGCTTAGGGTCTTCATTAGGTAGGGAATTCCTAAAAAAGGCTTGGCTTGGAGAATTTGAGCATCAAAGTATATCTTTAAGTACTTGTTAATACCCTAGAAATGGGGTAACACCCTCCAAGCCAATTATGTCAACATGCCCACTATTACTCAATACGGGCATTGGGACGGCCGATATACCCCAATACATATTCTAAAACAAAGAGACTTTCACTAAGGACAAGTAAATTTTCTAGAATGTACTTATCTACCCATAGAACATTAATCCCGATGACACTACACGATCATTTTGACTCAAAGATGTTTGTGTCGAAAAAAAAAAAGAACACATCAACATACATTGAAAAACTTTACTATTTAGTGAATATCTAATTCAAGCAACTTCTCTGGGATGATGCAATCACTAAAATTCATGCGGTGAAGTTTTCAGATTGAGAGTGAGGGAACTATTTCAATATCACTTTAATTAAAGCACAATCAGCAACGTATGAGACACAAAATCTTGTAAACGCTATACAAAAACACCCAACATGGAAATGCAAGCATGAACTTCATATTATCAAGTATTAAAAACCAATTATGGACCTTAAAAACACAATACACCGACTACGCACTAAAATTAGAGTTTCATAAACAAAAATAGACTAAGAAAGTATATCTAACCTCCAAAAATGGACAAGTGAGGTAACGGGATATCATGGCGGCCTAGGAGTCCCATGTTTCTCCCTCAACAAGGTTGTTCCTCCATAAAACCTTTACGGTGGCAACCTCCTTGTTCCTTAGTTGCTTCACTTGGCGATCTAAAAATTCAACTAGAGCCTCTTCATAAAAAAGGTTCTCATCGACTCCTAACCCCTCAACTGGAAGGATGGATGTTGGATCACCTAGACACTTATTAAGCATCGAAACATGAAACACTGGATGAACATAAGCCAAGTCATTTGGTAACATCAGTTTATAAGCAACATTACCTACTCAATGTAAGACCTCATAAGGACCTATATACCTCGGACTCAACTTCCCTTTCTTACAAAATCTCATCACCTCTTTCATGGGTGATATCTTTAGGTAGAATTGATACCTACCTCCAATTCAAGAACCCTATTCCTCTTATAAGCATAGGATATTTTACGACTGTACGCAGTAATTATAATACCCCAAAATTAACTTAGGTGAAATAGAGCCTCGTTGTTGTTTATTGAGTTTATTTTTAGTTAATATGAGTTACTTTAGTGTTCTTAGGCAGTGTATGAAGTTTGGTTAAGTTTGGACGTCAAACACCCAAGAACATCAATGACGTTCAGAAGGTGTTCTTTAGATTGTACTTGTGTGTCTTGATGTGCTTGTGTGAGTTTTATGTGTTCGCTTTACGTGTTCTTTTTCCTTGAAACTGAGGTGGGATGTTCCTAATACATAGAAGACTTAGTTTAGAGGTGTAAAGTCTGGGCATGACCCCACCTAGGACCAACAAGGGGCGCCAGATGAAGGGCCCAAGAATTGGACAAGAGTGCCAACAACAATGCCCAAATAACAGAGCAGTCTACTTGGCGTAGGCCAATTGACGACCCGTCGACTAAGGGGCTTCGTCCCATACTTGGTGGAACACTCAACCCTCCCTTGAACAAGTCTCTGATGGCATCGACGCCCATCAGCATGGGTCGTCGATCAATCGATGCCCAGTAACTTGGGTCGTCGATTGGCACCTTCTAAAGTTGTTGCATGTTGCTTCCTACTTAGCGTGTTTTATAAAAGTTCACACCAAGTATTTCGGGACTATAGGATGATATTTGTAGTGTTTTTATGTTATATTAAAGTGTTCTAAATCCTAATACCTCATGTTTGACCCTCTTGCTAAACCAAAAACCCCATCTCTTAGAATTTCTCTCCCAAGTGGCTGGAACGCTAGGAAGTCAAAGAGTTAAAGACGGTTGTTGATGGTCGTGTATTCCATAAAAAGTCTTTGGTATTTATTCAATGTGATGGGGTATGGTATCCATCATGTGGACTCTCTTCCAGTCCAAGGAGTCCTTTAATGAAATTCCAAACTGAGGTTTCAACCCTAGTTTCTCTATTTGAAATCTGAATAGGGTCTTGCATGAAAAGGTTCTAATGATTAATAATGTATCTTCTGTTGTTAGTTGATGATTTAAGGAGTAAAACTTCAACAAAACTCATGTCAAAGCTTTTCCTCTAATGTGGTCTTAAGGAAATGGGTTAAAAGAGCATAAATTGGTACTTTGAACTTTGGTTTCTTATTGGTGGTATGTGTTTAGATAATTCCCAAAGGGATTTTATTTGAGAAATATGAGGAAAAATGTTATAGGGATTGGGAAATCTTGGATTAAAGGAGTGTAAGTTGGTATGTTTGTTTAGTTTCAATTTCGGAAATGCTCTTGAGTGGTATGGTCCAACTCTTGGTGGCGGGTGTTTACTTGAACTTATGAATGTGAAGTTACTGTTTATTGGACAACGACGGCGGCAATGAGTACTTGTTTGGTTAAGTAGGGGATGATTAAGGTTATTCAGGTTAAGTGGGTTATGAAGATATTATGGAAAGTATGTTAGAGTGTATGCTTAAATTAAGTATTCTTGTTAATTGTTATGAATCTTGTTATGAAGTATGTTTAACCATTTATGCTCAAAGGAAATTATATGTTATATATGTTATGTAAGGGTGTGATGTATGAAGAAGGTCTAAAAAATGTATGAAGTTAAGTGTAAATGAGATGAGCTTATGTGCAAGGTTGTGCTAACACGTACACACACCACTACATTGAATGAATGAATGAAGCTAAGTTAAGATCATAAAGGGAGAGTTGTGGGGTGAACCACCTCTCAAGTTGAGATGAATTGTTTAGTAGCACATCGCACATCCCATGAGCTTTAACAAGATATGTTAGAGGATGAATGCCCTTCGTCAGTAGAGATGTGGTGTTCACTTGTTATCCTTAACCTATTGTTTAAAGTGCATAGAATCCGTGGGTTTTATGTCTATCACCGAGATTATTTTAAGAAGAGGTGGTTACACTTCGTGAGTTGAGATGTTGTATTATAATATACCTCTTGAGATGAGTACTCCTCATGAGTAAGGAATAAATACTTAGTTGGAATCTCCTTATCCCTTCAATATGTTCCCGCATAGGTGTAGCTATTGGGAAAGCCATGTAAAAGCTAAAAAGAACAGCCTTACTCTAGGCAAGTGAGGATCTCTTTTCCAATAGAGGTTAATGTCGGGATTCCATGTATAACTTTCACAATCTATGTCAGTTAAGTGAACCCTCCACAAAAGAATTGATTGAATCAAGTCTTCTAAAAGAACGTACTCTTCGTTAGGTGTGGTATGGGACGCTATTTACTATTGCAATAGGTACGACCTTCTGAAAGAGGAAGACTTAGGTGCCAAACCTCTAAAAGAGGTAATACTAGGGTAGGTGCTGTATGGGATGCTATATACTCATTAACTAAGGTATCATTCCGAAGGAAAGACTTGGTGGTTTGTGGGGTCCTTTTATGTCCTTGCCATTGATTGAGGGGACTTGTTTCTCTCGAGTTGAGTAAGCCAAACGGGTAGTTTGAGGATTTCTTGGTGTGTATTGGAAGGGGGCATCATGCATACTTTCTCATGTCTTAACTTAGTGAGTCTTTTAGGATAATCTTGAGGTAGGGAAACCCGTAGGAAATGAGTTCACTTTCTTTCGCTTGGCCTTCGAAGTCCGTCATTAGAATAGGATAGTTCATGTGAAGATTAAAGATTTATTGTAAAATTCTCAATGGTTTCACAGTTAATTCTTAATTAGTTCACGTGGTAAGGTTAGATGGGAGTTTACTGTAAGTTTTTGGAAGTTACTGTTAAATTGCCTCTTTTGGTTAAATTATGTGAGTTGTTCTATAAGTGTTGAATGATGGTTCTCATGTTAATTTGTTTCTAAATTCATGAATGATTTACTTAATCAGCATGAAATGGTATTTTACTAAAATGTCCATTTTAGCAAGTTTTTGCATATGCCATGCTTAATACATTATTTGTACTAACCCCATACTTCTCTATACTATAAATATAGGTTGGAAGCATTTTGAAGGTTGAAGTCTAGAAGGTGAAGCTTGGGAAATTTCCTCTCAAGTTAATGTATGTCCTCACATATTAGAGAGCGTAGTCCATTTCTAAATTTCTTAGTTAAAGAATTATGATGTATTCCATTCAATTTAAAGCGCCGTGTCCCTAAGATATTTTATGTCGTGTCTTATGTTTGCTTGTGTGAGATTGAGATTTTTTATTAAGAAGTATTTATTAATGATTTACTGTTATTAATTAATAAACGGAAAAGATGTTAATTCTGCACAACGGTTAATGTCTTATGTATGAATGCTGTTGGAGTGCTGATACCAAGAACTCAAAAGGTCAGTACGCCCTAGCACGAACGAGGATTCCTCCTAAATTCTAGGGGGTGCTTTAGGGTATGTGACAGACTGGTATCAGAGCCTAAGGTTTTTTGGAAATAGGTTAAGGGCTAAAAGTCTCAACAACGACACGTCTACGTAGTAATCTTGGTCATTGGGTGAGGCGCGACACATCCATTGAGAAGAGGCTCTAAGGATAGAGTTTCCCTTTCTTCCAATAAAACATTGAACGTGTCATTAAATTAACCATGAGGTATCTATCTCTTGTGTTCCCTTGTTCGATGGTCTTCTAGGTGTGATTTCTTGGAAGGGGAGATGTTTCAATGTTTGAGGGGGGAGAAAAGGTGGGTTTTGATGTTATGATGGTTTTGTGGATAAAAGAGTAGATGTGAAGGTAAGTTTTGAAATTTAGGATGTGATGCCATTTATGGATAGGTGTGAATTATTAGGTTGGGAGTGTTATGATGAGAAATTTTGTGCTGATGTAGATCTAAGAATGGTAAGAATTATAATGAATGAATAAAGTGGTTTTGTGAATAAGTGACTTGTATTGTGATTATGTCAAGGGATGTAGATATGATTTAAATTTTGAATTTGAGAAAGGTTTGAGAGAATTATTTGGAGAAATTTATTAGAAGTAAAAGGCAAATACGTTGTGTGACTTAATATTTCATAGTTGTTCTTGTGATTTGGGGATGTGGTGGTGTATGTTACACTAAAATGGGGAAAATGTGGCATGAAATTTAATGAGGAAGTTTTGTTCCATGAATTGAGTTAAGTGAATGCCTAAGAGGTGAATGAAGTATGTTTAAGAGAGTTCGGTTTCAGGCTTGATCCTAAGAGGAAAGGTATTTTAACTTGTAAGGGTGATGTTAAGTTGATGTGACATTGAGTGAGGGTAGTGTGAGTTACTTTACCTTGTGAGAGGCATAATGGTGTTTTGAAGTATGAGGCCTTGGAATAGGATTTACCCAATGTGGGGGAGGGTGAGTTGAGTGAGTACATGCATGTAAATCTACTTTAATCCAAGAGAATCCTCAAGGGTCACTAAGTGGGGTGGGTAGTATGGGATGATATCTAACATGTGCACTTAGTGAAACGTACCAACTCTCTTGGAGTTAAATTAGTGTGGGTCTTATCCCTCATGTGTTATGACATCTTGTTAAAGTTCATTGAACGGTGGCATTATTGAATATTTAAGGAGTGACATAGGTGATGTTTTTGAATTCAATGTATGAAGTTCAAATTTTGAAAAAATCGCATATTGTTTTCATGAAGTTGTTTCAAGGGTTATATATAAGATGAGTTATGTTATGTATAGTTAATATGATCATTCATTGGATGAATTGCTTAAAGAATGATTTTTTGTTGCAACAAATTGTTGCTTAACAGTGAGGAACATGAACTTACTGTGAAATTTTGATTTTTTTAAAAAAAAGGATTTCTTCGTTAATTGAATGAAGTTTCATGTGTTCAAAAGTATTGCTATATGAGAATGTTCATGTTGGAAGAAGGTTAAACTGGAAGTTTAAAATTTTGAACTTTGCAAGATTCGATTATGTTGCTAAGTGTTTGAAAAATATGAAATGATGCTACTTGCTAGTTGATTATTTTATTTTGAGTGTTTGAGCTTTTAATGTGTTATGTGATGCCAAGTGACACATTGTTGTTCTTGAATTTTTAGTGTCATAGAGGATGAATGTTATTCGAAGTGGGGGGTAATGTAACTCTACAAAATGAACAAAGGTGAACTAGATCCTTTTGAGTTAATTTTATTTTAAAATGAGTCTTGTCGTGTTCTTAGGCAAATGTATGAAGTTTGGTTAGTTTGGAGGTCAAACGCACAGACAGTCAATGACGTCTTCAGGTGTGCATTCTCCTTAGATTGGTATTGTGGGTCTGATTTTTTTGGAGTTTACGTGTTTGTTTCTTGAGAATGAGGTGGGAGTTCCTAAGACATATACGACTTAGGTTGGCGGTTACGTATGGGTTAACGACCACACCGGACCACAGGGCCCTAGATGAAGGGCCCAAGAATTGGACAAGACTTCCAAGAACATTGCCCTAACGACAGAGCAGTCTACTGGGCATAAGCCCATCGATGCCTTGTTGACTGAAGGGAGTCGTCCCATACTTGGTGGGAAGCTCAGCCCTCCCTTGAACCAGTCTCTGATTTCATCGATGCCCAGCATCACGGGCTGTCAATCAATCGACACCCAGTAGCTTGGGTCGTCTATTGGCACCTGCTAAAGCTGTTGCACGTTGCTTCCTACTTGGGGTGTGTTGTGTAAATTCACCCCACGTCTTTTGGGAAACTATGCTGATATTTTTAATGTTTTTAAGTTGCATTAAAGTGTTGTAAACCCTAAGACCTCATTTTAGACCCCTCTTCTTAAATCCCAAAATCGTCTCTCTTAGAATTCTCTATCAAGTCTCTATGGAAGCTAGAAGTCAAGAAGTCAAGAAGTGCTAGGAGGGATGTTGGTGGTCGTTTCTCCATCAAAAATCTTTGGTATTTCTTCAATGTGAGGTATAGTATCCATCCATGAACTCTCTTCCATTCAAGGAGTACCTTCTAATGAATTTTCAAAATGAGGTTTCAACCCTAGTTTCTCTATCTTCAAATCTAAATATTGGTCTTCATGAAAACGTTCAATGACTTAATTAATGGTATCTCTAAATTGTAGTTGATGTATTTTAAGGTTTAAAAACTTCAATAAAATCATTCCAAAAACTTTCTTAATGTTGACTTCAGAAATGGGTTTTAAAGAGCATGAATTGGTCGTCTTGAACATTGGTTTCTTATTATTTTTATTTGGTTTAGCACTGCCCAAAGGGATTATTTTTATGAATATGAGGAAAAATGTTATAGGTGATTAAAGCTTGGATTAAAGGGTAAGTTGGTTATGTTGTTTAGTTTCAATTTTGAAAATGCTCTTGAGTGGTATGGTCCACCTACTTGGTGGTGGTGTTTACTTAAACTGTATGAATTTGAAGTTACTTGTTTATTGTGAATGAGGACCTGAAGGCTTGTGAAGTAGGATGATGATAGGGTTACTGTTGTTAAATGTGTCTTATGAAGATATTAAGTGAAGTATGTTAGAGTGTATGCTTAAATGAAGTTATTCTTGTAATGTTATGAAAACTTGTTATGAAATATGTCTAAAGAACTTATTAGGATTATATGAAGTAGTAAGGTGTGTTATTTTGGAAAATATTAAGGTTCTATCTAAGCAGTATCAGAAGTAAGGGTAAAGAGATGAAGCTTAGGTGAAAGGTGTGCTCACATGTACACACACCACTCACACTTGGCATGAATGATGAAGCTTAAGTAAGTCCTAAAGGGGAGTTTTTTGGGTGAAACAGTAGTCTTGTGGAGTTGATATGAATTTGTTTATTAGAACCTCAACTTCATGAGCTTTCCAAGATGGTTAGAGGATGAATTCCCTTCGCGAGTTGACGACCGAGTTGAGAGTGGTGTTCACTAGTTATCATTAACCTTATAGGTTGTTATACGTGATTTAGAATATGTGGGAAGTTAGTCTAGCACCGAGATGATATGAAGAACAGGTGGTAAACCACTTTATCAGTTGAGGAGGTGGTATTCCAAATGTACCTCTTAGAGGAGTACTTTGGTGAGTTGAGGAATGGTACTAGTACTTAGTAGCAAATTTTATTATCCCTTAACTATGCGCCCACATAGGTGGAGCTATTGGGAAAGGCCATGTGTAAAGCCAAAAAGAATGACCTTACTCTAGGTACGTGACGATCCCTCATCAGATAGGGCGGTAATATCGGGGATCCATGTCAACCACGATCTCATGGTCTATGTCGGTTTAATATAGCCCTCTAAAAAAAGAATTGATTGATCTTAAGTCTTCTAAAAGAAAGTACTACTTAGGGTAGGTGGTGGTTATGGGAAGCTATTACTCATGCACTAGGTTTGGACCTTGAAAGGGAAAAAGGCTTGTGCCAAACCTCTAAAAAAAATGTATCTACAGGAGGTGGTGGTATGGGTCGTTATATACTCATTGCACTAAGAAGTCATTCCGGAACGGGAAGACTTTGTGGTTTGTTGGGTTGTTCTTTTAATATCTTCCATGTTGAGGGGCTTGTTTTCCCCGAGTTCAGTTGAGTAAGCCTAAGTGGTGTTCTTGAGGATTTTTTTGGTATGTGTATTCAAGAGGTATCATACTTCTTCATTCGTACCTTAGTTGAGTATAGGTAAATCCCGATGGGGTAGGGAAAACTCTTATGGAAAATGAGTTCACTTTCTCTTTCTGTTGGCCTTGGAAGTCCACTAATTTAGAATATAATTTATTGTGAATGCTTTAAATGATTTATTGTAAATGCTCAAATGGTTTCACTGTAAATGCTTAATTAGTTCACTGTAATGTTATTTAGAGTTTACTGTAAGTTTTTCTAAGTTACTCTTAATGCCTCTTTTTGGTTAAATTGTGTGAGTTCTTCTCTAAGTGTTAAATGATTGTTCTCATATTAATTTGTTTCTAAATTCATGAATGATTTACTTAATTTGCATGAAATGGTATTTTAGTAAAATGTCCCTTTCCGCATGTTTTTGCATATGCCATACTTAGTACATTATTTGTACTAACCCCATACTTTTCTATACTATAAGTATAGGGTTGAAACATTTTGAAGGTTGAAGTCTAGAAGGTGAAGGTTGTGAAAGTTCCTCTCAAGATAAAGTATGTCCTCACATATTCGACAACATAGTCCGTTTATTAATCTCTTAGTTTAAGAATTATTATGTAATTCTTTCAACGTAAAGGGACGTGTCCCTAAGATATTATATTTGTGTCTTAAGTTTGGCTTGTGACGATGAGATTTCTTAAGTATTAATGAAAGATTTCCTTTTTATTAATTTATTCATGAAAAGTTTCCGCACTACTTTTCATGTCTTATGTAATGAATGTTAGTTGAAGGACTTGTATAAGACCCTAAAAGGTCAAGTACACCCGGTCACGAAATGACGATTCCTCTTAACTTCTAAGGGGTGCTTTTGGGTTGTGAAGGTAGCCAATCTGTCCCTGATCATTCTCAACTTTTCCATATCAACTTTTCCATAGCCTCTTGTATGATCTCAGGCGCAAGGATGGAAAACTCTCCTACCTCAAACCACCCAACTAGATCTCCTGCCATACAGTGCTTCAAAAAACTATCATCCCAATACTGGAATGGTAGCTATTATTATAAGAGAACTTAATCAGTGTCAAATGATCATCTCAACTCCCCTTTAAGTCAATAACCAGCTATCACCATGTTCTTCAGGGTTGATTTTACAACTTGCTTAATCTTTTGGCCTGTGTAAGAACTTCACGGAATGAGTGAGCGGACTTAGTCATTCCTGTCAACAATGACCCAAATGGAATCATGCAGTTTTCTGGTCATGGCCGAGAAGACCCACCACAAGTCTATCTTAATAGCCATCATCCTTACATGTCATTGGGATACCCCTCAATTGACTCGGTAAGACCTCTGGGCTTAAGGTGTTCGGCCTTAACCATTGGCAATTTGGGCACTCCTCCACAAACTTAGAAATATCTCACTTCATACCTTCCCACCAATAGATCTCCTTGATATCATGATACATCTTGGTGGAACCTGGTTGAATGGAATACCTTGATCCATGAGCCTCTACAATAATATTAGGTCACCCCCCGGGGAGAATGATTCTTTCATCTTAATCAACACTTAAGTCTTTAAACTCCATGAGTACTGGGTTGAGATGCTTCTTAGCGTCTCTAAACATCTACAACAAAGGAGGATTCAGAAACTTTAAGAACTGGAAAACACCCTACTTGGTGTATGTTACAGTCGATTACACCTAAAACCTAGCCAATTGGGTTACCTCTTGAACCAAATACTTTTTCTAATCATATATATGAAGACACAATTCACTGCTCTATAGGATGAACAAGCATCGGCCACTTACATCCCCCCCCACCCCCCCCCTTTGTCCTTACTTGGGTTTGTCCACACTGATGTCTAAATCCCTTGAGCAGCTCTATCCATCTTCTGTGATGAAGATTCAATTTTCTCTATGTAAAAACAGACTGAAGACTTTTATAGTCAGTAAATACATTAAAATGTACACCATAAAAGTAATATCTCCAACGTTATAATGCAAATACGACAGCAGCTAACTCAAGATCATGGGTAGGGTAATTCTTCTCATGGATTTTCAACTGTCTGGATGCATATGTTATAAGAACACATCCCAAACCTACTTGGAAAGCACCATAGTACACCACATACCCTTCACCACTCCTTGTCAATGTGAGAATTGGGGATAAAGTGAGTCAGTTCTTGAGCTCTTGTTAGATCTTTTCACAAGTTTCAGACCACTGAAACTTCGCCTTCTTCTTGTTAATATTAAGATGTAATGGACGCAGCAAATATCGAAAAAAAAGCCCTAAAAAAAACTGCGATGAAATTCAGCCAAAACCCCAAGAAAACTAGAATGATGTAGAAGTGAGGTGTTCGTCCGTTCTTTAGTGAATCAATATTGTTCGGACACCTCTAAACCCTGGTCGAACAACGCATGACCAAGAAAGGTCACTGATCATTGCCAAAACTCACATTTGCTGAATTTTGCATAAAACTGATGTTCCCTGAGTACTTGAAATGTCATTCTCAAATGTTGTTCACGCTCGTGGTCTTTGAGTATATAAGGACGTCATCTATGAATACTTTGACAAAATAATCTAGGTATTCACGGAACACCCTATTCATAAGGTCCATAAATGCTGCTGGTGCATTAGCGAAATCAAATGATATGACAAGAAACTCGTAATGATCATACCTGCTACGGAAGGCAGTCTTAGGAATGTCCTCTTGTCTCACTCTAAGCTGGTCATACCCTGAGAGGAGATCTACTTTAAAAAAGAAACTTGAAGCTTGGAGCTGATCAAATAGATCATCGATTCTGGGAAGAGGGTATTTGTTCTTTATAGTGACTTTTTTGAGTTGCCGATAATTGATACACATTCTAAGGGTTCCATTTTTCTCATAACGAACAACATTGGAGCACTTCATGGGGATATGCTCGGATGGATGAAGCCCTTATAAGGTAGATCTTTTACTAAACTTCAACTCTTTGAATTCAGTTGGCGCAATTCAATGGAGGAATGGAAATTGGGTTTGGGTGGGATGTAAAGCAATTACAAGTCAAGTTCGAGTTCAGGAGGATTCCTGGTAAACCTCAAGAAAGACATCTTGAAACTAATCACTATGGAACAGAGTCTATGGAAAGAACTTAATCTTCTAAGTCATTGACTTTGGACAATGCTTAAAATATGTCACATCCAAGACTACACCCTAGAAGGTAGGGGGATACATATCGGATGTAACTGGTGTACTCGACTCTAGGAGGTTCTATACAAGCCATTCCATATAGTGCAGCGCATAAACCTAGTGCAAAGTGTTTAGTGCAGAATTTATTTAAAACTTTTCACAAAACATTATTAGTCTTCAAAAATCTCTTACATCTTAAGTAATAGGAATAATAAGTCTCAATCTCATCATCTTTAAGACCACAAGAATACTTGGGACACGACCATACTTCAAAAATACCAATGTTAAAAATACTTAGTTATTACAATACTTGAATGAAAACATAAAAGACATATATGACCTCTAAATCCAGTGATGAATACTCAACTTCTATGACAGATCTTCTAAGTCCAAGTCTTTCCTTCTCAAGATCCTACCTACCAAGAACTATAAGATAGATTAAAAGCCATGGTATAGAACAACTTTAAGTACTAAGTATTAACATTATGCATAAAACTCATTGATGAAAATGGACATTTATTGGAAATATGCCTCTTTTCATTTATAAAATAATATTTAATAATAAGAACAACATGTAAGAACTTAGAAACAATAAGGAAACATTAAACCAATTAGCAAATTTTGGAGTCACTTTTTGACCAGTGAACTCACTTCATGTACAGTGAATAATTCACTATTACAGTGATAGTCTTCCCCTTGTTTGGACATATTCCTAGCATGTAACTTCTGCCCACTTAAAGCGATCCTAAGACTCACTTAAGCAACACAAAGAGACCGCTCTACACCTTCTTTGGCACTTTAGGCATGAACCCTAAATGATCTCAAGGACTCTGATAATGAGTAACATACACACTCAAGATATCCAAACATATCAACATATTAAATTAATTATGACATTCTCCTTCAAAGTCCATTCAAAAGACCTATTCAGCAAATCAAGAAGATAACGTCCATAGTGACTCTTCAGATTACATAAATAGGTCCTTATGAAAACCTAAGGCTTATTAATCAGGTCCACAAAATCCCCCCAACTCAATAACTTCCCCTAAACTATAGTCATCCTCAAACTTCCGAGGATTAAAGACATGAAACGATAATCTTTATTCCTCTTTCAAACTTTAGCAAAGGAATACTTAAGTCACTTTAGATTAGGTATCATGTATTTATATAATCCTAACTAAGTAATAAGTTCTTAGGTCATTAAGAATCATCAATCACATAAAAGTACATTCTTAAGGGTCATATACAAGACTTAGGAACTCCACATAAACGCCCTGTCACAAGCTATTGTGCAAAGTCAAATAGAATCCCATACTACACCTAAACCCATAAAACTTACAAATGCTAATAGGTATTCCACATGTGATGAGATTTTAAAAAATAACGACATAGACCATGATAGCAAGACATGGAATCTGGATTTCTATCCTATTTTGATGAGGTTGTTCTACTTGCCAATGGTAGAACTTGAACACATCCAATGTAGGCACATGGCTAAGGAATATGAAGGGATTATTTGTATTCTAGTATCATACTTAACCGAGAACTAATTTCCCTTACCATAATCACTCGGTGGTAGCCTTCTTTCTTATCGATTAATTCATAAATTAGGTTCACATAAAATGGTTCCATAACAACTTCATAACCCGATCACATTTACCCTACCAAAGAAGGTCCATTAGGGCTACCTCACAATGGCGACAAGAATATCATGATGACTTTTCTAAAGATTATTTATGATTTCCTTTAAGCCAAATAACCTTAAGTCCATCATTCCTTTACCTTGAAGGATACCATTATGGCTTACAACTTCAACAATCTTAATCTTACCATTGAGTCAAGGTTTTTCACATAAAAGACTCTCATAACATCATTTAAGGTTACATGTCATTCATACATTCAAGACTAAGAGTTATAACACCCTAAATCAATACCTCACATATTCATAACCATATATATCAAGCAAGGGACACAAGTCAACCAAGACAAGACACCACATACTTCACTTTTAACTCATAATGCAAGTCATTTTAGAATTCATGAAATAACCCTAACAATCTGCAACGTCATCCTATATACTATCATAACAATCATAAATATACTCCACATAGACTCCTATAGCCAATTAGGAATAACCAAGACTCACCTACCACTATACTCATAATGTCAAAGTCATAGTCTAACATGATCCACCTAAGCCAACATAAATGAAGAAATACATATATGATCACATGTAGCTAGTATTTTCAGCTTCAAAAAATAAAACTACACAAGATTACATTATTGCTTCCAAGTAGTTGTCAACAAGGCAATATTAATATCATATATGCATAAGTAACGCAGAAAGTGCCACATCAATTGCAAGTAAAGCACAATAACATCGTCACCATAAGGGGGGGGGGGGGGATCATAACAATCACATATTAATTACAATAAATAACACCAAAATAAGTGAAATATGGCAGCATACCCCCAATCATCCTCAACACTCAATTCAAAGTCAACGTACTCAATTCGATAAACAAAAGACACCTTAACTAAGGCCATTAACCCCAACAAAAAGTAAAAACTTACAATAATTAATGAAGAGGGTAATTCAATGTAAATTCATCACTCTAATACAATTTCTTATATATCAATGTACACAATTATTATATCAATAAAATAGGCTCACAAAAAACTACATAAGAATTCAGCAAACATTAGATAATATCAAGAACCAAAACTTAGTCAAAACTAGGGGTTCATCCAATTCATGGGTCATAGGTAATTTATCATTGAAATAACAATGTAAAATATCAATAAGATTCATAATTCAATTTTTTAAAAATCATTATTCAAGCAACCATGGTATAAATCAGAAATGACAATCTTAAACTTTAACAAAACCTCTTGAGAGGGGCTCCTTGATTGAAACAAGTTTCAAGATAAAAATCTATACATAAGGATGATAATTCTTCATTTGATGAATAATTTCCACTCAAAACGTCACCTCCAATCTTTTCCTTGGTTTGGACTTCAATGGAGACTTTGAGAGAATTATAAGGGATTTTGGGGTTTTGATTGAGTGAATGAAATATTCTAAGTGTTAAACACTTATATACTTGTTTAAAATAACAAATATACCCTTTATAAAACTCCAACACAACCATTTATAAGTGGGGTGAATTCACATTTTGACCCCTAACTTGGCAGCAGGATGCGTAGAAAAACAACTACCACAGACGTCTGCCCTCGATGGGGCGTCACCCCACTGACGGGCCATGCTTACAATCGTTAGTTGGTTTAGAGAATTTACAAGTCTCTCTTCCTTCCCCCGGTACATGTACCCATCGACGAAACCAATTAAAGAGGCGTCAATAGGCCTACAAGCCGTCAACTGCTCCGTCGTTTGGGGCCTGCTTGGGACAGTCTTGCCAATATGTTTGGGTCCTTCCACAATGACCCTTGGATGGTCCTTGGGGATGATCTTCCCAGAAGTTCCCAATCCAAATACGATCTTATATGATTTTAGAACCTCTAACATAAATTTCATAAAAAACGAACACATAATACTCGACGAAACACACCTAGACACACAAGGTCACTTCAAGGCACATCTTTCGAATGTCATGGACGTTCTTGGACGTTTGACCTCCACACTTTAAGAAAATTGACAAAATGAATATACATTATATACTAACTCATTTAAGAACCTTAAAAACTCATGAAACATACATAAGCACATAGAATTACATATGAGGCACATAGGTGACTTAGTCGTCGAACGTCTTAGTCGTCCTTTAACATTTGCCTTCCAACACACCTAATACTTTAGCTACTACCTCTATACCATATATTATACATATTTAGGATCTTAGACCATTAATACCAACATGTTAGTCTCTAGTTAACCTAAGTCATTTTTGGGGTCTTACAAAATATCCCTTATATAATATCTTACTGTCTTTAAGATAGGAAACTATTTGGCCTGTTGGATTTGAACTATGCCCTTCCCATTCCAGCTCTAACTCATTTTGAAACTAAAACCTAATACCCTATTTCAACAGTCTATGATAGCATAGCATTTATGGAGCCAATCCATGCCCAAAATTATATCAAAGTCAAGCATGGTTAATTCTACTAGGTCAGCATAGGTAACTATATCAAGAACATTTATTGAGCGATCTCTATATACTCTTTAAGCTCTAATGCTGTCTCCCTTGGGAGTACTAATAGAAAGCTTTTACATTTTTTTTTTGCCAATTATTCAGTAGGTAAGTCAAAGTTACTAGATACTAAAGGAGTAGAACAAAGAAAAGGTGGATCCTGGGTATTCGTAACACTGCATACACATGAAGAAAAGACGTGGCAAGTTACCCACTGACAATATCAGTTGACTTCTCCATGCATGCTCTCGACCTTTTAAAAGTATAGACCTGTTACTTGGGGAGGCTCATCTGCAGACAGTAGACTAGAACGATGTGGTATCTGCGTTGGCCTGATTTTTCACATATGGGCAGTCCCTGATTATATGCCCTATCTTACCGCACCCATTGCAGGCATTAGAACCTACCATGCACTCACCTCCATGCAAATGAACATAAATCCCACACGGCTTTCTATCGCACTGGTCATTTCTATCATTGCCTTTCTTGGGGCCAGACTTGTTCCTTTGGCATTAGTGTTCCTAGAAGGATTAGGATTACCTGAGTAGTGGTGCCCCTTCTTGAACTTGGGCATGTACTGGACCCCAAACAAACTCCTACCAGTGCTAGAACCAGCCTGATCCGAGGTCCTAGGATCTGCCTTCTGGCCTCCTCCATCCTCAAAAACCATCCCCAAAATCTACAACAAACAGTACGACCACCCTAGTTCAACTCGACTAGTTACGGTACTCTTTGACGTTTGACCTCCAAACTCTTCCAAACTTTATATACTAGATCTAAATAGTTAGTTTAGTCATTTTATGACCATAGAATCCCATTGAACCACATGTTAGGACATATATTCCCCTAGTTAATTTTTAGGGTGTTACATTATCAACAGTTAGACATAATCCCATAGTTAATAAACAATAAAGGAACAGAATTCAGTACAATTGTATAATAATTTCATTTTGAAAAGATACTTCACATGTAGATTAAAACCTTTGTCTTGGTGTAATTTGAAACCTTAGTTGAAGGAGCCTTATGGGGAAAGAATACCAAGAGGAAAAGAGACCATACCTTTGTGATGATCTTGCCACGAGTTTGGAATGTAATTCTTAGTGAATTTGTCCTCAACTTGGATCCCTTGTGTTCCTTCAATGGAGGTTTTGAGTTTGGGAAGAGAGATTAGAGAGATGTGGGTTTGGGAATTGTGGGGGTATTGTGTGAGTTTAATAATTGTCTTCAATGATGATATCCTTATTTACTTTAGGAATAAGGAAGAACATGCAAGTCATTTAAGAGTTGTTCTGCAGACTCTCAAAGAGCGCCAGTTATTCGCTAAGTTTAGTAAATGTGAGTTCTTATTGCATTCCATTATTTCCTTGGTCATATTTTATCTTTTTGCAAGCGATAATAGTGGATGGCCCAGACCTACCTGTACTACATAATCAGAGTTGCTTAGGTAGCGGGTTATTACAGAATCGTTCGTGGAAGGATTTTATCATAGACCTCACCATGACTAGGTTGACTCAAATATGGTCAAGTTTCAATGGTCAGATGAATGTTGTGAGAAAAGCTTTAGAACATAAAAACTAGCTTGAGTAAAGCTCCTGTCTTGACTCTACCATTTCAGATGGCTTTATGTCTGATTTATGCTCCAGAGTTGGCTTTGTTGGTGTTTGGGCCAACAAGTAATGTTATGGCTTAATTGCTTCGTAGACACTTAAGGTGATTATGAACAACTATCTAGACTTATGCCTTGAGCTTGTATCAGTGGTGTTTGCACTCAAGATTCTTGGAGACACTTATTTCCATGGTGTCATTGTAGATGTCTTCACTGACAATAAAAGCTTTTAGTATGTGTTCACCCAAAATGAGTTGAATCTTTTCCAAAGGAGATTGCTTGAGTTCCTTAAGGAATATTATATGAGTGTGCATTATCATCCTGGTAAGGCAAGTGTAGTACCAAAAGCTCTTAGTAGACTATCAATGGGTAGTGTAGCCCATGTTGAGCGATAAACGAGGGAGCTAGTGAAGGATGTTTACAGTCTTTATCGCTTAGGTTTTCGCCGTATTAGCATATCAGACAGTGTGAACATTCAAAATGGGGCAGAATCTTTCTTTGGTAGTTGAGGTTAAGGAAAAGCAAGACGTGATCCTACTTTCTGAACTTATTTGTTGCATCCCTAATTAGAGAGTGGAGGTTTTCTCCCAAAGGGGTAATGGTGTCTTCTCTACCAAGGTATATTGTGGTGTTTCTGATGTTTGCGAGTTGAGACAACATATTCTTTCAAAAAAAGCCCATCACCAGATATTTTATTTTATCCAAGGTGCCACCAATAGATGTACGCGAGCCTGCGGGAAGCCTATTGTGGAAGGGCATGAAGAGGGATATAGCAGATTTTGTGAGTATTTTCCCAAATTGTGTCCAGCAAGTCATATTAGAACATAAGAAATCACGAGGGGGTATACCAAGAGATCTGAAATTCCTACTTGGAAGTGGGAAGTTCAATTTGGATTTTAATTAATTGGTTTACCACGTTATTTGACAGCAACATGACTCCTTTGGGGTGATAGTTTATATGATTACTCGTCTTCTAAATTTTTTTGTGATCAAGAACTACAGTTCGGCTAAGGATATGCAAATCTTTACATTAAAGAAATTGTGAGGTTAGATGGGGTTCCTTTGTCTATCATCTCAGATAGAGGTCCTCCGTTTACCTCTTACATATAGAAGTCATTTGACAAGGGTCTTGGTAATCAACTTAATCTTAGCACAACATTTCATCCGCAAATCGAAGGACAGGCAGAGCGTAGCATTCAAAACCTAGAGGATATGTTGAGAGCTTGTGTGATCAATTTCAAAGGTAGTTATGATGATTACTTTCCTCCGAATGAGTTCGCCTACAACAATAGCTTCCATTCCAGCATTCAGATGGCCCCTTATGAGGAACTGTATGGGCGTAGATACATCTCTTGTTGGTTGGTTTGAATTAGGTGAAGCAGCTTTAATAGGGAAAGATTCAAGTACGTTTAGTTAGGAAAAGTGCAAACTCATTAATATAGACTTAAGACAGTTCCAAAGTCGTCATAAATCTTAATGTCAGATGTAACGAGAAGGGAAACTGAGTTGCAATTGTTGATATTGGGGTTTTTCCTGAATGTGTAACCCTATGAAAGAGGTTATGAGGTTTTGGCAAAAAGGGAAGCTCATTCCTATATATGTAAGACCTTACAAGACCAAAGGGTTGGCAAGTCGTATGTGGTCTTAGAGTTTTGCCACCGACTTAGCATAGCAGCAGTGCTTCGATTTTCCCTCTCCGCTCTTGAAGAAGTGTGTGCGTGACCCAGCCTGTTTAGTGTCATTCGAGAGTGTGCCGTTGAAAGATAGTCTTTCTTACGAGGATGGACTAGTTGAGATTCTAGACTGTAAGCTTAGGAGGTTGAGAAACAAAGAAGTCGCTCTAGTCAAAAGGTTTTGTGGAGGAGTCATTCTGTAGAGGGAGCTACTTGGGAAGCAGAAGCAGCCATGACAACCAAGTATCCTCACCTCTTTCCTTTAAATTCCGCTCCAGCTCGAGGTAATAGTTCCTCTTTTGTTTTTGAGTCATTCATGAATGAATATGGTCTTAGAATCATGTTCCATCAATTTGTACTTGGAGTTTTAGCATATTTGCATGTTCTTGGAACTCATTTAAATCAGAAATTTATTCGTCAATGTTTAATAGTAGGGATTGCAGCTCTTTCCCTCTATTTCAGATAGTTTAGTCTTTATTCGAGGACAAATGTTCCTAAGGGAGATATAATGTAACACCCCGTATCTAAAATAGACCAGATTTCATCTTTTTTTAAATATTGCAGGTGCAACAACGGTTACTATTGACGGACCGTAGTGTTATGTACGACCCATAATGCACATTCGTCGTTGGCCACAGAAACTCTCCCAAAATTATTTCAGAAAAATTGTCCAAGTCTCAACCCACGAAGATCTGTCTGTAAGACAGACTCTGGTTCATAGTGTCCGTGGATAAAGACCCCATTTACACCAGCCTCTTACAAGAACCATGGTTTTCCAGCACGGATAGTCGTTCGATCTACCGTCCGTAGGTCTGACCGTTGGTGGAAGTTAGTAGTCAGTTAGGGTGGAAATACTGTAGGTTCTTCAAATGATCATAAATCTTAGAAAAAATAAAATAAGGTGTCTCATGACATAACAAAATATAGATAATTGAATTATCTTTCCGTAGCCACCGATCTTGCTAAAATTAGACCGAGTAAAAAGTTATGCCCATTTAAGTAAAGGTCTGTCTAAGAGACCCCACCTACAGAGAAAGGAGGGAACCAAACGACTGACCTCAGTCTGTCCGATACAATTAACTCATAGTCTTTTGGTCTTTTCTCCCACTCGTTTAACCCTACGATATGTTCGTTTTGGGACCTTAAATCAATAAAATTTTGTCAGTTTGAACCTAGAAAATAAGTAAGAATTTAACTAAGTCAAAAACAATAATCAAAACGTTAGAAAATTAAAAGTAAGAGGGGAGAAAAAAGTGAAGAACCCTAGTTCAAGAACGAAGCAAGGTTCCAACAGTTCCATCCCCGAAGTCTAACTATTTCTCCATGGATTTCATCACAAGGTATGTTGGATTTTACTAGTGGGTTCCTTTAACCCATTAGATCCTTAGTTTTCAGTAAGTTCTTGATTCTTTTATCATGATTAAACCTAGGGTTTCTATTATTACAACAAATATATGTTCCAAATCAGAAATGTAGTATTTAGTCATTTATTCACATCATAATTTCATACCTACTGTGTATTTCTTTTGTTCTTGAATTACACACGCTAGGTTAGATGTTTCAGTTAATTCAGATATACATGCCTAAGTTATTAATGCATAGTTATAAGATCAGTTATTGCACTCTCAATTTGCATGTTCATTTTAAAGCTACCCAGTATTTACAGAAATATAGTCATAATGTTTTAATCACTTAATTAATTGGGAGTATCATAATACCGAGTTGGACTAGGGTTTACCGTACCCAATAGTCCAAGAAATACTAGCCAAGTAGGTTGTAAGTCCCCTCTGTGTGCAGCAGTTTAGTGATCGTGCCAACCTGCCTTTATACATCTAATAGGGTATATCGGGTCCTCTAGATGGGGCGTATACATTGGACTCCACATTTAGCTCATTGTGGTTTTATTATCGGTTATTAATATCTCCCATAGTTGAGTTAGACTCTATTACATTGACCATTTATCAGTATATTCAGTATTAAGTTTTAGCATATTATAAATTGGTCATTAGATTAAGTTAACTCAGCATTCAGTATATCATGTTCAGATTTCTATCCCATATTGTGATTGTATGTGCTGTGTCAAATTATGTTTTATTTCGCTTTACTCTATCCTACATGCTCAAAAACCTTTATGTACTGACGCATATGTGTGCTACATCTTCTCGTGATGTCCGTTCAGGTTCTCAGCTTCCAGATCGTTCTTAGATCAATTTTTGATCTTTAGCTCAGAAGATTTCGTGGTGAATCATCATTCTCTGAGGACGATAGTCATGAGTTTATTTTCAGTGGTTAGTACTTTAGCATCATTTTTTGCTAGACTTTGCTGGTCCCAGTCCTAGCATTTCTAGTCTGTTTGAAGGCTATTTTCAAACATAGTTAGTTTAATCTTAGTACTAAGTTAATAACTTCCTTGTATTAAAATCGTCACTATTTCAAATATATTAGTTATAGAATATGAGTATTTCCCATATTTTAATTATAAATTATGATTTAGCTTCCGCATTAGTTAGTTTCATTAGTATGCTCATTATCATGCCAACAGGTCAGGTTTTGGTTTTTTGATGTCCAATTTTAAATGTATCAATTAATTAGTTAGTTGCTTAGGTTGTTAATTAGTAGTTGGGGGAAAGATATTATGTTAGTTAAATTAGTATATAACGTAACCCACAGACTAACAAGTCCAAGTACGATTTCAACACGCAGTTCATCAATCCATTAATGTTGCATGGAGCATTGTTTCCCAGTGACACAACGTATACAAATTTATAATGATCATACCGATTCTGAAGGTTGTGTTTTCGTATTTCCTATCTTCGACTCTGACTGATGATCCCGCTTTGAGGTCCATCCTATGAGAAAAGCCTAGCACCACCACCCTGAAGGTTGGTCAAACAAGTCTAAATCCGTGGGATGGATATTTATTCATACTTGTGAACCTTATTCACTGTCAATATCAATGCCCATTCATAGAGAACCATCATTCTTTCTTTACGAAAAACCTAGTGGGGCAGCCCCCATGGTAAATACACGTTTGATGGAAATCCTTATTAGAAGGTCCCTTTCAATTGCTCCTTAAATTCTAGATCTTGTTGGGCCATTGTATATGAGGAATCGAAATAGGATGGGTATCTGGAAGGTAATCAATTCTAAAGTCTATTTGCCTTTCGGGAGGAACTCCTGGAAGATCTTCTGGAAACACTTCTGGAAACTCAGTGAATACTGGAACTGACTCAAGAGTTAGGGTTTCATATCTATAATCCTAAACCTAAACTAGATGATAGAGTAACCCTTATAGATCATCTTTATGCCTTAAGGTAAGAAATGAATCAATCCATATACAGTAAGCTACTACCCTTCCATTCTAAGATTGGTTTCTTCTAGAAATTGAAACAACAATCCTAGTTCAAATCGACTGAGGCATAATAACAAAATGTAATCAATCCATGGCGATAATGGACACAAAGTCTAATGATTTCTAACTCTACAATATTGTAGAAGGACCTTTCTGAGAGACTGTGATAGGGATTTCTTATACCATCTAACTAAACTGGGTCCCGCCTGGAGTAGAGACTAAGACGGTGTTTCGAGGTTCTGGAAGGACACTGATTGACTCCTATGTAAAGAGTTCAAAAAGAAAGATTAGCCCTTGGATCTACAATGCATAAACATCAAGGTCAAAGACTCGTAACTTACCAGTTACTATATCATGAGAACCTTCCTGATCGTGGCGAGCCTGAAGAGCATATAACCTGTTCTGGCGCTGACCGCCACCTATACATGATGAGTTACCCTACTAAGTAAGGCGACATGATGGTGCTGATGAAGTTGTAGACTTAGCTCTACCATTTATACCTTATTGACCCTGTCTAAAAGGAGAATTCCTCAAACTATGACCAGACTGACCATACAAAAAAATACCATTCCTTTCCTGCAAGGCACTCGCCTGGATCGTTTCTTACACACTTGGGCATGTGAAGTGGTAGTTCTTTTGTGCCTTGAACAACATCGTTGAAGACTAGATCCTTGTGCTCTAACCTTCTGGTCAAACTTGTTCTTGGAGTATAGAACACTAGCTGATGAAGGGGATGGGGATGGAAACTTCTACTGACTCTACGAGAAATTTCCACCGCCCGATTTCTAATAAGTGTAATACCTCAAAAATGACTTAGGTGAAATAGTGCCTAAAATTTTGGTCTTGATAGTTTATGGTCCTAAATAGGTCTACTATGTGTAGTTTCTGAGAGTTTAGGTGCATTGAAAGTCAAACATCAAGGGCCGACTAAGACGTTCAACGACGATGTCACCTATGTGCCTCATATGTGGTTCAAAGCATTTATGTGTTATTCACGAGGTTATTAGGTACTTAAATGAGTTATTGTATCATATATAGGTAGTGTGTAAAGTTTGGAGGTGGAACGTCTAGGAATGTCCACGACATTCAATAGATGTGCTTTGAAATGACCTTGTGTGTGTAAGAATGTTTTGTTGAGTTTTACGTGTTTCTTTTGGATGAAATTCATGTGATAGGTCCTTAGATCATATAAGGTCATGTTTCGGTTGGAAAAATCCGAGCCAATATTCCCAAACACCATCCAAGGGTCTTTGAGGAAGGACCCTTCATGGGGTCCAAGGCTGCCCTAGACAGCCCCAAATCATGGAGGCAATCGACGCCCAGTTAGTTATTAGACACCAGAAAAGCCACAATTTGTGGTGTCCGTTTGTTAAGGACTTAACTTGGAATATAGGGACCAAAGCAAGCCAGTCAAGTAACATACAAAACGGACAGCATGACTTCTGTTTGTCAGAGGATGAGCCGTCGATGGTCCTTTGTTTGTGAAAATTGTCCCTGTGTGCAGTACACTATTAAGTGGGTATTTTAAATGTGATTATAATCCTAAAAACACATTGAAGACTTAATTTTTCTTAATCAAAATCCCAAATCCCTTAGAATTCTCTCAAGACTCCATTGAAGTCCAAAATCAAGGAAGAGCTTGGTGTGACGAATTGAGTGGAGATTCTTCATAAAAGTGAAGAATTAGTTTCATAAATTTATGGATATTGATCCTTGAAACTCTATTTATCTTGGAGTCCCAATTCTCAAGAAGTTTTTCCAAAGTTTTGAAGTTAAATTGTCCAATTTCATGATTCTACCATTGGTTCTTGAATAAATGATGTCTAAACATTGAATAATAATTTACTTGATATGTTATTGATTATTTTAATCTAAATTACCTATGATCCTATGAATTGAATTAACCCTAGATATTTTTTGATTTAGTTATGGGTTTACTTGATACTAACCTAATGTTGAATGGATCTGTGTAAGATTTTCTATGGGCTTTCTAATGATTAAAATTAGATTTGTGTGTCATTGATATCTAGGTTGTATTGGATTGATAAATGTTTTATTTTAATTTACACCTATTTCATTTTATTCACATAGGTTTCTATATTGAAATATTGTTCATGGCCATTGTTAAGGGCTTTACGGTAAAAAATTGAATTATATAGCATCAAATTGAGGTGATAAGGATGTTGTGGTGGTAATATGCCCTAATTAACTTTATTTAGTGTTAATTAGACTTCATTATATTGTTATTGTTATGGTCCACTTATGGTGGCGGTGTTATGTGCTTTACTTGCAATTGATGTGACCTTGTCGTCATTACTTTATGCAATATGATGATCATGGCCTTGTCAACACTACTTGAAGTAATGTGGCTAATTATGTAGTTGATTATGTAAAGTATGATGATATCTATGTACATGTTAATAAATGAGAAAGTATATGTGTTCTATTGATTTTATGTAGGTGATCATGTTAGACTATGACTTTTACCTTGTTATATAGTCTTACGGTTTAGTCTTGGTTATTCATACTTGACTATATTACTCTATATTGGTCATATTGATGTTGATATGATAGTATATAGGATTACTTTAAAATGATATAGTTGTCTATGTACTTCTAGAATGACATGTAATCTGTGCTAAGGTGAAGTATGTGTGTCTTGTCTTGGTTGACTTGTGTCCCTTAATTGATATATGTATGAATATGAATATGTGATGTCTTGAATTAGGATGTTAAAACTCTTAGTCTTGAATGTATGAATGACATATGACCTTCAATGAAGTTAAGAGGGTCTTTTATATGAATCTTTGAATTTAGTGGTAAGGTTATGAATGTTGAAGTACAATGTATCTCTACTTGAGAATGAGACTAGAGTGCATAAAATCACTTCATATTCCTTAACCATGTGCCTACATGGGATGTTTCCTAGTTCTACCCTTGGAAAGAGAACAGCCCTCATTGGAAGTAGGTTAGAACTCTGGATATCATTTGTCTAGCATCATGGTCTAGTGGGCGGTTTATTGCCTATTCTCGTCATGTGGGAATACTCTCTATCATAGAGAAGTTCAGCGAATTAGGTAGAGGATGAAGCTTTCTAGACATTGCATAATAAGGTTTTGGAAAGTGTTTATTTAGAGTCCCTAGTTCTTGTCCAACCATTACTTAATGTCCTTTTTGTGATGTATTAGTCTCAATGAACTAATGAACAATGATTATGTTATGAAGTATGTAAATGGAATACGTACTTATATAGAGTAGTTTTACGGTTTTCTAAGTTGGAGTTTGAAGGGGGCATAAGATGTAAATGGAATAAGTACTTATAATAGAGTAGTTAAACGGTTTGTCTAGTTGAGGTTTTTGAAGGGGGCATAATAATGGTTCAACTTTGTTCTCTTACCAAATGAAGCCTTAGGAATGACTCTAGTTAGGGACGATGGTTGTTATGTGGACATGATCCAAACTTAGAAGTCTGATGGATTATTTAAGTAGTCTTGAAGAGGTCATCATGGACAACTTTCTTCTTGATCTACTTTAAGTAAGTCCTTTTGAATAGCCTTTGATGATAGGAAATTTCATATTCATGTGTTGATACTTTTATGTCTTTTTACTTGTTGTATGTGTCTCATTATAAGTAGTCTTGCGGGTTTAATCTAGGTATGCTTAGGGGTTTTATAAGGCGATCTCTCCTTTGTTGTAGCGTAATTGTGTCTTAGGACAATTTTAGTTGGGGAGAAAAAACTACACTTTAAGAAGTGTTGAAAGAAGGAGAAAGCACTTCACTGTCATAGGAATTTCTTCATTGTACAGTGAAAGAGCTTGACTGGCAAAGTGAAGCTCGAAAAGGTGAATATTTGGTTTTATGGTCATCTTATGTGTTCTAATTGTTAATGTTGTTCTTAATATTTTAATATTAATTTTTAAATGAAAGACACATATTCAAATAAATTTATAAGTACGTTTTCATAATTTTATGCGTTATGCCCACACTTAGTACTGGTGGGTTTACTACTCCACTGCTTTTATCTATAATCTAGTAGTTGTCTGTAGGTGAGAATCATTTAGAGATGAAGACGTTTGTAGCCGTATCACTCATTGCTGGTTCCAGTAGGAAGTTGAAGCTGGTCCTTGATTTAACTCATCGGGCATAATATGTCTTTCACAACGTTTTCCACTTGAAGCATTGTAATAGACTAACTATTGCTATTTCCATTCACTTTGTATAGGACGTGTCCAAGTAACGCTTGTGTCTAAGATGATTTAATTGAGACCATTATTTGGCCTATGACATTGTATTTAAAGAGATTTTAACGAGTATGTTTATTTTGTGAAAGTTTAATTTTCACTAACTACTTTTCATTAGGTTTATATGCGATGAATTATATGTAAGGGCTTGTATAAGACCTCCGAGAGGTCAAGTATGCCGGTTGCAATCCGAGATCGCCCCTAACTTCTATGGTGTGGTTTCAGGATGTGACACTGACAATAGTCATAGTTCCCAGTCCTAGTTTTGTTATGCTCCTTTGCTTGTTCCCTAAGCTTATCACCCTCAATCTGCTGAGAGTGAAACATAAGCCCAGAGATGTTCATATCTCCTAGTAACATAGAATTTTTGCGCTCTGTTTTCACCAAATCTTATACACCTTACCATAATTTATTTATCTGAGCCACGGAGTCAGCAACCATGTGAGGAGCATACATGGACAGTTGGTTAAACTTGATTCTATACTCTTGGACAGTCTTGTCACGCTGCCTTAAGTTAATGAATTCCTGGGTTTTTGCTTCTCTCAGTTCTATTGGGAAAAACCTGTCAAGAAAGGTCTCACTAAATCAGTCCCAAGTAATATGAGTTACATCTGTACCTCAATTATCCTTCTATTGAGTGTACCAGACATGAGCAACATCTTTCAGCTCGTATGTGCCAACTCAAACCGATCATTCCCAATAACCTGCATCACCTCGAAGATCTTCTTGATCTCATCTAGAAAGTCTGGGGAGCCTCATTAGTTTGCGATCCTAAGAACTCAGGCGGATTTATCCTAACAAAGTTACGTACACTTGCTACAATCGATCCACCATTTCCATTCACATGATCTTGAACCTACTGATTGCTCTGGTTAGCGGCAATTTGAGCCAACATTTGAATAGCACTTCTCAATTCAGCATTGGAGACTTCTTGATCTGGGATAGATAGGAGATGCATTTGCATTCCCTAAATTTGCATCCGAAATGATATGTCTATACGGTAGGCATATCTTAACCATAAAAAAATCAATTAAAATGGAATTGAATCATACCTAACGCATGATAAGAGTAAAACAAAGTGAAGTTTTCCTAAAACACATCATAGACTCCCTCTCAGGGATTTTTAGAAATCCTAGGACACTTAAACCTAGTGCTCTGATACAAAGTTTGTCACGCCTCGAGCTACCCTCGAGATATGGACACAGGACGTAGGACTACAAGTGATCCCTAGCTAACCCTACTGGTATGATAATTAGCATACTAATGAGAATAACTAATGAGGAATCTAAATCATAATTTAAAATGAAAATATAGGGAATATCTATATTCTATCCCTGGATATATTTAAAACTACCGACGATTTTATACGAGGAAGTTTATTAACTCAGTCAAGATGAAACTAACTATTTGAAATAGCTTTAAACTGACCTAGAATGCTTGGATATGACCCCAGAAAGTCCAAAAAAACTAAAACTAAAGGACTAAACACTGAAAGGAACTTTTTACTATTGTCCTCGAAGAATAAGGACTCACCATTTAATTTGCTTAACTAGATATCAAAAATCAATCAAGGACAGATCGGGATGCTGTCAATTTAAAACCTATATCACAGAAGTGTTAGAGCGCATGTATGCTTCGTATTTGAAGGTTCCTGAGCATGTAGATAGAGAAAGCTGAAATAAAACATAACTGACAAAGCACAAAGCAGTATAGTAAATATGAACATTATATACAAATGCTGAGATAAACTGAATGAATTAAAATATATAAAAATGCTGAAACTAAATAACTGAATATATTGATAAATGGTTACTGTAATAGAATCTTTGATGAACTGTGTGGCTCTATTAACCTATAATACAACCCGATGAGCATGACTAAATATGGAGTCCGATGTAATCGCCCCATCTAGACGATCCAATATACCCCCGCGGCCAGAGGTATAAAAGGGCATGATTTCGTGATCACAAACTGATGTGCCCACAAGGGGAGTTACAACGCTACTTGGCTAGTAATTTTGGGACTATTTGGGTAAGCTGAAAACTAGTCCCAACGAGTAATTATGCTACTCCCAATGGAATTAAGTGATTAATGACATTATGACTGAATTTCTATAAATTATTGATAGATAAAAACTGAACATGCAAATGTAGAGTGCCATATTAATCTGATAATTAGCATTAATAACTGAGACATGTTATACTCAGTAAACTGAAATATCTAACCTACATTGTATTGAAAACTACGAAATACACAGGGTAGGGTTTTTGAAATTCCTGCGATAAACTAAATAATAATTTTACAATCTTATTTGGAACATAAAAAAAAAATATTTTAACTAATTTATGATGATGTTGATGTCGATTAGAACCTTAGCTTTGTCATGATAAGATAATCAAGAATTGCTGAAAACTAGGGATCCTAGATGGGTAAAGGAACCCCCTAGTGAAATCGCACTGCTTGTGAATAAAATCAACCGAGAAATAGTTAGATTTCGGGGCTCAACTGTTTGAACCTTGCTTATTTTTGAACTTGGTTCTTGACTTTTTTTCCTCCTTTCTTGGTTCTAAGTTTTTCTAAGTTTGATTTATGATTTTGACATAGGTAAATTCTTATTATATTTCTAGGCTTAAACTTACTGAAATTTGATGATTTAGGGTCAAAAAGACGTATCTTAGGGTTTAAACAAAGTGGCAAAAGACCAAAACACCCTTGAGTTAATCTTTGTTGGAACAAATGATGACCTGGACTGACGGGCCATCGTTTAATTAACAATCCATCATTTGGGTTCGTAGGTTGGTTCTGTTGGTAATGCCTTTACTAAAATGGGCATAACGATTTACTCGGAGGTCTGATTAAGCAAGGTCGTGCTAATGGAAGCTTATTGCAATTAATCTATATGTTTTAGTATGTCCTGGGACAGATTCATTTTAATGCCTAAGAGTTATGATCATTTGAAGTTGACCTTACAGTAGTTTCCCCCTATCTGACTGCTAACTTCCACCTACGGTCAGACCTACAGATCGTAGATTGAATGACGGTCCATGCTGGTCAACCGTCGTTCTATTAAAAGGCTTGTGTAAATGGGTTCTTGATCCACGGACACAGACTACGGACCATAGTCTGTCTTACGGACCGTAGGTCTCTCCATGTGTCGAGACTTAGCCAATTTTTTTGGACTGAGTTTTGGGAGAGTTTCAGTGGCCAATGACGGATGTGCAATACGGGCCGTAGATATGGGGTGTTACATTGTATGCCTTCCCACACACCCGTACTGTACAACCATCATTGGTGACAGAGAGTGATTTTTGAACCCTTTTTTGAATTATGCTAAGCCATGACAAACTACCACCATCGATTACTCGTCGATTGGTTCGTCATTTGGAACTTTCAGATCGACAACTTTTTGTCAAATTGAAGGGTCCTCTCTAAGGGACCCTTAGGGTGGTCCTTGGGGAGTCGTACTTGTACGTTTTGACCCTAAACACACTCTAAGACATGTTCAACACATTTTTTCCATTTTTCGTCGAATTCCAACTCCTAAAACCCCATGAAGCATGCCAAGACACATAACACGTATTCCACTAGACTCGAGACGTCATGGATGTTCTTTGATGTTTGTCTCCCACACTTCCTAAATGTTTCATATACATTATTTTAGTCCTTAAAACAGTGTTCTAAGTATTTTCTCTTCATGTGAAGCTCTAGATTAGGTCGTACAATTTCTGGGGTATTTCAGGCATTATAACACCCCTAACATACTACACCAAGATTTTCATGTAAATACATCATTTCTTAATTACTATAATATGTTTTATTCTCATTTTGGGGACTTCAAATTTTTATTTACTTAAAACCTTGCTTAACATAAGTGTTAGCGTAAATTAAGGTATTGTGTGGGGGTACTTCTATAAATTGACTAATAAGAATTACAAATGAACTAGAAGTATTGACATCAAGTATATAAATATAGGTGTACATGTATGCATTTGGGCATCACACAATTATTTAGGCAGCACCTTTTGGTGACATCTGTCTCTGTGATGAGGATCATATGTGAAGCTATATATTTCACACCTCCTGTTTTAATTTTTGCCTCACATGAAGAATAGGAACCTTAGGACATTATCTAACAAGTTGTTCTTGAAAATCAAGAGAATAACTAAGCCATTTTGACTGGAGTTCAAGACACACTTCTTTTTCGTAAGTGATGAAAAATATGTTTCTTAGCTGGGTAGTATTTTGTATTTTAAGCATGTCTTGTGTTATAGAAATTGTTTTAGAGTACATAAATATGATTTATAAAGATAATTCGTAATTCTACAACTTTTATATTTATGGAAAATGCTAAATTTGCAAGTTCTATCCAGCTTGTGGAATTAGAAATTTTGTTTGTTCAATTGTTAGTGTTTTGAATATATTTTTTTTTGTACAAAATATATTTTGTGGTGATTCTTGTTTGTTTGAAAGACTAAGAGATGTACCTACATCTTACATGAAGTGTATAATGTCCAGTTTTGCCTTTTTTATTTTGTAATCTAAGTTGTGACATGAGGTATTAGGCTGGCCAGAATCACTGTTCTTGGAGCATAGTCACATTTGTAAAGGACAAACATACTTGTGATGATTATCCTGTTTTACTTCAACATTATTGAGATACTAGGAATTAAATAAGTTGTTTTATTGTATTTTTGAGGTTGTATAAACTCGTGAACAAGTTGAGGACCTTCATACGTTGATTTGTCTACGGTTTGAACTCTTACAGTGGTGTTGGATTGCTTCTTCTTTAAGGAACTGAGGTTTATGTATAAACTTGTATTTGTACTATTTTTTTTTTTCTTGCTGATATATCGAAAGTATATATTTGGACGGTGCGTTACCGCGGTAATGTAATTTGCTTGTTGTGTTAGTCGTAGTTTCGATGTTAAAGACTTTGGTAAAACTCGCCCATTGTTAGAATTGTTTTGATAAGTTGGTATTTTTGTGCGACATTGTTATCTTGGTGTCTCTAATTTTATTTTCACTATTGGCATACCTCTTGATTCAGATCAATTTACATCTTGACTCTTGATTTTTAGTTTGTCTGGGTGTTATTCATTTTATAAACAAACTAGAAAGACACTTTAAATATGGTTCTTGATTCTCTTGATCATTGGGCTTTGACCCATCTTGATATAGGTAGTCGTCCCTTCTTTTCTCTGCTAGGGCATTTGACGACATGATGTATATATTGGGAGAGTCTTGTTGTTTAATCTCTTGAAAAATGGTGCTATTAGCGTTATTGTCAATTGGAGCTTTAAATATCCAACTTGATACTCATTGTATTAAGTTTACTTGATTTACTGATTTAGTCTCAATTTTGCTTGTCCTGACTTGATAATTATAACTTGGCGAATCTCAAGGCTCGGGACCTATTATTTTTACACCACTGTAACGATCCGCAAATACACCCTAGAAGAAAGGAGTACTCTTGAGTTAGAACATGGCATGATCGACCTTGCAATGGTTCTTACCACAAGCACTCTAGCTATTATTTCATTACAAAGATAAAGTAGTGCGGAAATTTAAACTTTTGCAGATACAGATAATAAAGAAACATCTTTATAAATACTAAGGTAATCTCATCGTTTCCCCCCAGGCAAAAATTAAGACACAAACATGAATATTTCTTAGGGACAAGGGCCTTTACATTGGAAAGAAAAATACATTTAAAAGTCTTAAAGAAACAAACTTAAAGAATATAAAGACAAATGCCCTCAATGTATGAGGACGGATATACCGTCTTGCAGAGAGTTCGATTTACAAGCTGACTTCAAAACATCCACTTGCTCCTAACTTTATACATCATATAGGTACAAAAAAAGTATAGAGTAATTACAAAATAATGTACTAACTATTGGGAATTATACAAAATCGGAAAAAGGGAGAATTATTGAAAATATACAAAAATCATGCTATTTCAATGAAAATCCTCAATTGAAATCAAAGTTACAAAACATCATAAAGTCATTATTTAACAATAAGGTTAAATTTCAATTTTTTTTAACCAAGAGCAACTACAGTGAACCAAAATTAAAATGAATTCTCCTATCCTAAGTGATTACCAAAGGTCCCTAAGTAACAACCATAAGGAGGATCGCCGTACACTCTCAATACCTACTCAAGAGATCCTTAAAGGACTACTAGGGATAGGGAAAAATTCATTTCATTACAATAAAAACACTCCATAATTAAATGAACTAGAGATCATACTTGCAGTTAAGAACTTACATAAGTACGCATCTCAGTAGACTACAGTTCACACAATGTGCACAGTGAGAGTAGCATCCCATACGACTACCCCCACCATGTGTTTTAGGATTCTATTGATATAGAGACAATAATAATGAGGAGAGGAAACCCATATCAAAGGTTTTACATTGGAACAAACACTCTACGCACGGTGTACCCACCCCTTCTTCAAATCATCCTTGTGTAAGCATGACTCTCCATAGAGTTTACCCTTAATGATGTAGGTTAGGATCGATAAACTATTTAAAACACACCATCTAAGCAACTCACGCCAAGGGTAATCCAACCTCAACTATATTCGGAAACAGTTATTGGAATAGTGAGGGTTGCTGTACTAAACACTTTCATATGTACTCACGAAAAAACAAGTGTTCACCCCAAAATCCCCCTTTTTCATTCCTAGGAATAGTAGGGATGGTGTAGACACTTCATCTCTAATCACGAAGAGTGTCTACCCTACAATCCCCCATTTTCATTCATTGAACTTCATTCATGCATTCAAGTGTGTATGTGAGCACACATTTCACATAATGACCACTATTAATAACATTGACATCTAGATGTGGTCAACTTACATTTATCACAATTCACACATAATTATACTTCACATATTAAATGTATACTTCATTTAGACATAAACATCAAGATGCTCATATCAACATTCCCACACATACCATACATATGCATATTCAAAATTATCACTTCACTTCAGATATTACTTCAAGCAATCTCCAACACCCATTATAACTTCATTATATTTCAAGAAAACACCGAAAAACAAAAGGTGGACCTACCACACAAGGAATTACTTCAACATAGCTTAATAAGATGGAACCGCTTACCTTCATGCAACCTTGACCACCTATTCACCAATTTCAACATTATTTATAATAAAATAGCTCTTAGGGTATTAGCTAAAACTCAATAAAATCACCAAGAAATGATACTTTAACATTATCTAGTCATGCTCATAGAACCCATTTCATAAGCCAAAAGTTGATGAAAAGAATAGATATGATTCCATCGGTGTTTTGACATTAAAATCATTAATTTAAGCTAAGATCAACTCATTTTGATCAATAAAACATTGTTCATGCAAAGAACTAGTACTTTTGGATAGAGTGTCAAGGGGAATAGAAAAGATTGAGTTTTAAATCCCTTTTTGATTAATCTCCTTTGTAGCGCAGGATGGCTCATTGAAGCATAAAAGAGTTCCACAGCTATGACGACCCATATATAAGATAGTAATAACCCACGAAATATTTTTGTTAAGAAAACGTGCTAACTATGGTCTAAAAAAGTAATAACTTGGTCCTCTTCCTTGGAGCTTGAAGTTTCTTCAATAGAGGTTTTTGGGAGGAAAGGTTTAGAAAAAATGATGTGTTGATCTTTAGGTTGGAAATTGATGGGTGGTGATGAATGAGGTTTAAAATGACCTTAAACCAGTCACAATTGGATCACCAAAGTTCCCATAGGACCCCCAACAACATTTGCGACTCTTTTCAAATTGGAAATTTGTCGTAGAAAACGTTTTGACAGCCCATCTGAGACTTGATGTGCATGCGGAGCATTGTCCAGATTCTGCCTCAAAATTTTTGAGGAGTGTACCTCGTGATAAAGGGTGCGTCGCAGTGGGAGTGGCGTCAGTCCTGTCCCACGTTCTTTGCCGTATTGACCGGTGTTTTGGGTCCTCCTTGGGGGCCCATCGGGTGGTCCCCGAGTAGTCGTACTCAGACGTTTTGAAACTTCGTACATACCTCTACTAATAGGAACCATTTACACTCAATCTAACTCTCAAACCTTCCCCAAAAAATTCACTACAAAACACTACTACACACTAGTTCAACTTCGACTAATTTTTGGACGTCTTGGGCGTTTGACTTCCAAATGCTCCCAAACTTTACGAACTGACTTATAATGCTAAAATATACTATTTCAATACATAATTAACTTATGAAAAACATGTGAAGATTTATTTTAACCTATTTCATTTTTTAGGGTCGTTACAATCTCCCCATCTTAGAACAACATTCATCCTCGAATGAGACTAAACACTTCTGAGGAATTCATGGACACAACTAGCAGCATACCACACAAATCATCAAGGTTAAGAAATTCATACTCAATTCACCAACTCACAAGGAGCACCAACTTCACATCATTTATCTCTTAGGAAACATAAGCAAATTGGAACAAGTCCCACAACTCACACCACATACTGATTTCATCATTATAGAGGAACTACCTTCTCTAAAATTAGTCATGATCTTACACATCATTTCTAGACATATTGAAACCATCATTAAGGAAAAAGCAATTAAATCAGATCTTGAAAATATTTATAGTGAACACTACTCCTTTACATTGAAGCATGCTCAAAATTTCAAGGATTTCACATGCAGAAATTCTGAACAGAGGACATTGAAAACATACGAGGACAAAAACCAGATAAATTCATCTCATAACATAAACATAAAACCATAAGGAATTATGACTTTCTTAGCTCTGAGATAATAGAAACGATTCCTTTTGGGAGCATTGGGATCCGAAATCCGGACCATCATGAGGAGCTTGGTTGACCTCTTTCCCTTCTCCCTTGAGGGTAAGGCAATCCCTCATCTTATGGCCCCTATTATCATATCCAAAGCAACCATCTATGTCGGAAAGACACCTACCCAAAGGGTGCTTCCCAAAATCGTACCACCTAGGCCTCTCACAAGCTAAACCACCTCCTTGTGAGAAATTTATGTTTGAAACCCCTATCTATTTCCCAGGAAGAATCTTTATTTTTATAAAACTCTTCTTAGACTTAGGTTGATTTGACTCCTCAGATCTACTTCCTCTTTCCATCTCTAGTCATCTGCCAAAGCTTGGACACTTCAATTTGTTGGTCTTAGACCATGCGCCTAGAGATATCCATATCATAATGAAGCATAGTTGTACGACATTCTTTGTCAGACATACTAGATACCTCCATCAAAAACATAATCATCCTAGCTCTAGAGTTGGCTACCTAGGTTGGGGCATATTTGGAGAGTTGGTTGAACTTGAGAGAATACTCCTTAACACTCATTCCCCCTTGACGAAGGTTCATGAATTCTACTAACTTCCTGTCCCTCAACTCTGCGAGAAAGAACCTATCATTAAAAGCGATTTTGCCCACTTCACAATCTATGGGACCTTCCCTTAAGCGTCTTTAATCCCTCCATTTATTAAACCACAATTTAGCCTCATCCTTAATTTGATAAGTAGATAATTTCGATTTTTCTCTAGGATTCACACCCATAACATCCACTATTTTGAACACCTCATCTATGAATCCTTGTGGATCTTCATCCACATTAGTGACATGGGAAGTAGGAGGGTTCATCTTCATGAAACTTGGTTTCTAGAAGTGGGAGTAGTAAACATTGGGTTGAGGTCCAAACTAATAGGGTAGGTTGGGGAAACAATGAATAGTGGCGACATAGCTTGAGTACGTCACATCGAGTTGAGTCAGATATAAATGTTTCCCTTATCTCACATTCGTACAATATCACTTTCAAACACAGGGAGCTTGAGAACCTTGGGGTATTGGGGGAAGGGAAATTTCGGGGGGGCACCATATAAGGTCCTTGGGTTTCGGAGGGGGAACCTATTCATTCACCTCCAACTTCGTCAAACTTAGAAACTTGCTCATTAGGCGGAGAGGAAACTCTCTCGTTAGGATACTTTCTCCCTCCTCCCTTTCTAGTGGGTTGTTCCATTCTTCGTATTCATATCCTATAAAAACAAGAGAAGAAGTTGAGAAAAAAGAACTTATAGAACTCAAACTCTAAGCAAGACACTAGAGAAAATGAAGAAGGAAAGAAAGAAAAAGTGAAAACTGGATCTCGCGCCATAGCCTCTTCCATGGCTGTGTCGCGACTCAACCCACCCAATGAACAAAAGACTCTACTAGACGTGGCTTGTGTGAGACTTTGGACCCTAAAATATTCGCAAAAACTTTATGCTCTATACCATGTTATTAACGACCACAAGACAACCTAGAGGGAAAAGGAGAGTAGTACTCTTGAGTCGGAACAAGGCGATGGTATCTTCAAAGACTTAGAACAATCCTCCTTAGGATAATTCATTACATAAGACATGAAATGTAGTGCGGAAATTTAAACTTCTCATGATACATAATAATAAAGAAAACATCTTTTAACAAATAGTAAGGATAATCTCATCATCACGAGACAACATAAGACACGACATAAATATCTTAGAGACACGGCCCTTTACATTGAAAGAGAAGACATAATAAGTCTTAAATAAGAACAAAAAAAATCAAGACTATGCCATCAAATATATGAGGACATACCTAGTCTTGAGAGAGTCGATTCCCAAGCTTGACTTCAAAACATCGAACTTGCTTCCACCTAGTCCTATAGAGTATTGATGAAAAGTATGGGGTTAGTAAAAAACCAATGTACTAAGTATGACATTATGCAAAATCACGCAAAAAAAAAGGGACCAATTTCGTTGAACATATACAAAGTCCTGTATTTCGCTTGCACTCCTTCATGAGTAAGTTACCGCACAGAGCCTGGGTCAAGACAAGGTCAGCCTGGTCATACGTAGCTAGAGGCAGTAACCCCGCATCGGCACGCATGCGCGCCCACGATGGGCCATTGTCACGAGAACAAAGGTAGCTACCACTCATCCCTACATAGCGCGCCACCCCCAACGGACGCAGCACGAGTTGCAAGTCCCCTGAGGGACCCTCCTATTTATTCTCGATCCCTTGCTCACACTTCTCGTCTGCCCTTCAGCCCGTTTATGTATTTATCGCAGATTACCCGCAAGCACTCAGCACCTCAGAGGACGATTAGCACTTCGACCGCTAGACGCGACAATCTTAGCCAGATGCTTCTTCCCATCCATTCGGTACTACTGTAATGGATTCTTGGCTTATCCATTTCCGTTACAGTAATATTTGCCCTCGCATGATCCACTGACTGCTCACAGTCTTGATGATTATCATAAGTCCTGCATCCTTTGATTTGATTAGATATTATTGACTATAGTATGCGTACCCCTTCGTGCATTAACATGTCGCGCACCTTGACACACCTTCCTTTTTAGCTTTCCCATTTCTAGTTTCATGTCAAAGCCAGCGTAGCAAGTCGCATGCTCACGCTAGTTCATACCTGACCTCATACTACGATCCGTTAGCTTCGTTGCCACGCATTATCGTTTCCTTGAGTGTGCACCTCTAATATAGTATACTGTGGCACGTATCCCCACTACGTCATCTTTATTGAACTTTTACACTTATACCGTCCTTTTCCCCCCCCATCACTACTTCCCGACTATTTGCACCACCACTATATTCGTGGTAACAATCTTCAGCCGTTCTTCTTATCACCAACTCTAGCACCACACACCCATCCGCCCCTCCACTTTGACCTACTTTGACACTAATTCATTTTTGCCATGTTCCCAGATTCATCCACATGCTTATCATAAGGAACACAAACCGACCTAATAAAAAGCACTTGGTGAATATAAATCAAGTAGCGTTCCCATTCCACCATCTTACCCAAAGTTAGTACAGCCCTAAGAAACTTAGTCCTTTAAAGTCTTTTGTGGGGGATAAAGCCTTCTTAACCGAAATAGACCGATGATGAGAGCTTGACATGGATCACGGTGGGTACTAACCTTACGGGTGTGAAGGATCCCTTGTTTCCAAGACAATAGGGTCAATTCTTTAGAATTTACCCATGGGTTCTCGAATATCTACACCTAAGCGGCCGCGACATGGTTTAAGGGAAAGAGATTTATACTAAGTAACTCATCTCACTTACGAGGAGCACCCATTCTCAGAGTAAATGGATAAAACGATCTTACTAAAGCAGTGTGTGTAACCACCACCTTCTTCAAATCACTTTCTCCTTCTAAGTATAACTCCCCCAAATGAGTCTTAGACCATTCATTGACTATAGATTAGAAGCATAAACTATTGAACACCCCATCTCAACTACGAAGGGTATTCCAGCCGTAACCTATGTTTGAAAGCCAATTGGGGAATGTGGGTTGCCTACGAAACATCATATATACCACCGAAGAGTGTTCACCCCAAAAATCCCCCTTTTTATACTTAGGAATAGTATCGGGATGGTCAGACACTGCATTCCTACTCACGAAGGTGTACCCTGCCATCCCCCATTGTTCATTCATTGACTTTATTCATGCATTCAAGTTGGTTGTGAAGCAAATGTGTGAATACATTTCACATAATGACCACTATTCATTACATTAACTTCTAGACATGCTCAACTTATATTTATCACAATTCACACATTATAATACTTCACATATCAAATCCATACTTCATTAAGACAAACTTTAAAGGTGCTTATATCAATATTCCATTACATAATGTACATATATATATAAATAATTATCACTTTACTTCACATATTATGCCTTCAAGGACATTCTGACAATATGCACAGTAACTCATATTATTTCACGTAAAACACGCCACCAAAAGGTGGACCATACCATGAAGAATAATTTAAAAAACTTAATGAAGATAAAACAACTTACCCTGCATCCAATCCTTTACCAACCAATATAATTTATACAATAATCCATACTAAATATCCTGGGTTGTGAGCTAAAACACAATAAAACCACAAGAAAACATAACTGTGAACTTATTAATAATGGCTCATGACAACCCATTTCATAAAGCCAAAAAGTTGAATAAAAAAGAATCGACGATTCAATTGGGTTTTTTCCATTAAAAATCATAAATTAAAAGCAAAAAAACAAATCATTTTTACCGAATACAACATTTTTCTGCAAAGACACATTTAAGTCAGGATAATAGAGAAGATTAAAGTTTGGAAATCCTTTTTGAAATCTCTTTGAAATGTCTCCTTGAATGAAAGAATAGTCAAGGATGAACTAACCTATCTTAATATGAAGAAACCCACAAAAATTTGGTGTAGAAAATGTGAAGAACTTGGTACTCCTCCTTGGAGCTTGAAGTTTCATCAATGGAGGTTTTTGGAGAATTTTGATTTGATCATTAGGGTTGGAATGATTGGTTAAATGAGGTTTAAAATGACCTAAATCAGTCCAAAATGATTCCCAAAGTTCCCAAAAGACCCCCACACCATTTGGACCCTTTTCCAATTTGAAATTTGACATAAAAAATGTCGCATCCAAATATGGGACTTGGCTGCGCGTCGCGGAGAAAACTCAAGATTCTTCCTCTCAAAATTTGAGGCAGTGTACCTCGTGCTACAAGCTCATCGCGAGGTAGGGCTTCAGATCCTGCCCCTGCACACTGCCTTAGCCAACATCTTGACCCATGTTTGGGTCCTTCTTTGGGGCTCTTTGGGTGGTCCCCGAGGAGTTGTACTCGGACATTTTGGCACTTGGTACATACCTATACGCATAGGAACAATTGACAAACAATTTCACTCTCAAAGCGTCCCTCAAAACTTCTCTACAAACACTACGACACACTAGTTCAACTCCGACTAGTTTTTGGACATCTTGGACATTCGACTTCCAAACACTCCCAAACTTTACGAACTGACGTATAATGCTAAAATATACTATATTAATATATTATTAACTCATGAAACACATATTAATCTCTAGTTTGACCTATATGAGTTTTTTTAGGGATGGTTACAACCACTAAGTTATATCTTAGTGATAGTTGTTGGAGCTATGTAAGGCAATGTTTGAGATGATGCTTGAAAGTTTCCATTGAAGATCGGAGATTTTTAAACTCCTTTTAAAGAGATTCAAACTGCAGATGGCAATATATTTGGTATAAACCTTAGGATTGTACATGATCTATGTGTTGTATATTTACATGAGATTTTGAGGGCTTATTTGGTGATGTCTCTATGGGTTGCAATATATGTATGGCTATATATTTTTATCTTTTAGGGTTTAGGGTTTAGGGTTTGAGGTTTAGGGTTTGTGAGAAACATGAACCAGCTGATTGCTATACATATGTTGGTAATATTATTATTATTTGTCCTTAAGTCGGAGGATTATATATGCATGAAAGTTTGTCGATTATTTTCTTAAAAAATTTTGGAGGCTTTTCTTCGTAAGTTAAATTTCGTGTCATATCTATTTTGACCTCATATAAATGTTTAAAACAGGCAAGATTAACATCCTTAACTAAATTTGTTATTATGAACCCAATCTCTAAACTAGATTAAATTCAATATGCCTTCGTTAATCTCTTTTAAATGTAACCAATATCGTATTAGGTTTCATTTCATGTGTTTTTATCTCTCGGAAAGGGTCGTTAGATGTGTTGGTATCAAAGCCATGCTTGTGGTTCTAGTGTTTTTGGTTTGAGTTACTTGTATAGTTATTCAATTTAAAAAAGGTTCTATTTTGAGTTCATGGTCACCTACATGGTTTGTGTCACGCTGGAAGATTACTTCACCTAAATTTCATGCACGAGATTAGGCCAAGTTGATGATAGTCAAGTCCCACTCAACTCTGCCCTTTTCACAGCCTAGTCTGCCTAACGTTTTAAAGACGTTTCACTTTTTTTGCCTTAGATTATTTTCTATAACATCAATAAGGACATGAACACATAAACATATGGGCCAAACCCATCTTTTATATTAATAATAAAAATAAATACAAAGGACTCACTCGTTGGAACAACAATTCTGTTCAACTTCGATATAAACTTTGACTAATGCGCAATCACAGGTCGATTGCTGCCTTTGACACCATTTTAAAACCCTCACGTTTTTTCTCACTATGTCGGTGAAATTCCAGACTTACTCTTCCCTCTTTAATTTTAGGATAACAAGTCCGTCCTCTCTTCTATGTACAAAAACGTCCAACACACAAGGATGTACATTTATAGAACATGTGGTAACCTTGGGTTTTACATTGTATAGTGTTGTGACACATGTCTAACACTTGTTAAATACTTAAACCACTAAAATATAATTCATTTGACATACTCAAAATACAAGAAGCATTCAAAATTCAAATCCAAAAGAATACAAGAGATACAACGATCTGGACACAAGCGGTTACAAAAAGGTAACTGCGACATGTGCTTGCCATAAGAGTTTGCTGATTTGATTTCGGCCATTTGCTGTCCTTTACCTCCATCTTTTTTGCTCCAATACAATGTATAACCATTGTATATCCATTGACTCATCAATGTCCCCCAAAATCCATCCGCATATTTTCCATGTCTACGCACCACCGACGGCCTGCCGCTGCCTTCCACTATCTTGCTCTGGCCATGTTATCTTTTTATTCACTCGTAAAATTCCTTGTATTCTACTGCGTTTTATTCACATTATAGTATGCTTCAATTTAGCTCAGCTCGATTTTCCTGCATTTAATCAGACTATTTGTTTTTCACATGCTAACTCCCCCAAAACCGATGTCGGCCAATGCCCATCTCATGTCTTGAAAGTATTCTAACAACATAATTTTAACCCATTGGATCATGCTAACATTATTCTCACACAACGCATGATTGATTGCACCCGCACTTTGTCCATTGATAAAGTCATTCATGTCCACCCTTTGCCACATCCGTGCCTCGAGTTACTTGGTCAGGACCCTTACATTTTCCATATTTTTTATTGCATGTATAGTGCACATGCATCATTTAGATGTACCTAATGCAATGTGATATCCCTTTTTAAGGAATTAATTTATGGCCACTTTTTCTTACCGACCTATGGAAGCTGCTCGTGAAGGTTTGTGTGCCTCTGTTTCCCAACCTCATGCACTGGTAGGGGTTGGAGAACACATCCCGAATTAGTATGTTCCCCCCACTAGTGGGTCTGAAGTGGGAAGCCATAACTATAAGTTAGTGTATGCTTCTTTTACTTGGGAATGACTTGATAAAGAAGAAGCTAGTAGAAATGAAAATAGATTCTGAAAGCCTAGACCAAATTTTGAAAGTCCATCAAAAAGGGGAAGGTTTTATTATTCCAAGGCCAGTAGTGATAACAGTCCAGCGCAGCAAAAACAAAATACATCATCTTTCTCTATAGCTAGCAATCAAAAATATGTCCAAGGCAAGTCTTGTGTTCCCACTTGTCCGCAATGTGAAAAGAGTTATTATTAAGAAGAGCTTCTTGTGCATGTTTTAATTGTGGGATCTTTGATCATAAAATGGACTATCCTAACACTGATAGTTCTCCTTCCATGAAAACTGATGGTTCGGTGCATAAGCCTTCTGTTAATTCCTCTCAAACTAATAAAGGTGCAAAGACTAGAAATACCCAAGTAGTAGGTGCAAGTGTAGCTACTCAAGCTAGTGGACAAAGGGGTACTTCACATGCTTATGCTATGAGGAAGAGAGATGATCAAGATGGGCAAGACGTGGTTCTTGATAACTTTCACTTATTTGGCTTGTGTGTGTTTACATTGTTTGATCTTGGTTCTATAAGTTCCTATAATTGTTCATCACTTGTCCTTCTTGAAAATGTGAAATACGCGATAATTAATTATGATGTGCTTGTTTAAAGTCCATAGGGTTTTTAGGTTGTGTGTAATCGAATTTATCGTAATTGTCCCTTCGTGATTCAAAATCTAGACTTTCTTGATTATTTGATTGAAATGCCCTTCAAGGATTTTGATGTTATTATAGTGATGGACTGGCTTTATAAATATCATGAAGTCGTAGATTGTAGTCCAAAGAATGTGATTTTTAAAAATCCTACATATTCACTCATCATCATACAAGGTGAATGATCATTACTTCTAGTATTATTTCTACAGCCTTGGAAAGAAAGTTGATGCGTCAAGGTTGTGGGACATACCTTGCTCACATAGTTGATACACTTTTGGAGAGTCCTTGTATCAAGGACATGCCTGTTGTATGTGATTTTCCAGAAGTCTTCCCACCTTCCTGGACTGCCCTAGGAAAGAGAGGTTGAATTTCCAACCGAGCTTATTCTTGGATCACCCCTATTTCCATCACTCCTTTTAGAATGGCTCTAGCATAATTAAGAGAATTGAAATATAAATTACAAGAATTTCTTGAGAAAGGTTTTATTCAACCTATTGTTTCTCCTTGGGGAGCACCTGTTTTATTTATAAAGAATAAAGATGGCACTCTTAGGTTTTCTATAGACTATAGACTAATGAATAGAATAACAATAAAGAATAGATATCCACTTCCAAGGATTGATTATTAGTTTGACTAACTGAATGGTGGTAAAGTATTCAAAAATATTGATTTAAGGTCTAGATATCACCAACTACATGTTAGACAGAATTATGTTCCTAAAACTTCTTTTAGAACATGGTATAGTCATTACGAATTATGGTGATGCCATTCATATTGACAAATAAACATGTAGTATTCATTGATCTAATGAATCAAGTATTCAATCCTTACGTTGATCAGTTTGTGGTTGTTTTTATAAATGATATCTTAATATATTCAAGAAATAGTGAAGACCATGATAAACACCTCTAAATTATTTTGCAGATTTTGAAAGAGAAATAAAATTTATGCTAAATCTTCAATGTGTAAATTTTGTCTTCATGAAGTGTCTTTTCTAGTACATGTTATATCAAGTGAAGGCCTAAAGGTGGATCCTAGTACGATACTAGTAGTTTTTGAATGAAGAACTCCCAAAAGTCCGACTGAGGTAAGAAGTTTCTTGGGCTTAGCAGGATACTATAGAAGATTTGTGAAAGGATTCTCCATTATGGCCTCCCCTTTGACAAAAGTCTTGCAGAAGGAATTAAAGATTAGTTGTGATGAAAAATGTCAAAAGAGCTTTGAAACTCTCAAATCATTGCTGACTAAAGCGCCTGTACTTACTCTTCTAATTGAAGGGAAAGAAAACGTAGTGTACAATGATGATTATCACAATGGTCTAGTACTCATTTTGATGCAAGAAGGGAAGGTAATATATTATGCCTCTCGGAATGAAAAATCCGCATGAATTGAATTATTCTACTCATTATCTTGGAGCTGCTACAGTGTTTTCTTTAAATATATGAGGACATTATTTGTATGCAGAGAAATGTCATATATTCACTGATCACACTTGGGTTCTCAAAAAAGGGATAAACCTACGAAAACCTAGATGGATTTGACCCACCAAGGATTATGAATCCACAATTGATTATCATCTGGGTAAATCTATTGTAGTTGCCAGTGCCTTAAGTCAAAAATCCTTTTCAAGCATTTCATTGAGTCCTTTGACATTTCTCCTTAAGTTAAGAGCCATGATTGTTTTACACAAGATTCAAATGGTTCAGTTATTGCTTATTTGCAAGGAAAGCAAATATTATCTTAAAAGGTGAAGGAAGCACAAAATTTAGACGAGAAACTTTTAAAATAGACTAGAAAAGACCAAAATAGAGAAAAGCTTCATTTTACAATGACAAAGGATGGTTTCTTACTTTATCAAAATAGGTTATGTGTCCCTAATGATGACAAATTGAGGAGAGAAATATTGAATGAAACATATAATTCACCATATGCAATGCATCCTAGAGGTACAAAGATGTACCAGACCATCAAAGAAAATTGTTGGTGGAATGGTAAGAAGAAAGACAATGTGGAGTTCATTTAAAAATGTTTGGTTTGTCAACAAATAAAGGATGAACATCAAGTCCAAGTTGGTTTACTAAAACTCTTGTCAATGCCGGAATGGAAATGATAAAGAATAACTATGGACTTTGCTTCTAGACTTCCTCACACTCAGAGAAATCATGATACAATATGGATGATTGTTGATAGGCTAACCAAGAGTCCTCACTTCTTAGCAATTAGAATGGATTACTGACTTGAGTGCTAAACCGAGTTTTACAATAATGAGATTGTAAGACAATATGGGATCCCTGAGTCTATTTCATTTGACCAAGACCCAAGGTTTACATCTAGATTTTAGGGTATCTTGCAAAAAGCTTTGGGTAGTAAGTTGAAATTTAGCACTTCGTTCCATCCGTAGACATACGGTCAGTCGGAAAGAATGATGCAAATTTTGGAGGATATGCTTCGAGCTTTCATTATGGAGTTTTTAAGGGTAGATGAGACAAACAATTGACTTTTATAGAATTTTCTTACAATAATATCTACCAATCAAGTATTATAATGCCTCCCTATGAAGCCTTATATGGAAGAAAATGTCGGAATCCTATTTGTTGGAGTGATTAGTGTAATAAAGCTTATTCGTATTGAAATGGTGCAGCAAACAGAGGACAAGGTAAAAATTATCAAGGTCGTTTAAAGAGTTCTTTGGGTAGACAAAATTCATACACTGATCTAAAAAGGCGTGACATTGAATATTAAGTTGTAGATAAAGTATCCTTAAAAGTGTTTCCATGGAAAAAGATTATCATATCTGGCCAAAAAGGAAAGCATGGTCTCTGATTTATTTGACTTTATTATATACTTGAACGAATTGGACTAGTTGAATATAAAATGGCCTTACCACCTGAGTTTGAAAAGATCCATAATTTCTTCCACATTTCTATACTCAGAAGATATCGTTCTGAGCCATCTCATGTTATTCCAGTTGAATCTATTGAGTTTAATCCTAACTTGACGTTTAATGAAGAACTCATCCCAATTCAATCTCAGGAACTAAAGCAACTTAGGAACAAGAGAATCCCCTTGTAAAGATACTTTGGAGGAATCATTCTGGAAACGAAGCTACATGGGAGAGAAAATACTACACGAGAAAAAACAATCCACACTTGTTTCAAGACTAGTCTAAGGTTAATTTTGAGACAAAATTTCTTTAAGGGGGAGAGTGTTGTAACAACCCTAAAATACTATACAAAGATTTTCATATCGATACATCACTGTTTAATTATTATAATATGGTTTATTCTCATTTTTGGGACTTGAAGTTTTGCTATACTTACAACCTTGCTTAACATAAGTGTTAGCATAAATTAAGGTATTGTATGGTGGTATTTTTAGTAAATTTACTAATTATAATTTTATAAATCTATTTGAATTAGGTTGACCTTCGGGGCGGATAGGAAGGAGTATAAACATATAGTGTGTATATGTTTTGTCATTTTAGGGGCAATGTCAGCACAATTATTTTGGCAACACTTTTGGTTAGCATCTGTCACTGTATGAGGATCATTTTGGTGAAGGGGCTATATTTTCACACCTCCTATTGTGATTTGCGTCTCACTTGAAAAATAGGAACCTTACGACATTATCTAACAAGTTTTTCTTCAAAATTAAGAGAAAAACTAAGCCCTTTTGGCTGGAATTCAAGACTTACTTCTTTTTGGTAAGTGATGAAAATTTTGTTTCTTAGCTAGGTAGTATTTTGTATTCTAACCATATCTTGTCTTATACAACTTAGTTTACAGTCAATTAATACGATTTTGAAAGATATATATCATAATTATACAACTGTTACGCGTAAGGAAAACTTTAATTTGCTGTTATGTATTCGCAATATTTGACGCACCATAGGACAAGTTATGTCCAGCTTCTGGAATTAGGAGTTCTTTATGTTCAAGTGTTACTGTTTTGAATATACCCTTTTGCACAAAATATATTTTCTGATTAATATTGTTTGTTTGCAAGTTTAAGAGATATACCTACATCTTTCATGAAGGTCATAAAGTCCAGTTTTTCCTGATCCTTTTTAAATCTAAGTTGTGACATGAGGTATTAGGCTGTCCAGAATCATTCTTCTTGGAGCATAGTCATATTTTTAAAGGCTAAACATACTTGTGATGATTATCCTATTTTAATTCAACGTTATTGAGGTACTAAGAATTAAATAAGTTATTTACTTGTCTTTTTAAGGTTGTATAAGCTCGTAAACAAATTGAGGACCTACATAAGTTGATTTTTCTACGGTTTCAACTCTTGAAGTTGTATTAGACTATTTCTTGTCTAAGGAACTGAGGTTTGTGTATAAGCTTGTAATATTTTTACCTACTTTATATCTCAATGTTTATATTTGTACGTTGATTACCTATTGTAACTTTGCATTGTTGTGTTGTTGTCGTTTAAGACGTTAAAGACTCTTGTGTAACTCGCTCACTTGTGCAGATTTTTTGATCACTTGAAATTCTTATTGGGACTTGTCTTTCTTGTGGCTACGACTTTTTCACTATTGGCATGCCTCTTGATTCAGATTAATTTCCATCTTGACTATGATTTTTCGTTCGTCTTATGTATGGGAGTTGTGCATTTCAAGTACGAACTAGAAAGACATTATATATATGGTGCTTATTTCTCATGATTATTGGGCTTTGACCCTTCTCGATACAGGGCATCGACCCTTCTTGTTTATGCTCGTGCTTGGTGTGATGACATGATTTTTATATATTGGGCAAGTCTTGTTATTGAACCTCTTGAAAAATGGTGCTATGAGCGTTAATGTCATTTGGAGCTCTAAATATCCAACTTGATACTCCTTGTATATTGTTTACTTGATTTACTGATTTTTTCTCATTTTTGATGCCCTTAACTGATAATGATAATTGGGTGAATCTGAGGGCTCGAGATCTATATCTTTTGCACCACTAGCTATTTTCTTAGCGATAGTTATTTCTATCGTAGGAAATGTTCGAGAGGACCCTTGAAGTTGGCCATTGAAGATGGAGATTTTGAAAGCCTTAATGAATATCAAACTTGCATAAGGCCTAATAGATTTTGTAATAAAACGCGTTGGGATTAGTACATGATCTATGTGTATATTTATATGATATTTTGAGGGTTGATTTGTTCATGTCACGATTGGTTGTAATATAAGTATGGCTATATAATTTTATATTTTTGGAGTGTGTAAACCCAAGTCTTGTATTATACTAATTTACTATATGTTTTGAAAGTTTGGGTGAAGCATGAACTAGCTAATTTTTGTTATACGGAAGTCGGTAATATTATATTTATTTTGTCCTTAAGTGGGAGGATAATATATGCATGAAAGCTTGTGGTGTAAAAACACAAAAATGACTATGCGAAGTAATGCCTAAACGTACCTATAATACCTAGATTAGATCGAGTTGACACAACTTGATGCGCGTGGAACCAAACGTCAGAACGTATGTACCAAGCAAGCCAACCAACTTGGTGAGTTAGTTCAGTTAGCAAGGTTGGGTCCAGCCATGTAGGAGAGTCCCCCAATCCTATTCCGCTTCCCCCTTGATTTAGTCTTAATCGGACTTGAAATGGTAATCTCAGGTTTGGAGGGTGTAGGGGTAAAATGTTCTTTTCTAGGCTAAGGGTAGTATTGTAATTACCCTATGTATTTAATTACGTAACGTTAATTAATGTATTAGGGATGGTTTGGTCGGGTCGACCTAGATTTGTACCCGTTCGCAAATTAAGGGGGGGGGGAGGGATCGTAAGTGAGTGGCAAGGCAAGGGTGTCAGGTAAGAGGGGGAGCGAGTGAATTGTAAAAAAGATAAGAGCAGGGTGGAAGTCAAAGTGAAGCAGTGGTGATAGCAAGAGGAGGAGTGAGCGTGGAAGGGGGAGGTTTAGAGTGTAATAGAGGAGATTTCGACGAAATAGGGCCTGGAGGACGAAGAGGGACAAGGGTGGGGCTGAGAATACAATCGGGAGCTGACGCCTAAACATATACTGGCACGTAGGAACGAGAGTATCATAGGAAGGGCGGAAGAGTCTGGGCTAGAAAAAAAAAGTAGAGCATAAATAGGGGAGGAACAAGCTGTGTAAGCGAGGTGTGAAACATCGAATAAAATAAGGGTGGTTTTCGGGAAGGAGGGTGTGTGGCTGGTCACCCGGTTTCATCCTTGGTGGACAGGCAATATTCGGGTTGAATTAATTGGTATTTAATTCATCTAATTTAAGTACGGTGAATGTTAGTCATTTCACTTAAGGCCTTAGAAAATCTGATTTTTAATTGTCGGGGGGGTCTGGGCTAATCAAGTAAGTCCTATTTTGATTATCCTAAAACCCTACTCCAAAACATACTCTCGCGTCTCTCTCACTCTCATTCCTCACGTCTCTCTACGTCTCATTCCACGCTTCAATCATCAGTGAAATATAAAAATCAAAAGTTCATCACTCTTGAAGAACTTGTACGCAAAAACTCAAAAGAAAAACTAAACTAAAAATGAAAAGCAAAAATATTTTTCTCGACAGGTTGGGCGTGAGGTTTTGGTGGTGAAACATTATTTTCTTGGGAGTTGGCAGTGCATTGCATCAGTTTTGAAACAGTGTTGAAGGAGAGAAAAGGTGTGGGTTTCTTCCTCATGGTCCCTTTCCCAAGAGACCCCTACGATTTAGTCGTATTCTAATCTGAAAACTAGGATTGTTTTCCCTTTGTATGTCCATGTCTCTAACTCCAATCGATTGTTGTAGGTTGGGTATGGTTGTTTTTAGATTAAGGGATGTAACCTGTTTTCGTGATAATTATATTCATGTATGTATGCTTGGATATATTTGATTGTTAAGTATGTCTTTTTGGAAATTATATGAAAATGGCATGTTAAATTTTTGCATTTTTGTATGCAAATACTTGTAGAAATTGTGATGTTCATGGGAGGTTTGATGTTGATGAATTGAGTAAAAACTCTTGGACAAATGTTACAACGAAAAATGCACATAAAAATGACGAAATACCAAGCGAATTGCCTAATAATCTAAAGTATAAATGTTGAGAAAAAGTGGACTAAAAACGTGACCAAATTTCCAGAAATTTCATAAAAATTTTAAAATGTGTGAGTTGATCAAGGATTGAACCCGAGACCTCACCATATGTAAGCTGCTGAAAACTCATTAATAAAATGAGTTAAGGGGGATTCGAAATGGGGTATGGCTCAAGTGAAGAAATAAAATAGGGAAAAATAAATAAAATGAGATGTGTGGGGATCAAACCCACAACCTCTCAGATAGGTGTGGAAATTAGGAGAATAATTAAATAAAACTAACAATGAGATTGTAGGGGATCTATCCACACCTCTCGGTGGTCTCAAATGAAAAAATGGGAAAAAATAAAGAAAAAAAGAGGTTTACGCTTTGGGTGGCTCGACCTCGGTACCGCAAGCTGAAATTTAAATAAAAAATTACTAGAAAGACTAAATGTTGCTCAAGGGATTCGAAATTGGGTTCTCCTTGGCCGATCTGTATTGATATATAAGTCTTAACGTAAATAAATAATTATGAATGGGCCGTCCTATCGGAATCGAACTCTAGAAGCTTGTCATCACACATACAAGGAATGCATAGTCCCTTTTAGCCAAATAAAATCTTGGGTAAGTATAAGTCACATAAAAGAAATAAGTTCGTGTTATATCTCATGAGATAAGACTTTATTTCTAGGATGGCTTCTATGGGTCTCCTTATATCTCCTAGTCTTTAAACCTATGCGGCCAACATAGGGTTCTAGCATGGTTCATTTTCCTATATACGCTAGCATGTTTTGGTTTCACTTTGGGATGTGATTCCTCCTCTTTTCAGTGTGGGGTAGACACTGGATTTCATGAAGCTCACATGATCAATGTCTGTTAAAGTCAAAATTCCCAAAGAAAGAATGAGATCAACCTCATGTAATGCACACAATCAAATGTATGGTACCAAAGGTGTTTGGATAGGATAACCAAGAGGTGAACTAGACGCAAGTAGTGACACTGGTTCGTTCTTGGTCATTGCACAGTTAACCCGATGAGAGTCCTAAACATCATCCTAGGCATATAAATTGATGAAAATGAAGAAATTCTTAATGAATGAAGCAGACTCTGTGTTTGCTAAAGAAGGCTCCTTACCATAGTCTATCATAGATATGATTCATAAGCATAAACACATATATTCACAAGTCATAAGCACCTCATTGACATAAGTTTCACATAAGCACCACCATCTAAAACAACTCCTAAGTCACACTAGTTCCATGAGTAGGTAACATTTATTTTACCAATTCCACTAGGTGTACCTAAGAAGTCACCCTAGACTAGGTATAACATACTTAACAAGTCTTAACAATTCCATTTATAAAAAAAAATAAAGCACATACTTCATAGCTTCACATAAGGACTCTTTCCTTTACTACAAGGTTATTCATAACTCATTTAGTTCATACCATAAGTAAACCACCCTTACAACCCCTTCACAAGATTATTTTTACAATATACAGATGGAGTCCCATACCACCACATATACTAAGTAAATCCATTTAGAAGCCATTAGTGCAATTCACATACACAAGCATAATTCATGTGTTGACATAGCAATGTCACTTAACAATGCATTCATACGATTCATACATAACATATCATAAGTATTACTTTCCTAGATGTACTAATATTATCCTTTCTTGAAGTTCACTAGTACAATGCATGGGTAGGGGCCATAATCCTACCTATACAAAGTAATATACTCAAAGATTTCTGATTAGAGTCCATAATCTTATCTTAGTTTTTATTTTTTACTTTGGCAGACTTATCCATAGACAACATAGACAATGTGAGCTAGATGAAATCCAGTGTTCTCCTCTCACACCAAAAAGAGAGGGTTAACACTTGCCTAAAGTTTAACCAATCCTATATAGATACATAAGTGGAATCCACTAGCTATAACCTACAGGGGCACGTTGTTACAGAACATGGGGATTGCTTCTAGAAACCTTTACTTAGTACTGTGGAGTTTTCCATCTCATGAGACAACATCTATGTTGGGAACCCGAACTTGCTAAACATGAAGGTTATCTTTTGGGAAGCCGTACTTACTAAATGTGAAGCCTCCTCTCTCATTTGTCATGTTCACTCGGTGCTAGGATCTAACTCCCCTTTTTAGATATATTTAAGCCTTTAATGCATTAGTTCATCTAAAGGCTTTAGGATCTTGCTCGTTCATACATCATATATCTAACAAGATTCTAAGATGAGAATGTCTTTATATCATAGACCCTCATTCATTGTCCTTTCATATATTCATATGATCATACATCACGTGTATCTGCATATAATGTGAGATCTACCTTTACATAACACCTCAAATCACACATGTTAATAACTTCATTAATCATATTCTTCACATGCATAAAAATAGGTAATGATGATTAGGAGAACTATCCTTTCCTTAGTCATCATGAATCTATCCTATTCATAGTCATGAATGAAATGTGTGCGTACATTGATCAACATGATCAAATAATGGCTATAGCATAACCTTGAGGAAACAACACTCCAAGGATCAAAACACATGTACAATATTCCTCAAGTCTCTAAGTCATACACACATATAGAGTATTAAGGACTATAGAATACACTCACTCAGATTACATCATAAGAGACAAGTACATATTCAATCATTTTAATAGAAGACGTCTAGCATACTTTGATTACATATTCGTATAGGGTTCATATAGGTAGGGTTCATTTTATAAGGGTATTCATGATCATTAGTCATCTTAGACCACACCTAACCCTAACATGATCATCACATATACACAACATCATCCACACACCTAGATCATGCAACTAGTGTGGAAGACTATTCATATACTTCAGATAACATGAACTGACTTAGAACATGATATTAGAATCAATGCTAAATCCTTCAACTTCCTAAACATGGAATAATCATATAAATTCGTCTAGCATCTAATGGCTTCAATGAAATGATCATAACACATAAACGTGTACAAGAATGTTAACACCACCACCATAGGTAGACCATAGCACGCAATGTCCTTCAAGGCCAATTCAATATATATTCAAGCTAAATAAGAAGAAGTAGGTCAACTTGCCAAGTCTTCAAGTTAATGATCATCTTGATCAATTTCCCACAATTATTAATAAATTGATATAGATAAGACTAGGATTAATCAATATACTATAATCTAATAACAACTGAATCATAATCTAGTCAAGATCAAAAGACTCATAACATATCAGAATTTCAGAGGGTAAAGAGCTCATAGGTTTTTCATAGCTACGTCACTAGACGATGGGGCGTCACCTTGTCTACGAGGCATCGACTACAAAGTGTAGATGGAGATTGTATTTGGAAGTCTTGCTCACAAGTAGGCTCTTCCACAAGGAACCTTTTGTTGGTCCTTGGGGAGTTTATCCTAGACGTTTCCAACTCAAATACACTTGTATACATATTAGGAACCCCTCACATATATTTCAATAAAAATGAACACGTAAAACATGCTAAGACACACTAAGACAAACAAGTACGTCCCAAGGCTAACTTTCTAATGTCTCGGACGTTCTTGGACATTTGACTTACAAGTAACTCCAAATAAACTTTACATACTGTAAATCACTTAATTAAAACATTATTTTTCTTTTTAGGCACATGTGAGTCTCTACCTACCTTAGTTCATTTGGAGAGTGTAACACTTGAGATGGTAGATCTCAAGGGTAGCTTGGGATTGAGTAATTTAGCTCTCATAAGAATAGCTTTAAGTAGTATGCTACAATGCCTTTATGATAGCTTGATGTAATATCTCTAAAATGAACTAGGTTAAAAGTAGATCCAATCACGTTTATGTTGAGGTTTTTAAGTCCTTAAAAGGTGTATACTGATGTCCTTAGGTAGTTTTAAATGTTTGGTAAGGTTTGGAGTTCAAATGTCCAAGAACGTCCTTGACGTTCAGAAGATGTGCCTTTGAAAGTGCTTGTGTGTCCTTATAGGTTTCGGAAAGTTTTACATGTTCATTTTAGTTGAAATTGATGTGGGGTGATAGTAAGACCTAGATTCCCATCTTTACGGTTCAACATCCAGGTACGACTCCACCTAGGACCCACGAGGGGCCCTAGAAGAGGACGCCATCTTTTGGTAGGACTGCACTGCCAAATAATAGTGACCAAAAAACATGCCCACAAGGGAAGGACCGTCCCCCCCTATAACGATGACCGACAGTATTCCTGGGCGTTGATTGGCCCTGCAAGATCTTCCTTGCCTGCACAAAGATGGAGACTCTCAAACCACCCAAACAATTTTTTAGGACCCGTCACCTATTGCACCCCTTAGATCGGTTTTAAGTAATCTCCCACAAAATCCCACTTGTCAAGAACACAAAGTATCCTAAAGAGTGCACAGTACTCTTAGTGTATATGCCGTGGTATGGGACACTGTCCTCCCCTCATCCATTGCAGACCACGTATCCAATGCGCAAAGAGATAGTATTGGTGTCGCTCCCTTGCGTCTTACTGTATGAAGGTTATGATCTAAAGCAAAGAAATGAACAGTTATGTGACTTAAAGTATAATTTTAGAACAGCAACTGTTCAAGGTTTATTTCTGGGATAATGAAGTTTTATTATGGGGACGTGGTTTAAATGAACCTCATGGACCCACTTCTATTTTATGGTACCCTAAAGTCCCCCCCGTGGTTTAGTAGGTACGTTAGGATCTATTTTCAAGATTGCAACTTTGTGTAATGTAAGACTCTGGGATAGGGAATTAATGTGAAGCCTCGTATGCATTGAATGTAAAGACACTTTATATTTCTAGTCCTATCAGACGCAAGCCCCTGTACTTGTTCCGTGCGACGGGTGTAGTTACTGGCTTTGTAGTCTTGTATTATTGGGGGGGAATCACTAGTGTATATTTAACCCCGGGGGTGTATGGGAGGTCCTTCCTATGTCGTATCTGGTGAGTTTAGGATAACTTGATAAGGGAAACCCCCCCCAAATGAAAGGAGTTCACTGTTTGATTTTTTTTCTACTGAAGGAGTGCATTGTAAAGTTGAGTCCATTGTGAAGTAACAGGAGTACCATCTATATATTTTAAAAGGGGGTCATCGTAATGTTTTTAGGGTTTACTGTTAAGTGACTTTTTGGCTAAAAATTATCGGAATGTCTTTTAGTTTGCCTGCTGGAATGGATGATATTATATGCTATTTTACTTCAATTTCGTTAAACCCCCCGCCCGTTTACGTAATGCAATGTGAAAGCTTATTTGTATTAAAACCGTCCCTTTCTACATTTTTTGCATCTGACATACGTATATTGTGTGTATTCCACATAATTTTACACTTCTAAGTATAGGTTGGAGGCAAGTTAAAGACTATAAGGCAAAGATATTGGTGAATTCAACTCTCTCAAGATAAGTATGTCCTCATCTATTCGAGGGAATATTTATTTGTTTAATTTCTACTACTAAGACTTATTATGTATGTTCATTCAACGTAAAGGGTTGTGTCCCTAAAATGTTTAAGTTGCATCTTTAAGATGGCTTGTGAAGACGAGATTAGTATTTATACAAAATATTTCCTTAGTATTAAAAATGTAGTAAAAAAATTTAATTCTGCACTACTTTTCATGTCTTATGCGATTAATGATAGCTAGTAGGCTAGTACAAGACCGCCAAGGTTCAAGTACACAATTGTCCTACCTAAGGGTTACCTTAACTTCTACGGTACCTCGCGTCGTGACAATTGACTTGGTTAGGCCAAAACCATTCAAGGTAATTTAGAGTAAGGCCTCTCTACAATTCTAATGTTAGCGACTTGCTGGAATAGGTTAGCTAGAGAAGTGTACTTATATGGTTGGTATATGGATGCCATAAATTTATGGCCCAAGTATGAATTGAAGTACATATGATTGAATCTCTATGCGATCGTAGTGCTTTTGCTGGATCCCAGTGAATATGGTTTGCTTTCCGTGACATGATTGGCTATGACGTAGGTCTACTATGACACCTAAAGTTAATGAAAGATTATAAGGGTGAGTTAAAGAAATGCTTCATGTGTAAGGTGGAATGGGATGCTTCACATGCATTTCACAAGTGTGCTTTAAGGTGGCCTAGGGGCATAGTGATAATATGTGATGATGAACATAGGTATTGATTATGAAAGTGGGTTATGATCAAGAATGACCAAAGAGAGGTACTTAGTTTTGGTAGTGGTATGGGATGCTACCTTAGCCTTGCACAAACATACTAGGAGGTGTCTTGTGAAGTAGTTTATTTGATAAAGAAAGACAATGAGTTAAGTATGAATTCTTATATGTTTTATGATGCTTTATTATGCTTATGATTTTATCTCTTATGATTATGTCATTGTTGACTAACCCTTTGAGATATCTTATGTTGGAAAAATAGTTTCCATACATAGTACAATTCGTACTAATGCATATTTTGCCTACATTATAATAAAATTTACATTGAGTTGCTTTGAAGGGTAGAGTTTCCAAGGCTTTCAAGAGTTGACAATTGGTTAGTCCTCATAGCTTCTGAAGACACCACCCCTCTATTCTTTTATGTTCTTTAATATGTTTAGAAATTTGTGGGCTGCGTCAAAAGACAATGTTATTCATGTTGTTATGGATTGTTTTTGAGACATATGTTAGACGTTTTATGAAATGACATCTGCATTATGTTTTTGAGAAATTTTTTTAATTCCACAGTACTTTTTGTATATATGCAATGAATGATGCCTAAGAGGCATGTACAAGACCTCGAAGAGGTCAAGTACGCTGTGTGGCGATTCAAGAGTGCTCTAACTTTTAGGGTGTACTTGTGGGTCATTACAAACTTGGTATTAAATCATAAGGTTAAGAAATGGTCGTAGGATGTCTCAAAAACAATCCTAGTAGAGTATTATTCATCGGTGTTAGGCACGACACATCTATGAGTAGGAGGCTATTGGATGCTTAGGAAGTTTCACTTCTTCATTCTTCAAGTCGTACCATAGAATTTTGCTTCAGTAAGCACTTCTTCTAATGTTGCCTATGATTTATTTTTATAGTTTATGGCTAACACTAGGGATGATGGTAGAAGGGAAGGAGATGGCATTGAGAATCAAGAGATTCCCCCCAAAGGAGGTCAAACCCTTCTTAAAGTTCTTAACGCTCCTCGAGTGGAGAATGTTACTCTAGAGGAAATTAGGACTTCTATGAACCTGTTGGCGCAAGCCTTGATAGCCCAAGATAATAGGGAGGTAGTGACAAATCCTATATGGGGAATGAGTGTTTATAGAATTAGGTACTTTTTTAGGATGAACACTCCGGAGTTTTGTGGCTCTAACGTGGAGGAGGATCCAAATGGGTTTATAGATGAGGTGTATAAGACTCTTTCTATTATGTGTTTAACTTCTAAGGAGAAACCGTAGTTAGCCTCTTATCAATTGAATGATATAGCTCAAGTTTGGTATGAGCAACGGAAATATTCTATGCCAGTAAGGGTGGGTCCCATAGTGTGGGAGACTTTTTTTCACACCTGGTTTCTAGACCCTAGATGAGATCGGCGTCGTTAACATCTATGAGGTCGTAGACAAGCATCTTCTTAGCTTTCATTACAATCATACAGTTAAATTTAGTTGAAAATTTAAAAAAATTTAACATACTTGAAGTGTAACTTAGGACTTCATATATATCTGCATAAGAGTATATACTAATAGATCAAAATTAAACAACAATCTATTAATACATGAAAAAATGAAATGGAAGAATTCATACTAGTATAATAGTGCAAACTATCATTAAATAAAAAGCTTGGAACAAATATTTGCTACAAGGAAGCTCGTAGGGACCAACATCAAACACTACGCGTCTAATCTACTAAAGTTAGGAATGAAAGCGTGCATTTATATGCACCAGCGAACTCAAGGAGGACCTTACCACAAAGTCTCGGCGGTACTAATCTCAAACAAGTTCTAAGCGAAATCTTAATATTTCTCAAGGACATGCGCCTAAAAAAGAGTAATAGTATAGCGTTAGCACACACTTTACTCAGAATTACGTCTACTTCACTAGAACAAATACAGGAGCGTATGGATGATCAGGGAAAGCTTTTCCTTAGCAACATTGCCACAATTTTTGGAATGCAGAACGTTTTCACTTTAAGTCACTTTACTTTGTAATTCGTTATTTATGAATAATTTATGATTTTTTCACAGTTTGCCACATTCCCACCTCTTGTGTTACGTATTTATATATGCCACACAATAATTTTCTATATGAAACATAAGCTTGGAATCCATGAACAGTAATGTTATGAACCAACTCGAGAAAACTTAATATTTTTGCTCATAGGCCTAGAGATCCATTCCGAGGACTTTGTGTGTGGGTTTATTTTTCAGGACTTAAGCTTCAGAGCATTTGTGTAGTAGTTCAAGAAGCTATACTTTCAGAGCTGATATGTTGTTATACTGGTGTACGCCCAGGGTTTCCACATGATTCATTGTAGTCCCCATGACTCAACAATGAATCGAGTAAAGAATCCAAAAGACTAAGGAAATGATTTGCTCTCTACTCACAAGTTCTTTCCAGCTGTGGTATTTTCTTGTTAAATTGGGAAATGAAGTATTGATAAGCCAATCTTTATGGGGCAAATGCCCATTATTATCATTTTGCATAACATAAAGTGTTCGGGGAATTTTCCATTTTATTGCTATGCCCACCGCGACCTCCTCTGATCATTTTTATAATTTAAAGTTTGTCGCCCGGCATCATTAATTCATTATTATTGGCTATGCTCGTTATTTCATCATTTTCGCTGTAATATGAAGATGTTGGGGCCATATATTCATATATTTAGCTATGTGCCTATTATTGATCATATTGCTTACTTAGTGCAGTTGTGAACTTAGTTTTTTCTTTCTTTAATCTATGTTCCACTTTGAATCTAGTGTCTTCCCTAAACGGAAAAGAAGAGGTTCACCGGCTAAAGTGAAACCGAATCTTGAGCATTTAACCTACATACATCATGTGAGATAAACATGAAATCCAGTGTTTTCCACACACTTAAAAGAGGTGGTTCACCGGCCAAAGTGAATAGCACTCTCAGGTGGAATCCACGGGCTAGTACCTAAGACTAGGAGATATTGAAGACCCTTATCCACCTTGGTGGTAGTCTCATCTCATGAGGCTTACAAGTGTTTGCACAAGCTAATTTGTAGTCTATCGGTGCTTTGCTCAATTTATCATACTTTACAACTATTAGAGTTGACTTATTCATCATGAAAGCTTGCTTATAGTATGAGGTATACTTAGCTCAATAGAGGACTTTTTATCCCTTTTTTTACTTGATGAATATGAAATTAAAGTTTACATTGTCATTATGGTGTGAAATGGCCTGTCCACAATTTCTAAACACACCTTTATGTGAGTATCTTAAAATAAATGTTTAGGTGCAAGTGAGACTTGTGTACTTCTTTAAAACCCCCTTCTATGAAATTTCATAACTCATAATCTTTTAGTTATGTCATTACTCACCCTTATTCTTGTTCAACATTCTTTGGTAGTCTTTACCAATTCTTTATAATAGTTGGAAGACTTACTCAATGTGATATTATGTCACAAGTTAATCTAGATGGGTTATGTCTAGACTTGTCCCAATCATTGGCCATTCACGTGTTAGAGTCTTGTGTGTTTACATCTCAAGTCAATCTTGAACATTAGTTGGCCTTACAAAAGACCTTCATAATTTACAGGGCAATATAGGAGTGGTTTGACTAATATTGGCCCAATTCAATTACAATTTTAAATAATATTGTTGGCCAATTGTTGGCACAACCCAAACTTTCACATTATTTTAATGTTGTTTAGTAATCGAAACCTGCATTTTAAGTAAGCTAACTTTTAACATTTAATTGTTATAAGAATAATTAAATGTTAGATGGCCCAGCTATAAAGTTATTGGCATTGAAGATTCATCTAAATAGCTTGATTTCTCATTCTTGTTTCTTTCTTGGGATATATTGCATTCCCAAACACTTCACAACTATCTACTGTAACAACACAAATCAGTAATAGTCTGTCACGACCCAAAAGCACCCCCTAAAAGTTAGGAGGAACCATTTTTTTGTGACCGGGCGTGCTTGAACTTTTTGGCTATACCTCATTTCTCCCTAACTCTCCTCTATCCCTCACTCTCTCGGGATTTACAACGCCCTTCAAACTAGGCATTAATTACATAGTACATGAAAAGTATTGCAAATTAAAACATTTCACGAATATAAATATTAAAAAGGAAATATTTCATAACGATCAAAAAATTCCCATCGTTCACAGTCAACATAGACACGAATATTAATAGCTCAGGGACACGGACCTTTACATGAAAATAATAGATAATAATCAATAACGAAAAAAAATTAAGAAAGGAACTATGCCTCGAATATGTAAGGCAACTACTTTATCTTGAAGGAACTTCCCAAGTTTCACCTTCTCGACCAACCTGCAAAATTCTTTCTAACGTATTATTACTTATAGTTATAGAAAAGAAAAGTATGGGCTTAGTAAATAATGTACAAAGCATGGATATTAAAAACATGCCGAAAAGGAACGTTCTGATTAAATAGTATTCATGCAATTAATATAACATTCATGAATTTAAAGGCAAAACATTCACAGAAAACCATCATTTAACACTAGATAGAGTTTTCCAACATGATAAACCCAAAAGGACCATTTATAGTTAGAATTCCAAGATTAAAGTTCATTCAAACATCTAAAATTAAAATGAACTTATTGAACTTTAACAATAAGTCATTTAACAATTCACAATGAATTATCTATGCTATATGAGGTGAACGTTCAAGTCCAAGCGTGAGAGAAAGTGAAATCATTTTCCGTAAGGAGTTGCCATACTTGGGATAATCTTAAGGACCACTAGGGAAGATATGAAGGAAGTATGACTATGCTTCCATCAACACACACCAAAGACAAATCCCTCAAGACTACCCCTTTCAGCTTACGCAATCGAGAGAAAGAAACAAGCCCCTCAATCAATGGCAGACTTAAAAGACACCCAACAAACACCAAACAGTCTTCCCTTTCCGGAAATGACTACTAGTGCAATGAGTGATTAGCGTTTCCCTACCTACACCACTTACCCTACAGTAGTACATTCTTTTAGAAGGTTTGCACCAAGTCTTCCCTATTCGGAAGGGTTCGACTAGTGCAAATGAGTAGAGAACGTCACATACCACCACATACACTAAGTTGTACGTATTTTAGAAGACTAGTTCAATTAATTAATTCAATTGGTGGGAGTCAACTTAACCGACTAGATCACGAGAGATAGACAGGAATTCCCGATATAACCACTATCCAAGAAGGAATCATCACTTGCCTAGAATGAGGTCATTCTCCTTAGCAATTTACATGGATTTTTTCAATAGCTACACTATTCGGGCGCATAGTTAGGAAGAAGGAGAGATGCACCCAGGTAAATATGTTTCTTATGAACGAGGAGTATCCTCAATAAGTACATTGGAATAAAAACACTCAACTCACGAAGTGTATCCACTCTCTCCTTCATATCACTCTCGGGCAAGGAATAAACTTTCCCACGGATTCTAATCATTATCGACTATAGGTTAATGATAACTAGGGAAAACTACATCTCAACTCACGAAGGCCATTCATCCTCCAACCTATCTTAGAAAACTCATGGGATGTAGTGTGGTTTATACTAAACACTTCATCTCAACTCAAGAAGAGTGTTCACCCCAAAACTCCCCTTTAGAACTTAACTTCTTTCATTCTTTCAAGTGTGAGTGTGTGTGTACATATGAGCACAACTTTCACATAAGCTTAACTTCATTCATATTTAACTAATATACATGCCTAGACCTTCATTAATCACATCACACATCTTAAATGCTTCACATAATCATATACGTCCTTTTTACATAATCCTTAACATACTTCTCATAACAAGTTTCTTAAAACAATTAACAAGAATAACTTTATTCAAGCATATAGTCTAGCCTACCTCACTTAATCACTTCATAAGGCACATTTAACAAGCCTAGATATTTATCATCTACTTCACAAATAAGCCTTAATAGCCTCATCACAATAATATAGGAAATTACATTCATACAATTCAAATACACCGCCACAAAAGGGGTGGCCATACACTCAAGTGCATCGAATTGAAACTAAAAAAAACATAATCAATTACCAGATAATCCATTATTTATCACCTATAAACTTTTTATTCAATTATTTTCATAAATTAGAATCTTTGGGAAGTTTCTATAAAACAATAAACAACCATAAGAATCAAAGCTCAAAAGACTACTTGTTCAGTGATCATATACCATTTCTAACGTCAAACATTGAGGAAAAGATTTAACACAGATTCATTGAATAATTTAACCTTCAAATCATCAACTAACTCTAGAAATACCATTATTAAGTCATTAGAAATGTTTTCATGCAAGACCCATATTTAGATTTGAAGATAGAGAAACTAGGGTGAAAACTCATTTTGAAAATTCATTATAAGGGACTCCTTGAATGGAAGATAGTTCAAGGATGGATACCATACCTCACATTGATGAAATACCAATGATTTTTTATTGAGAAACGACCACCAACAACCCTCCAAGAATTTCTTGACTTCTAGTTTCCATGGTGACTTGAGAGAGGGTTTTGGGTTTTAGGAAGAGGGGTCTAAAATTTGGTATTAGGATTTAGAACACTTTTATATACCTAATAAACAATAAAACAACCTTCCTAGGGTCATAGAATACTTGGGGTGAATTTACCGAACACCCCAAACCAAGGCAGCCACTTAATAGTTTTGGATCCACCCCCCCACAGACGAGACCTAATCAATGGACCATCTGTGCATCAACAGACCGTTGGTGGGGTTTCATCGGTTGAAATTTACCTCCAAATGGAGCCTTGCCATCTTTACTTTCAGGTCCAATCGACGCCCTTGGTCAATGGACCGTCCTTAGGGTCGTCATCTGGTCACTGCTTTGGCAGCTCCTTGTGGGTCTTAGGTTGGGTCGTGCACGGACGTTAAACCCCTAAAATCAATATTCTAGGTCTAGGAAATCCTCACTGTGAATTTAATTTTTAACAAAAACAAACACATAAAACTAATTTTCAATAACACTTCTCAACACACACAAGCCCTATCTAAGGCAAAAATTCGAACGTCATGGATGTTATTGGACGTTGAACCTCCAAACTTAAGAAAATTTACAACTGCATAGAACCATTAACAGTAACACATTTTATTTCAAATTACCTCAAGAATGCTCACGGAGGTCTAGTCAATTAGGTTGTTTTTGGGCCTTGTTACAATTCTTTCCACTAGAATAACATTCCTCCTAGAATGACACTTAAACTTTAGGAACAATAAGCACTCAATTAGCATCCCATAACACATTGCAATCATGGTCAACACACTGAAAATTAAAGCATCAACTTGGAAGGAGGACCATTTCAAACTTTCAAACACTTTTAAGCAAAACTTCAAAACTATTTCTTAACCTTCTTTTATGTAGTAACTACCTAATCCAACATTAAACATTCTCATACACAACACTTTTGCATAAATTGAAACTCCTATCAAGTCAAAATAAATTTTTCTCAAAGCAAAAATGCTTACAATGAAAACTCACCTTGTGTCATGCCAACATGCGTCAAAAGTTTCAAAATTGCATTCTTTGAGAAATTAATCCAAGAGGGCATGATTCCATGATTATTATAATACCATCTAAGCTCATCTATAAACATGAAACAATAATCATGAAAATACAATTTTCTCACGAATTTGGACTTCATAAAGTGATGTAAAACATCACTATGTAAACATGGCATAAAAATTCCATATCCAAATGCACCTTCAAAGCACTTTATTAAGATGACCATGATAATATGAGAGACAAGACTATATAATTCCTTAAAAAGACTTAGTAAAGTTTCATTAAGGTTGCATTGATAGTCGCATCCAATACTGTACACTCCCACTAGTGAGCTTTGAGCTGTCTGTGGATTCTGGGTTAAGTTACATTAATGCCATTTTACTCAAACTCCTCTCCACACATAGGTAAAGCCACCTTCAAAAGCCTCATTACTTCAAATCCAATTATTCTTACAAGGTAAGAAACTCAACCCACCCTCAATTCCTGCAACCATCAAGAGAACATAACGTACAAGTTAAATATAAAGCTTTCCTTTAAGGATTCAATCATTACCAAAACTTAATCACCACTTCATTCAACTCGTAGCATCACATAAATCAATTTCTGCGAACCAAACACTTCGTCTCACAGGTATCCATACCAAATTTCATCTTAGTCTAATCCTACAACCACAACATCTACCAATCACAAGAACAAAAATGAAAAAATTAGTCACCACAAAGAGTTCCTTCAACTTCTAATAAATCTTGACATTCTTCTCTCAACATTCCTCAAAATTTGATAGTATCTTTTGTTTTTAATTGCCACCGACCCACTTTACACACTAGATTATTTAACATGGCCAATTACGCCAATCATGGTAGTTATCATAAAATTGTTTGACCTGTGTTGCGCACGCTAAAAGTTAAGTGTGTGTTCAGTTAATTATTGTGCATGTTCCTTATTTAGGTGCATTAGTAATGGATATTTTTTTCTCCCCCTTTATACCACACATTTTTTTTTTATTATGGTCATGCAAGTAAAAAAACACTGTCCAATCCTCATTATATTTCCACCTTATCCGCTGCACTAAATGTGGTAGTCTATTAGCATGCCACTTTGTTAATTTGTTCATATACCTTCCAACCCCTTCTTTCTTCATTTACCTGCCCCTCGCCATTACTTTGTGATTGTACACAAAATACTATGACATTACACATTCAAAACTAACCTTTATCTCTACTCAAACTTAGAAACATCTCACCTTCACCAAGAAATTACACACTCCAGAAGCCATCCCGGGCTAACCGGGAATGCTTAAGATGTGTGAGCAGCAGTGACCATATGGATTTAAGTTCCCTACGACCCCCCGGCACCCGATGTTTCAAGATACCCCCATGAAGAAAGGGAAACTTGGAGTATTCTAGCCCCTGTCACCATGGATATGTCATCCCGACTCACACCAATGATCAAGATACAACCAACTAGCTGTTGCTGTGAGACTTCTAGGACCCCGCTTTTTTTATCTGTGTAAACTTATTTCCAAAACCTAGTCTCTATACAAAAGTATTTCATGACCAAAAGCAACCCTAGAAGTTTAGAAGGAACCCTTTCGTGACTCAGGCTACTCGACCTTTTGGTGTCTGGGTACAACCGTTCAACTGCCTCAGTAAAAGACATGAAGGGGGAGTGCGAATTATTAAACTTTTCATGAAATTAAATAATAAAAATTAATCTCCTCTAAATACTAAGAAAATCGCATGTTACAAGCCAAACTTAAGATAGGATCACCTGTATTCCCACCCACTATGTTCTTAGGGACACACGACCCTTTAATTGCAAGGGAAACCAAATAATTGTGTCCCACACTACAAGACATGTGTAAGAAAGAACTGTATGCCCTCTGGATGTCTGTTGAGGACATATTTATATTGAGAGGAGAAACTTCCCCCCCAAGTTTCACCTTCTAGACTTCAACCTTAAAATGCTTCCACACTAGCCTTATAGTATAAAATATATGGAGGATTTTTTTGTGTTGTATGGAGCATTTACATAATGTACCTAAGTCTGGCATATGCAAACCATATGTGAAAAGGGAACAATTTTAGTGAAACCCCATTTCATGCCCAACCCCCATTCTCATTACAATATTAAATTCTGGATTATATAAAGGAACCAAAAAAAACCAATAATAAGAAATATCATTAACACTTAGATAAGGAGTTTCTAAAAATTATAAGACAAGAGACCTATTACAAGTCGAATTTAAAAACAAACTTATCGTGCTGATGAACTCAAATCTAACCCATCTAAAGCCTGAAAATAAATTTGAACTTTATTCATTAAGTAGTTACACGCGCCCACCCATTCACATGAATTATCCTATTCTAAATGAGAGTGACTTCCATGGGCCAGGGATATGTGTAACCACTTTGTGTGTCTCTATCTATGGTACTTTTTGTAAGAGTCCCAATCGAGATTATCCTTAAGAACACGAATAGGTGGACATGTACCCGGAAGTATTCATAACCTTCCCTTCAATACACACCAAAGCAACCCTCAAGACTACCGGCTTTCTGCCCCGACACTCAACTCAGGAGAAAAAGCCCTAACATTCTAATGGCAAGATCATTTAAAAGACACCACAACAAACCACCACAAAGTCTTCCCTTTTTAGGACCCCACGAGACTATTTAGTGCAATGAGTTGACTAGAAGCTATCTGGGCATACCCCCTCATCACCTCACCATTCTTTATACCCGTATAGTAGCACATTTTTTAGAGGTTTTCCGGCACCATTTCCAGTCTTTCCCTTTTGAAGGGTATACCTTAGTGCCAAATAAATTAGATGCGGTCCCATACCCCAAACCTACAGTAACTCTGTACGTTCTTTTAGAAGACTATTTCAACTCAATCTTTTGTGGGTGATTAACTTACACCAACATAGACCCATGAGATCTAGAAAGGGAATCCCTTATTATTACACTCCTATCTCGGCTGCGGGATCCTCAACTTGCATAGAATGAGGTCATTCTCTTAGCATTTACATGGTTTCTAAAGCTACCCCGTGCGGGCGCATTTAGGTAAGAGGAGAGGAGTAAGGACGATTGCTACTAAGTACTCATTTCTACTAATGAGTGAGTACTCACTCTCCAAGAGGTATCTTTTTATCGGAATAAAAAATATCAAACTCGCGAAGTGTCAGCCACCTCTTACTTCTATCCTCTCATGTGCTAGGCAAAACTTCCCACGGATCTCAACATTTTGGACTATAGGTTAAAAGAAACTAGTGATTTATTCTATCCACATCCCACTAACTAAGGCCATTCCTCCTCAAACCTATATTAGTAAATCTCATGCGGAGGTGTTGTTAGTGGGATTGCTACTAAAACACTTCTATAACTAAAAATCAAGAAGAGTGGTTTCACCCCCAAACTGCCCCTTTAGGACTTAACTTGAACATCATTCATTAGTTCAAGTGATGAGTGTGTGTGTACAGTGACACAACTTGACCACAAAAAAGCTTCATTCATTCAAATTTACTCCTATAATTCTTAGACCTTTTATTCATCACCATCACACATATTACATACTGCACATATTCATATAAGTCCTTTTTACGTAATCCTAAAATACTTATCATAACATATTTCATAAAGCCAGTTTAACAAGATAACATTATCAAGCATACACTCTAGGTCTCCTTCACTTAATCACTTCATAAGAACATTTAAACAGAATACATATTATCATTTACATACAAAAGAAGGACCTAACGAGCTCATTTCACAATAAAACTAGTAAACTTTAAATTCATGTAATTCAAAATAATCATCCGCCACAAGAAGGTGTACCATACAACTACAAGCAACATTGCGAAATTTGAAAACTAAACAAATAACCAACTACCCTTGATCCATGCTTCATCACCTATAACATTTAGCCAATATAATCATAAATTACCCTTTGCTTAAGATTCTAATCAACAATAACAACTATAAGAAATTGAGCTCACGACTACCTAATCATGCCCATATAACCCATTTCTAAGTCAAAGATTGAGAAAAAGCTTTTTTTTTTTTTTTTGTAATAGGACTTTCACATTTTGAAGTTTTAATTTATAGCTAAAATCATAAAACTACACTTTAGCAATACCATTATTAGGTTTTAGAAAACATTTTTCATGCGGACCCATATTTAGATTTGAAATTAGATAAACTAAGGTTGAAAAATCTCATCTTGAAAATTCATTAGAAGGTTACTCCTTGAATGGGGAAAAAGTTAAGGATGGGATTTCATACCTCACATTTAAGACAAGTACATATAATATACCGTCTCGCTCGGCATGACCAAACACCCCTCCTAGGAATTTCTTGACATCTAGATCCATGGTGACTTGAGATAGTCTTCTGGAGAGAGGGGTTTTGGGTTTTAGGAAGAGTGGGTCTAACCTTTTTCTTAGGTTCTAGTAGCACACTTTTTTTTTATACCTAATAACACACTAACAAAAACCACTTTCCTTAGGGTCATAAACAAACCCCGAACATTGGGGGCTTGGCCCCAATTTACCAAAACACCACCCATGCACAAAGCGCACGCTACTTAACAGTCTTTGGACCCCACACAGAGGAGCCCTAACCAACACCATACCCACCACATTCCGTGAACATCAACAGACATTCGTTGGGGTATAGTGGTTGAAAATATCTCCAATAAATTGAGTGCTTTTTGTTTGTGACTCATCATATTTTAATTTAGGTACCCAATCCACGACCTGTTGAGGACAGTTGAAGGGACCACGGACAGTCCTAAGGGTCTTCGTTGGTCACTGTTTTGGCAGTGCTTTCCTCGTATTGGGCACTTAACTACAAGGGCCCTCTTGTGGATCCCCCCTAGCGTGGCGTTCGTGCCCGTAGTTTAACCCCCACTCATAAAATAAACATTCAGAGACAACACAAGCGCTAACTGTTGCCCCTTTTGAAACACCTTCCGGAACGTATGGGAGTTCTTGGACGTTGACCTTCAAAATAAACAAACAAACCAAACTTTCTAGAGTACTCAAATATAATTTAAATTTCTAATATTTCAATAAAACACTCAAGAGGATGTAACAACCCTAAAAATGGATATGCTAAGTAATGCTTAATTTGTCTAGAATGCCAATGATTAGACCGGATTCACACGGATCGATGCGCATAGACCCAGACATCAGAACTCTTGATACATCCATTCCAACTAACTTGGGGAGTTAATAAAGCTATGAATTGTTTGTTCCAACCATGTACGAATCTCAAATGCGAAGATTTACTCGAAGTAGTCTTTACCGAACTTAATAAGAAGAAATCCTAGGTTTGGAGGGTCTAGGGGTAAAATGGTCTTTTTCCAGGCTAAAAGGGTAAGTATCCATATTACCCTATTATATATAATAATTATTTAATTAATATGGTGGAGGGGTAATTTTAGGGAGAGAGGTCTGAATTGGAATGTCTTAAATTGAAGTCTTGATCACCTGAGTCGAAACCTAGGTGGAAGCAATGAATTAAATTGTTTTTACCCCATTAAGGTTGAGTAAATTAATGTGATTAATTAATTTATAATTAAAAACTTATTTAAAATATAAATTAATCAGATTTTAATAATTAAATAAAATCTTATTTGATTAAGTCTTAAAAACTAAAATCCTAATCCTAGAAAATCTTCTATACACGCTCATTCTCTCTTTCTCATTCTCTATCACTCTCATTCAACATTGTATCTAACAAATAACTCTCAAAAATTAGTTCAACCAAAAATTTTCACACTTTACGAACTCTCCCAATAAAATATAACCGCACACAACCAACAGTTTATCAATCACGTAGGGACCCCCCAGAGAAGTTTTCGTCGAGTGTGTGTTGAACTTTTGGTATTGGGACGTGTGTGTCAAGCAGTTCTTGGGAGGAAGAAAGTTGAGGTTTTTTGGAAGTCAAAATGTAGGGTTCTCTTCTCTCTTGGTCCATTTCCTAAGAGGACCCCCTAAGGTTAAGACGAATCTATTCCCAAAACTAGGGGTTTCCGTTGCATATCCCTGTCACTAGCCCCATTTTGAATCTAGGTGCTAGTTTTTGCTGGTATAAAAAAGAAAACTCGGGATATGAAAGTGTTGTCGCAAGATAGTGTGTATATTGATATGTTTGTAATTATGTAACTTATTTTGATGTTTTCGAAAATGTAATGTACTGTGTTATGTGTGTGTTATTGGGCTATGTTCATGATTAGGACTTCAAATTGGCAGTGATACTTCTTATATTTCATGTACACATATTGAGTAAATGGAGTTTCAATGAGAGAAATGTGGCTGACTTGAGGGATAATCTCTGTCAAACACAAATACATGAAATACAAACCTAAAACGTTCTAATGCACTACTAAATTCCCCTAAGAAATAAGGTGTTGTAACTTAATGAAAGGATGCTGAAAAATTAAAAGAAAAAATTTCCAGCTTCTAGTGATGAATTTTTGTCAACAAAAAGGGTTCAAAATGTAGAAAAACAATGAATAAAACAGTGAGGGTCATGGAGGATGGAACCCGTGACTTCACCATTTTAAAAACACTGGGAAAAAAAAGAAGTAAAAACAAATGTGCTGAAGGGATTCGAAACCATGTGGATTGCTGGAAAATGTACTTAAAAGAGAAAAAAAATATGAAATGGAGGAGTGCGATTCAAAAACTCACCACCCCTCCAATCAGATTTTAAGGGGAGAATAAAAGGAAAACTAAATGGGGAGGGCATGTGGGAATCTAACCCACGACTCTTAGGAGATTGTTGAGGTGACATAAAAGATTTATTTAAATAAAGGAGGCGTGTGGAATCGAACCCACGACCTCTTAGGCAGATTTAAGATGTAGAATAAAAGAAAAATAAAGGTGGAGACTTGTGGAAATCGAACCCGACCTCTTAGGCAGATTTATGGAGGAGAACAAAAGAAAAATAAAAACGGGTTGTGGGGGTTTGATCCCACAACCTCGTAGTCAACTCGAAATAGACAAGGAGAAATACAAAGAAAAATAATAAAAGGAGCTGTGGGAGTTTGATCCCACACCCCTCGGCCAAGTAAAAGGTAATTCAAAGGAGAAAAATAAAGAGGAAATGTTGATGTTGGGGCTTTATTTAGGATCCCAATGGCATGCTGACCAAAATACAATAAATGAAAATATGTAAGTGTTGTCTAAGGGATTCAAAATTGGGTTCCCTTGACCAAATTCCGTATAGATGCATAAGTGATACGTGAACTAAATCTTCAATAATAATTCTACTTACATAGATCGAAATTGATATCTTGGCATACATACAAGATGCACAAGTCTTGTACTACATAATCTTAGGAAGATATGATGAAATAAACATTCATGTATAAAGGGGTGAGTAATTATGAAGAGCAAATGTGCTAATGTTAATGAATTTTCTGACAACATGATAAGAGGCTAATATAAAGATGAGAGCAATGTCGAATGAGCCTAAGTAAATGTTACCAAAATGCACTCACCTATGAGAGTTGTAAAGTTAATGAAGAGACCAGTCTCTGTGAACACTCTAATGAAAGTATTGAGATTAACACACTTAATACTAATGATGAGATGAGAAATCATCAATTGAGCTATGATGTCCTCATACTGAAGCCATCTTCCATGACGTATGAGTTGAATGTAATGAAACTTTATACTGAGCACCAATAGACTAGCTTTGAGCGGTGATGCCTTCTTTTGGGAAGGGTAGAGGTTCATGTAACTCTCATGAGATGAGATTGTCCGGCATGCCAGGTATGGGTCTCCTTATATCTCTTATTCTTTTAACCTATACTGCCAATATAGGGATCTGGCAGGGTTCAACTCCCAAGTATGCTAGCATGTTTTGGGTCACTTTGGCCGGTTATTCCACCTCTTTTCGGTGTGGGTTTTCATGACACTGGATTTCATGATGCTCACATGATCTATGTCTATTAAAGTTAAAGTCCCCAATGAATGAATGAGGTCAGCCTCAAATGATGCACATAATGAAACGAATGATACCAAAGGTGTTAGGATAGGATAATCAAGAGGGGAGTTAGATTCAAGTAATGACATTAGGTCATTCTTGGTCATTGCACAACGAATCCGATGAATTTCTTAAACTACATCCTAGGTATGACTGGTGATTACACTAGTTTATGAAATAATTAATATTGAAGTACGTATGAATAAATGAAGTAGACTCTGTGTTTTCTGAAGAAGGCTCCCTAGTTTAGGTCCCAAATGTTGAGCCCTCATTTTGGGAAGTCTTAATGTCAAGTCCATGATTCCAAGATCTCATGCCATACGAATAAATGATATGAAAAACGTTATGTGTTATATGAATTATGATATGTGCTATGTGTACGCTGTTGTGTGTTGTGTGCAAAATGTTAAGTATGATGGTTCATGTTACTCTCATGACATAACTTCCCTAATCCAAATTTGGAAAGTTCACTAACTTTTCTAATCTGAATTTGGAAAGTCTATTGATTTGACTTTCCATAATCATGTTGTTAGGAAAGAGTTATCCTTTCTCATGCATATCCTTGGTGTGTGCTTGCATATACCCATACTTAGAAAAAGTGTGTACTAATTCAATACGACTCTATATTTTTAGGTGTAGGCACAGGTGGACGCTAGAGCTTACAGGTATACGTTGCAGCTATCAAGACGTGGATCTTTCATCCAGAATTGTTGGGCCCTCATGCTTTCGAGGCTATCTACTATTATTATCTAGATTAGATTTATTCTTTAGCTAGTGGAGCATGTTCCACTAGTGTTTCATTTTCCATTTCATTTAAGACTTTGTATTGGTGACGTTTGTCAAGTACACATTTAATGCAGTTATGAACTATTTCTTTCATTTGATGATCTTAATGTTAGATGGTTGATGGTGAACAATTACACATGTAATAGAATGTTAATCATGTTAGGGAACAAAAAGTTTCAAATTTTCCGCTAAAACTAATCTAGATGAAGTAAGAATGACGTACGTAGGCTTGTCTGCGACCTCTGAGAGGTCAATAACGCCGGTCTCGTCTAGGGTCTAGACATTGATCGTGACAGAGGCTCTAGTTCACCTTAGTTTGTTTTGGTGTGTTACAGAAAACTTTATTCTTTTCAATAGTAAACTTAATTTTATAAATGACTTATAAAAATTTCATCTTCTCGAACACAATTAGGCATTAATAATACGGATCTAATCTATAGGTCTCATTCGACATTATCAAATCAAGAAACCTACACATAATGATCAGTTAGCACCACATACCAACAACATGCTCGACATTTACATTATACATACTACTAGAGTCAGAAATATGGAGAAATAGGGAGATGAACATTCGACAATTTCATTGAGAACAACCCTAGTTTTGTTTTATTGAGTTCAAAACATTTGAAAAGTCTCTTGGGGAAAGAAATCCAAGAGAGAAAACCCATACCTTACTGTAGAATTGAATCTATGAAGATCACCTCGTACTTTGCACGAAAAATCTTAAAGAACTGCCTTGACATCGCCTAAGGAGAACTTTCTTACATTTGTTACTATTTTTGGAGTCCTGTTGTTTCTACTGATTATCCTGAGTCTAAGTCTTAGGAACTAATATTGAATAATTCAAGTCAGGCTTATTATATTAATTAAATAAATAAATTATATAATTACCAAAATTCCCCTTCTAACTTGACTAAAATAGGAGAGCATTTGACTTAGCCAAATCTGAAATTTTCCTAAGTGTTTTGGCTAGGACTAGAATTTTTAATTAATTAATTAAGTTGATAATTTAATTGATTAGCTGACCTAGGGTAATTACTAAATTACCCCTTATTCTCTAGGACCATAACCAACCTCTTTGGACCATCCTAGGTTAGGTACTAGGATGTTTCTTTAGTTAGTTACCCGTCTAGTGTCACCCGGTTAGATTTTAGGATTTCAGGTACACTAGTTAGTTTATTTTAGTTAAGCCTATGTTAGTTAGTTAGTTAGGTAAGCTAGTTAAAGCCTATAGTTTGTTAGAAAGCTAGGCCCCACATGGATTTACCCGTGCGCGCTCCTGCCCCCTAACCGCCCTAATCGAATTGAGTTGGGCATGGTCTCTTGGCTGGAAGCACATGTGCTTTACATGTGTTGCTGCGCACTTCATGTCCAAGGATCCTCACTATGTCCTTGGGTAATGCTTATTCTATATGATCATTTTAAATGATCATGTGCTATGGTACCTAGGCTTGACTCTTGGATGCCTCGTTTCTAATGTGTGTAAGCTATGAAATCAAAAAATTTAGCTTAGGGTCTTGATTTAATGTACAATTCCTAAACAAGCTTGGATTGGAGAATTGGAACATCAAAGTATATCTTAAGTTACTTGTTAGTACATAGAAATTGGCTAACACCCTTAAGACAATATTCTCTAACATGTCCAATATTACTCAATATTAGGCATTGGGATGCCTATGTGTCCCAATACATATTCCTAATACATAATAGACTCTTCACTAGACAAGTACATTTTCTTGAACAATACATTTTTAAGTCGTCTTTCCTCTATAGGTTCTTTCCTAGGGAATTGAGGGATGCTAAGTTGGGGGATTCATAGTCCTCAAGCAAGGCAAGTTTAGTGTTAATGAGTATGCTTTGAAGTTCGCTCAATTGTATAAGTATGCCTCAATCTTGGTAGAAAACTCTAAAGACTTGATGAATAGGTACATGATGGGGATGCCCTAACTAGTTGATGAAGAATGTCGTATGGAAATGCTTGTAGATGACATGGATATCTACCTGATAATGATATTTGCTCAACAAATAGAGGAGTCTATGTTTAAGAAGGAGAGAAAGAGAAGTAGGATGGAAAGTGAAGGATCTGATTGGCATGGTAGTTCCAAGAATCAATAAAATTCTTCCGGACAAGGATACTATTTTACTCGTAGATATGAGAAGAGCAATATGTACTCTCGACCTACTTTCCCTAGGTGTGGTATGAAATATGAGGGTAGGTGCTTGTCCAGTAGAGATGGTTGCTATAGGTGTGGTGAGAGTGACCACATGATGAAGTACTACCCTAAGTCGAAGGATAATGTGAGAGAATTTGAGAAAGTTCATCCCGGTATTGTAGAGGGTGCTCCTCTCGCGAAGAATAGGTTCAATGCTCTACGATCCTAGGGTGATCAAGAATGATCTCCTTATGTCCCTCTACGGTATGTGTTTCTTTATTGATTTATGAAAATTTCCAGAATTTCCATGATTATGTTTTGCTTTGCTAATGTTGCTGATCTTAATGATGATAAATTTATGCTAGAAAGACTTGTATGTCTTATTTCAAAATGGGGAATAACGAGCCTTTTTATGGGGTCTTTATAAGATTATTAGTAGCTATGATTATCTTGGAATTGAAATTTTTTACTTTATTTTGGTATGTGCATTTAGGTATAATGCATATACGATGGGCTTCTAATCTAGAGTTGGTATTCAAGAAGTGTTAAGTAAGGGGTCATTAGAAGACGAATGTTTCCAAGTGGAGGATATTGTAAGGACCCGAAAATAAATTAGGTAAAAATTGATCCTAGCATGTGTTTGATGTGTTCATAAGGTCTTAAAATGATTAATTATAATGTTAAATGTCAGTTAGAGGAGTTTGGAAGCTAAAAGTCCAAGACGTCCCGAAACTAGTCTAAGTCGAACTAGAGAGTCATAGTGTGTTGTAGTGCAGTTTTGGAGTATTTTATGAAGGTGAAATTAAGTATCGATGGTTTCTACAAATATACAGACATGTAAAGGGTAAAAATGTCTGAGTACAACACCCCTGGGACAACCCTAAGGGTCCCCAAAGAGGACTCAAACATGGGCCAAGAAAACTTCCAAGGCAGCCAAGATTTGGCGTCCAAAGGAGTGTCGCGCAAGCAACACTGAAAGGGAAAAAGGTTTTCCCTGTGAAGCGTGGAAGACATGAACCGTTCTGTATCAAAAATTTCCAGAACCAAGAAGTCGAAATTCCTCCGCGATGTGCAGCCATGTCCCAGATTTGATCGCGCCGTTTTTAAGTCAAATTAGAATCGGTTAAATGGTCCAATAGGTACAGGGGTATTTTGGGTAATTTAGTTATTAAGTATTTGCGGTTATTATGGAGGTTTTAAGTGTATTTAAGTAGTCCAATAGCCATTTAGACCCTAGACTCCAAATCAAAATCTTTCTCTCCCAAAATTATCTCAAAACCACCATTGAAGAAGAAAAATTGGAGGCAACTTCTAGAATGAAATTCACCAAGGAATCAAGGTTGTGTTTAAGGCTCTAATATAAAGTATATGAAGCTTATTCATCCATGGATTCTTCCATTCATGTACTTCCCCTAGTTTTTTTCAATTGTGAATCCAAAGAATCATAATCTAGAGAAGGTTGTGATTGTATTATTGATAAGGCTTGATTTTGATCCCAACCTACTGGGTAGCACTCAATTATGTTCATGTCATGATTATGTTATGTTTTCATGAATTTTCCATGGTGAATTATAGTATTTGATGTTGAAGGTGATCATGGTGGGTTTAGGCCATTACAAGATAGATGAAGGTTCTAAGTTCATATTCTTATTTAATTGTATTGAATTGTCACATCCAGGGAGAACCCCCTAGACGTAACCAGCATCGTCATCCTCATCGAGGACAAAAACTATCCTAGAAATCTTACATCATTTACATTCAATAGGTTTTAAAATGGAAAAGGAAAAAAAATTTATAAACTTTCTTCTATCATATCATGAGGTTTACAGAGACATCTGCATATAAACATAATATATATTTCATATCGAGTATACATAGACCCTTTTGAATAACAAAGATTACTTAGTTCTTCTATTTTTATGCACCACACACACAACAAATACACACACACAGCACACACACATACAAACACACACACACACCCAGATTATTATATATATATATATATATATATATATAATATATGTCTATATCTAACCATATAAAACAAGCGTATAAGATGGCTAGCCCATATAAATCAATACAATAAAAAATCCAATATAGCATACACACTTTAATACTCCAATGAAAGGAAATGAAAAAATTTTCAGTAAGACTATCAACCTCCAAATGCTAGAAAGTGGCATTGTCTTCGAAGTAGTGTGGAACACCCAACTTGAGGTGGATGAATCCAAGTCTTCCTTGAAAATGTTTCACAAGACCTTGAACGACCGGAAAGCCTAAAATATTGGGGAGAAGGGAGAAAGGAAAATGGGGTTAGCACGCAATTGTACTAAGTAGAAATGAAAATCATGTTAAAAAGGGACACTTTCATTTTAAAGCTGCAATTTACATGAAAAGCCTATGCACATTCAAGAAATCTACCAAACATAAGACATTATCATTGTTAAGTAAAGATCTGTACATCACAAGACCACATAATCTAGTCAAGCAAACATCATATCAACATATTGAGCACATAGGTCCAGACAACTTTATCATCAAGTTATAATATCAACAACCATGGATAAGAGTTCATAACTTCATAACCAAGGAAAGACCATTATCATGAACACCTCATTAAGTCCACTAGCGTAATAAATAAAAATCCCGATAAACCTTTCTCAATAAAGTAAACCCAACAAGCACCATAACCAATATCACACTTCACCATAGCGAATTCCATTTAAGGTCATAGCATCATACTTTAGAATTAGAGACCAACACCATTGTTCAGAATGTGAAACCAAATCATAATTTAGTATCATAAACATGTAAGATATCAATTACATATCATGTACATTTCGAAGGATAACATATAGACGAACATCCGTACTAGACTTCCCAGGATAACTAGTGCCAAATGTTTTAGGTAAGCATTCCCAAAACCCCTACTAGACTAAGCTAAACCCCTTAGATCATCCTAGTTAGAGTTCATTACTTTTAGTTCATTTTACCTTTTGTGAACACTGCCTCAATAGACATAAGTCATATGGGATAATGTCTAATCCAATGTCATGGAACCCTAACAGAAAGTGAGTCAACTTACTTGCTCAGGTGTACCAAAACATGAAACATAAGCATCTAGGTGGATCCACTAGCTAGGTATTCTCCTGATATGGGAGAAGAACATAGTTCAAGAACTATGGAGATTAGTTCGGGACCTCTTATCTACATGACTTTAATAGTCTCAAATCTCATGCAGTACGTTAGTGATCCGTACCTTTCCATATGTGGGAAGAGACATCCTCACTCTAGTTCCACTCAGTGTAAGCTAGAGTCCTTTTTGAAATATCTTTAATGCCATTATTAATCATCATAGATTAATGTAGGTCATACGGTCTATATTTTATATAGTAATCATCATAATAGCTTTATAGGAATTGCATGATTATTGTCCTTTCATTACAATTCATAAAAATGAGGGTAGCACATTTACATATCACATCATGATAAGCCAAATGAGTAAGTTATCGCATCCTTATAACATTTACTCTTATTAAATAAGTCACAATCCATAGTTAAGAAATTGAACGCGCAAAACATATAACAACCGATCAGCTTATAAGCTTAAGGTATACTCAGACAACATCATACTTAATTACAAGTTAATCATATTAAAGTAAACAATTGAGATCACAAGACTTACCCAATTACCTTGCATAAGACAATATCAGGTATTACCCATAAACCATACCAATTCAACCCAATAATGGTTTATAAGATCATCACACAATTATTAAAAAAACATAATATGAAGTCATTGAATAAAATACCAAACAATTATTCACTAGTCAATAGCTAGAACCGAAGTTAGGTCAAGTTTCATGATCTCTGGCACAACAGGTCAATTACTCAAGAAAATAGCATAAATTTTTTAAATTACATTACAATATGCTCATAAATTAGCATAATAACAACATAGGGTAGATATTCACACACTAACCAAACCAATTGTATCAATAGTATACAATTCAATTAAAGATCACAACCTAGGGTTAAGGGGAAAAGATCATTTTCCACAAACTAAGTAAAATCACCAAGAAGTACTATAATGTAATCATAATACATTTTAATATAATCATAATAACAAAATAAATAATAAACAAAGCAATTGACAAGATCAATTTCGAAATGGAAGTAAACCCGCTAGAATTTCATAGTTTTTAAATGAATTTGGAGGAGCCCTTTGGGGGAAAAGATCCGAAAGGTTAAAGGAATCCCATACCTTAATAATTGATAAAGTTTGATGGATAAAACATTATCTTTGACAGTGCTATAACCCTCCTTTGCTTGGTCTCCAATGGGGTTTCTTTGGGATAGAGAAAGAAGAGAGGAGGAAGAGCAATTTGGTTTTAAGAATTATGAGGGTTAGGTTAGTTTAATTAGGTTAAGGTCTTTATATAGGTCAATAAATAACTTTATTATACCTCCCTTATCCACTAAATAATTAAATAACCACCTAAGTAATTAATTTAGCAAGTCTTCAAACGTGCAACAAAAACAGTGTCTTTGGCAGACGAGACTACGACCACGCCCCGTTTGTCAATCAATGGCCAAGGGACCAACCGTCCTATTGATTCGTCATTTTGTTCAGAGATTTGTAAAAATGAACCCATGGACAAATTTACAAAGTTTCCATCAATGGTGGCCATAGACGCCCAGTCGATTGACGCCTCGTCACTCGCCTTCGTTGACACTGTCCCTTGAAAACTTTTAGCCACTTTTCCAAGGGTCCTCCTCAAGGGACCTTGTTTTATCTTTGGAGAGTCGTACCCAAACATTTCGACTATGAAATAAATATAATATGTGTTAGACACCTCACCACAAAATTTAATCATTTTCCGACTGTTAAATCTTAGTCAAATATGCTAAGGCACACTAACACCTCATTGAACCAATTTCCAAACGTCATGGACGTTCTTTGATGTTTTGATTCTAAAACTTCCTAAATGAGTTATATACATTATAATTGATTTATAAAAAATATTAAAGCACTAAGAATCTCACGATATGCTCTAGATTAGGCTTTAGACTTTCGGAGTATTACATGAATACTGTTTGATCATGATTGAATCACCTAGATATGATTTGAACTAGGCCTAATTGATCTATGTTTATCTTGACTTGTAAAAGTTGAAATTAACCTATGTGATTATATATACCTATACTTAAATTATAATGATCAAATTTAATTAATTAACTAGTAAATGAACATAGATCATGATAGACTGAAGTTGATAATCAATTGTAGGAATTGTACGACATTGATGGTAGGGCTTTGGGGGTGAAGTCATGATGAAGGTCTTGTGATGATGTTTTCTTTATCGTCTATATTTATACATGAACAAGTTAGGGGAAGCAAGTTCTCTCACATAGATGGACTCTAGGTTGACCTAAGAACCTAAAATGAATCAAGACATGTTGAACTAAAGTAGCTTGAAGTTCTGTTGAATAGACTCATCTAATGTAATGGACTTGGTGATATAAGACCTAGGTATGATAGCTTAGATGGTGGATCTCACCATAACTTGAGATAGTCGATCTCAAGGGTAGCTTGAGATAGTAAATCTCAAGGAGACTTGAGTTGAAATACTCATTGTATCTTGAGATTTTGAATCTTATGGAAGCTTGGGTTGAATTACTCATGGTAGGTTGAGGGGATGAACTTCATCATATCTTTGGAAGGAGGAAGTGATCTCTCTCATGTTTATCTTTGTTTTTTGTTGCAAGGATGCTCAATCATGGTAGCTTGGGGATAGTGGTTCCCATGGTATCTTAGGTTTTGAGTAATGTAGCTCTCCTAAGAACATCTTAAAGTAGCATGACTAGAGTGCCTTCATGATAGCTTGACTTGGTTAGGCCAAAACCATTTAATGGTAGCTTTAAAGGAAAGTCCTATACTCTCCTAATGTTAGCTTGACTTGCATGCAAGGTGCATTTCATGGTATCTTGATTCACTACACCATTTTAATCCTAAGGCCACACTTAATCTATACAAAACTTATAAGTGTTGCCAAAAATATTTTTTTTGGGTACACTTTTAATGTGTAGCTTTAGTTTTTAGCTTTTGACAACTAATATTAGCAACACTTATAAAACGTGATCTTTAGAAGTATAGGCTACACTTAATAAACGTTGTTAAATTATGATATAATTGAAAACACCTCTATTTACGTATATGACAACACTTTTAAACTGTATTATTTTAATAAGTTAAAAACAACAATTTACAAGTGTAGCATTATAATTTTCCAAAAATATTCACTAAAAATAATATCCCCTCCAATATATTTAAATTTCCCCCCAAGTTCTAATTTTTCAATAAAGAAACTCATACAAGAGAAATTCTATACAAAGAAATATTCATCAAAAATCATTTTATCCCAAATTAACATATGAGCTGCTCTTTATCAAAATCAAACAAGAGCTATTCTTTTTGCCAAAATCAAATTGTTTGTCCCCAAATAAAAATCTCATACCCTAAACCCTATTTCCCTTTGAAGGGGTTTGGATATGAATTGTACAAATGGTTACTTGAAAGTGGACTTGCCGATACAGAGAGCGTGGTCTCATTAGAAGAAGCTAGGAGAGCCCAAACATATAATGGCACCATTGGTTGATGACTCGGAGATTTCTTTCTATTTTCATTATCAAAACATCAATGATGTACATAGTTGCTTGGAAGAAACTCGTGTTAATGGGGTATAGAAAATCCTCTTCTTGAGAATCCAGCCCTATTTGCTGGATATTAAACTATTGAATAGGGATTGGGTGTTGCAGTAATGAAAGAAGACGATAAGCTAGATAAGGCTGAGTTACTGATATAATATTTGAGGTTTTGTGAGCGATATCCAGTGAATTGGAGAATCATCTTTCTCATATACACAAGTTGTTGGGAGAGTGGTTTGGGATCCATCCAAATGTGCGAGAGAATTTGAACAAACAATAAACTCACCTTTGAATTTCTTTATGAGTTAATGAATCGATTAAAGGAATTTGGGGTAAAAATACCACTTAATGTGAAGGATACTCAGCATGCAGTACCTGCAAATACACTTGTTGCTCAAGTTCTGTTCTAACCTAAAATATGGAGCCTGCTATGGTGAATCACTAGGTTAGTTTTCTCACTCCAGCTCATTCCTGAAAAATGTTGTACGCTCACTAATATTGGTAAAGGTAGGTGCAGGGTTAAACGTATCTCAGCCTTTTATGTCATGTTTTTCATATTTAGGTAATGACTTTTTTCTCGTATCATTAAGATAATTTACACACTTTTTTCCGTACATCTTGATTTGTGTGCTGACTAAGTAAAGTCACCTATTAAAGCAGTTAACTCCATTATTATATATATGAATTGTATTCTTATCACATTATGATGAGTTTATTATAAAAGGCATGATGAATATTTGCAATCGTTGTTTTTGGTTCTTGATTGTAGTCGTTATTTTGGTTGCTGGGAGATAATAATAACTAATAATATTCATTTTTTATGGGAAAAGATGTTAGATTAATAGCTCAGAGGAAAATATAAGAAAAGATGTAGGATTAATACAGGCTGGTCAATGTTTTTGCAACTATCTTTGATAAGTTATTTAATAATTTTGAATTTGTAGCAAGTTCAGTGTTTTTCGCTTTGGCATTTTACTGTTTAATGTGAATTATGTTGGAAATTTATGCAGAGCCCTCTATTCTTTCTTGGATGTGTTATGTTATTTTTGCTTACTACATGTGAAGTGGTTGCTTGTCTATGCTTTATAGTTTTGAGATCCCCGTCAAGGTGTGCATGAGGAAGCTATTTTTATATTGAGCAGTATCTTAGATATTATTCCATCTTCCATCTAATGACTTTATGATGGTGTGAATTTCATATGTGCCTGACTATTTTATGAAGAAAGAGAGAGTAGTAAAAACATGTATTATGGCAGAGGAAGAGCCGCTGGTTAATTTTGAAAAAGAAGATGTGGCGATGAGCGGGGAAGTATTTATTAAAGTGGTGAAAGAGACAAGTCGCATTACTTTGCCTATGATAGTGGTGACGGTATCACAGTACCTTTTGCATGTTTCGCCAATGACTATGTTCGGTAACTTTGGTCAACTTTCACTCTCTAGGTCTTATATTGCTACTTCACTTTCCAGTGTTACTGTTACAGTGTTCTTTTCGGAATGTGTAGTACACTAGAGACTCCATGTGGGAAGGTCTATGGAGCAGGACAATATAAAAATTTTGGAACTTTTACTTATAGTGCTATTATTTGACTGTTTCTGGCACATAGTTTAATACTACCAATGCTTTTAAGTGCAATTGTATCTTTATGGTTCCAAGTTACGATTTGTTGGGCTTTTATATTCAACTTGAAGTTACGAATCATTTGAGTAGAGTTGTAAATCAGTTTATGTTGGTTGAATTTGATGTTACTTATAACTTTTGTGAAGTACTCATCAGTTTGTGAAAATACTTGAGCGTTCTTCTCTACGGACCTGACTATGGGGGACTTCTTCCGCTCTGGCATCCCACTTGTTGTAATGATTTTCTTGGAATGGTGAGCATTTCATCTAATCATTCTGCTCTCTGGTCTGTTTCCAAATCTGATATTGTAAACATACGTTCCTATGTTTTACAATCACTAGTTTGCACTACCAAGTTGACACCCAATTTTGACCCTCCCCAAAAGTAATTAATTTTCAAATATCTTAATTTTTAATGGATCTAGAATAACTAAATTATCAAAATCCAATAACTTTTCATGTTATTTTAAATATTTTTGTCGCTCGTTTATAGTTTTAGAATAATATATATGTTTTGTTTTATTTTGTACATAATTAATATGAGTTGATAAGCATAGAAAAGTGTCTCAAAATATTTTTATTGAAAATATTCTATTAATCGTCTACTTATTATAAGAGCTTATATTTATTTCATTTCAGTTTTAATAAATTAATTATTTTATTCCGTGATTAGAAGCTCGTCAAATAATTTTAGGGAAAAATTGTATATTAATAGCAAATAATACTAAATTAAATGGATAGCTTAGGGTTTGTTTAATGTGCTCAATAGCAAACGTTGGCAAAAATTTGCACGGCGTCTTTCTCCCCAGAAGTCTCGCTCGCCACTCTCTCATTCTCGCCTCGCTCGGATTTATACAACAGAAGTGTATATTCTGTGTCGTGTTTGTAAACAGCGAGAGAAAATTGTAATATACACATTGCAAAATGAATATCTTCGTGTTTATACACTTCAATTATATAATGTACAACAAATTTACTTCAATATGCAGAAAAAAAGGGCAAAGAATTAGAAGAATTAATACAATTGTGAATTATACAATTACAGTGAAATACAATTTTTCTAGCCTTTATACAACAAAAAATGTATATCGTTGTGTTTCTGTTTTTGTGTATAAAGCGAGGGGAGAAGAAAAACTATATCTTCTTGAATATAAAACTTATAATTGAGAAATATACATTAAATTTAATTCGATTCAACGTTATGCGAAACTAATTATATAATTGCAGCGGAAATAGGACGCGAATATATACAATTTAGGCCTAGCGAATTTACCACCGTATATGTATAGCGAATTATACAATTTTTATGTTGCTATGGAGCGCAATTAGCAAAGTTTGCTTAACTACACAATGAATTTTTTGTTGACTATATGTGAGCCATTTCCTATACGTTTCTTATCTAGCCCACTCCTCTTGAGCCGACCAAAAGGCCTTTTCCCAAGAAGAATTAGAACAACGTAGGAAATCCTAGGAAAAACACACATTCAAAAAGCTCAAGCCAAACTGACGGCCGGCCCACTGATTGTTTGTCTGATGCAGAAGGGACAGGTTGGAAGACAAAGGAGTTTGGGGCTCCCCATTTTTGTACCAAGGCACTGTGGCCACATAATTATGCCCTACTTTGCCACACACGTGCCTGCGCGAAATGGTGGCCAAAGCTAGACGGTGTCCTCCGTCTCACACCACACCGCGGTCCTCGCCACAGAGTGAAGCCAAGCCGAAGATGATAAGGGAGTTCGTTCAATCACAGGGAGCGAGCGCGTAGTTGTCAACGGATTGCTGCTCCAGAAGCTTTTCAGTGGGGTGATGACTCGCAAACTTCCCCTGCAAACCGAGAGAAATCGTCCTTGCAATTCCAAGATGGCGCCACGTCGAAGCTTAAGGACAATCAATTCAATCGAAGCTGCCCGCGTCCCTGTCGACTTGTGAGGTTGCTGAAATTTGGGGTTTTTTTGTACAAAACAAGGTTTGTCCCGACTTGGCGATGGACTTTTTCAAATTTGAATTGTGTGGGAATGTCATTTTTGCCCCCTAACTTCTCCAAAATTCACCTGCTTCTCTGCCCAAATTTTTACCTATTTCCATCTCTATATCAATCGATTTTTCTTCTCTTTTATGGGGGTCGAAAAAAGAGGGGAGGTAGCTTAGAGAGAAAGCTGGAAAATGGAAGGTGGAACGAGGGAAAGTTTTTTTCTAAAAAAAATAGGTAAACTATAGAAGGAACGCGGTTTGCATAAAGAACACAGTGGCAGTGAATGAAAGAAAATCATACATAAAATACATCACTGTTCGACGTTTAGTAGAGGTTTACTAACTTAAAGGTAGTTTACAAAGTACTTTAGGAATACTCTGTTTTATATCTTTAAGAAAGTGACTTCTAGTCCAAAGGTTCCCAAAAGATTTTTATTCGGGTTTCGTTTAGATTTCTTTGGTGTGTTGCTCGAGCTTCGTGTTTTTGTGGTGGAATAGCTCGTCCCTGGTAGTTCCTGTCCCAATTGCTGCCTGGAAGAGGTAACATCTCTTCTTTTGTTACATTCTCTTTGTCTACTTCTCCATCTCGCTGTATTGTTAGATGTTGTTTTTGATTGGGTTGATGATGTTTCAGCATGAAGTATATATATTTTGAAGTCATTCCTACATGTTAGTTATAGTATTGAATACGAAATTTTATGGCGAGTATCTTCTATTAACTCCTAGCAACGTTTTATCATTTGTAGTCTTTTAATTTAGCCATAGTTTTCTTGATTTCATTGATTTCATATGTGTTCGGTTTGGAAGATATATTATTTTTTGTGGTTCACCTGTGGATGCCTATTTGAGTGATTTGAAGTTTGTATATAGGCCACTGTATGTGGGGCTCTTCTCTTCTTTGATTACAACCTGATAGCTATTTTGCTTCTACAAGTTTGATTGTTATGACCCTTCATAACTGAAGCATATAGTTGTTATATTGTGTGCCCCCATATTTTGAGTTTTAATCATCCATTCGTTCCCTTCAGTTTTAAATCTTATGTTAATATATTTTTGCTTTCAATTTTGCTATCCATGTCGAATTTAGTCTCTCTGCTATTCCAAAATTTCGGCCGAAAACACTTTACTGGCTAGTTGAATCAACATAAAATTTGAGCTTCTTGTTCATTATCCGAATTGGAATTTTGTTAGAATTTATTCATTAAGTTTACTTGAATCATACATTTTCCCCATGTTCTAGTTCTGTTAAGGCTGCCTGCAGTATGATTTTTATTTGCATCGACTACTGTGTGAATACCATGTTAACTTTTCCTAGTATAAGATTAATTTTGTTAGTTTAGTCACAATATTGTATGATTTTTGTTTTGATCTCTTTTATTGATTTTTCATTCCAATGTTTCATTTCTTGAATTAAATCATCTCTGGGTCAATATTTATTTGTCCATTAGCTGGTGTCTAATCTGTTGAAATTATTAATTTCAATAATTATATGATTAGGTTGCATGATAGTGAGCAGAAACTCTCCATTCTCTATAGGACCATGAATCAATTAGTCACTGCAAATCATTTTGTTATGTTAATTGGTTTTAATGTGCTTATTTTGACCCTTAAAAATCTATTTAATTGTGTCCCTATCTGGCGCATCCTTTCAGATTGTTTAGAATTACTGTCTCGAGAATTTATTCTTTGAATACTAATCCATTTTTTTCTTGTTGCATGTAAAATCCATCCGGGTCCTTTTGGGTAACGCACCTCATTTCCTCGCACTTCTAGAGAGTCAAAAGGCTCATAGTTCTTTTATCGAGTCTATTTGCTAGAAATTTGAAGAACAAATTCTGAAAAGGCGTACAGGTCCCGATTAGAAGAAATCAAAGCCAAGAAAATCAAAATTTACCTTTCTAAATTTTGTATTTTGTTAATTTGGGACTAAGACATTGGCTTTTGTACCATTATCTTGTTAGAATTTAGGACAAGTACAAATTGAATGGCCCTAAAGTCTCAAAATGAAATAGGTCCAAATACAGGTGCAGGGCAATAGAAATAGGATTTGGAGTCGACTCTCTCTCTCTCTTGGATTTCTCTATCTTTTTACTCTCCCGTATATTTATTTGTTGATGATTTTCGTTGGTTTTAGAGTTAAACAATCTGAATCCCCGCAAGACGCTACTTTGTTTTAACGACTTAATTAAATCTTGCAAATAAGTTAAAATAAGTTTTACAAAAAAAAAATTTCTTGGATAATAAAACTACTACTTCATTTTTAAACAACTCAATAAATTTTTATCTCAAAATTAACTTAGATCTTCCTAGCCAAACAAGCTAGTTATTGGATAATCACGAGTTAGTGATATTTTAGTTGCCGTAAAATCTTTCTAAAATATAAATATGAATCTCTGAAATCCTCAAAAATCTTTCAAATTGATTTCCTATTTTAGTCAATGAGAATAATAGTTTTCTTGATTATTCTTCAAAAAATTAAGTGGCGAAACTAAAAAATTCTCAAAAACATAAAAAATTATGTTTAGAATAAAACATAATGGTGATTCTGTTGAGGAATTTGAAGGATTCTAACCTTAAACTGAAGTTTTGGCTATGTGAAATTAACTATTTATTTGTTTATTTATCGCTTTATTAAACTATTGAACTATCATGATATAATATCTTCCGTCAAATGATGATTATTTTTATTTATCACCTCACGGATGATTATGCAGATTCAAAGTTGTTCGTTAACAAAATATTTATCGGGGCTCCCCTAATAAATGTAGTTGGCTAATTGATAGAAAGTGGGCGTTAATTGTCCATAACTAAGTAGTCCACTTAGGTCACCATTCCACTTTAAATAAAACCTACTCCTAGTCAAACTAAGATAGAGCAAAAAAAATCTCGAAAGTAGCGCATTGGACTAAGATGAGCCAACACTCAAGGAGTGCTAGGTCCATTAGAGAGATCACCTTGAGGTTAAAAGGGCCCATGGCCTAATCAAACTCTCATGCTTGTGTGTTAATTTTGAAGGTTGTATACATCGTTTATCACACCACTGTTCCTTGGGGTTGGGACTTTTTTCGTTTGTTCTAGTTGAAGAAATAGTTATGCAAGATATTGTTCCCTCCAAAGGCATGGACATTTGCAGATAAGAAGACAAGAATAAAGAACTTTTCATTAAGGCATAGTTTTGGATTATACCTCTGCGTGGGATTAATTATTTGTATACCATTCCCCTACTATGTATCCTCATTTGGTTTACTTATGAAGTTTGTATAATTTGGGGTTTTGGTGTAATTTAATGTTTCTCCAAATGAGTATACAATATCGCTTCAATCGTAGGCCTAGCACTTGGCAACCAATGGCCGAGAAATGCATGTTATGTTAGGCGTGATATATGTGTTTTAAATTGTTTATGTGATATGTTGCTAATGAGGACATCACAAACTCATTCCCTCTCAGAAATTTCCAAAAATATGCAAGTCACTATTACAAGGTCCGACCAAATATCCGAGTCTTGAGTTTTCCAAACAAAAGAAAAATCCTATCACCAAATCCTAAAATAGTACTCTACCATCTTAGGAAAGGTGAGATCAAAACTACAGACAAACAAAAGAATATCCAGACAGAACCAACCGAAGAGGAGATGATTAGCATATGGAAGCATCGCGGAAAGCGCCTAAATGACCTATTGTTTCCTCCTGAGGGCCCCAAGTTGGAGAGCATTGAAGAAAGTTATGAGGAACCAATCTCCCGCAAACCCTCTCTCAAAGCACGTCTTGTAGAAGAGACCAGAAAGTCACTCTTGAAGCATATCCACAAGAATACCAAACAGGGAGGGAAGTCATTTGGTGCGCCCTCATTTTCGAGCATTATCGGTCTATGCGTATGTGGAGGCGCGTGGAAAGAGCATCTTCCCAAGTGGGATCAGGAGACCTCTGCAAGACTTGTGAGTGTCATCCCAACTAGAAAGGGCATACCATAGAGGAGTTCATTGATTTTATGAATACGGTTTGCCATTTGCTCGAGTATGGACCAGTACTTGCGAATAACATTGGGGTTGCCCGTCGTCTTCATTACAGTGGATGAACCCGGCTCAGATACAGTCAACTAAGAATATTATATTCTATTGTTACCCATTCAAACCTTTGAAGAAAATAATGTTGGAGTTCTACTCAGAATTTGTTAAAAATAGAGTCTTTACCTCTCTCCATAAGGACGTGGGAGTGTTATATTCCCTTTGGTTCAAAGTTCAAAATTGCTCCTATCACAATGCCGTAGAACATAGCATTGAAAAGTTTCTTGCATTCCGCCACGACATGGAATATATCATCAGTGTAGGAAAGATTCAAGTCGAGCCTGTTCCCCGTTTGTTGATGCTACAACAAGAAGAAGAACGACTGAGATATTTGTTGTTTATTTTCCATTTCCTTGTAATCCTTAAAAATGAACGAATGAAAAAAGTATTCCCTTTGTATTCAAACTACATAGGGCCTGAATTCTCCTTGTGCGATACGTAGGCAGCCTTTCGAGGCCCGGCCCTATCTTTAAAAATGTTCACTCTCCCCCTCTCATTCTAGAAGGAAATAAGAAGATTAGATCAACGGACGTTAAAGAGATGCAGCAGGAAGACCTTAGCTCAACGTGATTTAACGTTTCTGAGATAGTGTCAAACTAAAACAACCAAACTCCTACTTGTTCAAAAATTAGTTTCCCTTTAGTCGTGGGTTAAAATGTCTTAAAACAAAAACAACATTGTGCATTTATCTGTTCTCTATGTGATATCCTTCATTGCATATTCCGAACTCAAACTAACAAATTTACCTTTGAGTTGTTTTCCTCCATAGGCACTTACAAACTAGTTTGTATCAATTAAACTGGCTGATCATCCATACTTCACTTGATCTAAAGGGCATGCAATTTTCTATCCTGCTCAAAGTTCAGACAAGGGAAAAGAAGTAATGTGAGACAACATCAATGAAGTCAGTCTTACCGACGTTGTGGTTGCTCAACCCATCATAGCAGATCCGAATGAACAAATTATGCAGTTAATGTAGCCAATCGCTAAGATGAGAATGGAAATGCAAAGGATACAAGATCTACCTTCACCAAGTTTTACTTCCAACACTGATACTGATGAAGGCTTCCACTATACTTTCCCTCGCCAAACATGGAACAAGCTCAGAACCCACGACCTACTCCTCAATAAAATCCCTCAGTGATCTATTTAACTACCCAAAATCCTCGATTTTCCCCGGCCTCCTACAAGACTCCACCACCTCCTCATAACCCCAATCCTCAAATACCACCTACCCCTAAAAATGCCCGTTGTCAAACCACTCCACTCCCACAAAACCAAAAAACCTTCCATCCCTAAACACCTCTCCATCATCAAAATCAACACAACAACCCCCATGCTTTCCCAAAAAATTACCAAACAACTCTGAACGCCCCAAGTCCTTCCATCGCTCCACCCCTACCCAGAAAAACCACTTTCCAAATTCCCGTCCCCAATGAGCCGGATGTGAACAGTTCTGAGCTAGACCATTATGAGGAGCAGGAAAGAGAGTGAAAGGAAAAAGAAGAGGCCTCAATGATAGACATAAAAGAAGGAGACTTCCTAAAACTCAATGAAGAACTTTCACTGCTTCTTGAACACCACATCGGCCATTTTAAACTACGAGGACTTATGCATTCATCCAAATCTGGACCTCTCTGAAAGATTCAAGATGCCAAAGTTTTACACTTTTGGAGGAACAGGGAACCCCTAAGCGCATCTGAGGGCTTAATTTGACCATCTCGTGAAGTTGGGAGGGATAAAATTGTGTTAACGAGGCTTTTTAGCTGAAGTTTGAGCGGGGAGGCTTTGGAATGGTTTACATCTCCTGAGAGCAGACATTGGTCTAGCTGGAATGCTTTGGCTAAGGACTTCATCAAATGGTTTACCTACAATATAGAGATCGTCCCTGATTGATATTTCTTATAAAACATGAAACAAAAATCCACCAAAAGCTACAGAGAGTTTTCGTACAGGTGGCGTAAGGAGGTAGCTAGAGTACGACCTCTTATGTATCAAAAATATATAGTTAAAGTGTTTGTGCGAGTTCAAGAGCCCGAATACTATGATAGAATCATGTTTCTCATTGGAGCAAAATTTGTTGAGATAGTCAAGGTTGGTGAGACTGTCGAGGATGGGTTAAAAACCGAGAAGATTGCCCATGTTGTTACGTCGCTCGGATCATCGAGTTTGTTGAAGAAAAAAGAGAAGACGTTTCTATTATCTCTTACGGGGGGAGGAAGATCTCTAGAAGATCATCGTCCTTACAAGGTCGTTCTCAACCTTATCAGAATTCTTACCATGCTTGCTATACAAAAGCCGATTATCCAAACACTACTTCTCCCATCTACCAAAACTCTACATAGAGATACCAAAATCCCCCCCCCCCCCTAACGACTTAACCAATCCATCCTGCCCTTTACAAATTCTCCTCCACTTTACCAAATTTCATCCCCCACATACAAAAATGTTGCTCCTAATTGTGTCAATGCGCAATCAAATTACAGAGCACTTCCCCTTGTATACCAAGCTCCAGTATATCAAAACACCCCCACAAACTACCAAGCTCTATCACCAAATTACCGAACAAATCTTTATCCAAGAAACAAAACTCCCCGTCAAAATACTCAATTATTATCAACAGATTCCTCCTCCCAATCGAGGCAACTATGATCCCCTTTGGCCAAAATTTGAGACCAGAAACTTTACTGCTCTCGCTAAAAGCCAAAATAAGTTTTACGAGCGACAGGCTGCGACTGGATACATTCGGTGAATACTAGTTCCAAATTCTACATAATCGATAAAAGTTGTGTGTATCACTCCAATAGTGTTAGACATGATACTGAGGATTGTATCAATGTAACACACAAATTCTAGAATCCAACTGCAATCGGCATCATTGACCTCTCAAAGGTCGTAGACAAGCCTCTTCTTAGTATTCATCACATTCATATAGCTAAATTTGCACAAAATTTAAAACTTTTCAACATTAATAAAGTGTACATAGACTTCATACAATCTTTTCATGAATTCATATCTATAATCTCAACTAACTAAACTCTCTACAATAGATTGGCGCAATCAAAAGAGTGAATCATATATATCATAATAGTTTGCCCAATAATTGGCCCTTATAAAAAAACATCAAATGAAAAAATTCTAAAAGAAACAACGCCGGGACAACATCCTTTAGATATGTCTAAATATAGGGCTATGAAGATATAAGTAGCATCCTCGAATAGAGAGGACCACCAAATGGTCTGGAGATCGCTGAGGTCCAAACCGCTCGCAATGATCTTTAATTCACTCTATGACCTACACCCTGAAAAAACATCATTGAATAGTTTTAGTACACAGTTGTATAGTTGGGTGTATGACACATACACATCATTTTGCATATCAATGAAAGCTTTTCCTATATAACAATGCCTTTCTGGAAAGATGAACTCACTGACTTTGCTAATTCGTTAGTTGTGAATTCTGGTATTAATTGATGCATTTTAATGCATTCAAAGCACACAACTCATTTTATATGTAATCACAATACATTAGACTTATCAACATAATTTTAGACTACTTGAGCGAAGATTTGAAAATTTGATCCCCTTGAACCCGAGATCTCTCCCTTTTGTACATAGTTTATTTTAAGTCATTTTCTTCTTCTTGTTGTGTAGTTCAATGATTCCTCTGATCCTATGTTTTACTTACAAGTGCAATGATTCATTGTATTCCCATACCCACAATGAATCAATTAAGTAACTGAAGGACTAAGAATGATTTTCACTACCTTACAACAAAAATTTCATTACTTCTGTTTTCGTATGGGCAGAAACACATCATAAGCCAGTCCCATTGGCTTAGCCACTTATTTCATCTATTTTGTGGAAGTTATGAAGAAGTTTAATTAGCTATTACCATTTTACGTCCCCTTTATTTGGGTCATATATATTAAGAAGTCATTATAAGCCAATTTTATTTGGCTTTGCCCATTATTTGCTGAAAACATCATTGGTAACAACATTGACGATTGATATTCATAATCTTATACTTTCATAGTCACTTTAACATACGTTCCTTCTTCTTTCTTTCTTACTTTTTTAGACACCTTTATTGAATTAAGATCATTCAAGCTAACATGAAATCCAGTGTCTTCTCCACATAAAAAAGACGTGATTCACCGATCAAAATGAATCTAGATCATGTGAGCTAACATGAAATCCAGTGTCTGCCCGACACCGAAAAGGGGTGATTTGCAGGCTAAGGTGAATCCATGCAAACTGTTTAACCCACATCAAAAGGGGCGGCTCATGACTATAGTGAACCAAGAACATTCTTTTTAGCATTAGCCAACATGGATCATGTGAGTTAAATATGAAATCCAGCGTCAACCCCACACCGAAAAGAGGTGATCGCATTGGCCAAGGTGAGATTGAAACATACCTATCTCTCTTAGGTGGAAACCACAAGCTAGTTCCTATGTTGGCTAGACATATTTAGAAGCAGTAGACGTATGGAGCTACTTATCCACCCCGTTGTACAGCCTCATTCCTGATACTTACACTTGCAGCACAAGCTCATAGCTGTCTGATCGGTCATCGCAACTTATTTCTGTCTTCAATGTTTTAGAGTTTTGACATATTATGGAATAGTCTTCTAGATTCAGGTTTACTTACTCTATTAATGAATTGTCATACCTTTCTTTACATTTATGAAATGTGAATTATCCTTACATAATATCTTTGGTGTTAATGAGTCTTGTCCAACAAATTCTAACACCCTTTTTAGTGGGTATCTTAACATGTTATCTTAGGTGTAAGTGAGGCTTGTCTCACTTATTTTAACACCTCATTCTTGTCACTTTCTTAGAATTAGAAATATTTAAAGATGTGAATATTCACTTTACCTTCTGACGACCGTTCATTTGTACTTCATATAATTGTGGAAGGGACGTGAGAACTTATTAATAGTTACATATGTTCATAGACTCCCCCTTTGTTTGGGGTATGATGGGACGTTTCCGCACATGATTGGCATGCCCTTGGATCTGAAATTCATGAACTACCTTAGATGTGATTATTTCATCATTTAAATACATTGGCTATATATGATTGGCATAAAATTAGTACTGGCCTAATTAAATTGGAAAAGATTTCATAATCATCTTTATCGTCATAAGCCAAATTTACTTTCGTTCATGTTAAATTTGGTAAGTATTAACCATTAACCAATATTTTAATTATTTAAATATAACATTATAGAAAATTTCATTCTACTTATGGTACAATGTATTGTTAGCGATTATATTGGCATAAGCCAAACATTCAACCAAATATGATTTCATGTATTCTTTTTAACCGACTATACATAGTTCAAGATCACATTAGTAAGCCATTTCGGACAGCCTCAATGAACATCACACCGTAATGGTGGGGGAAAAAACCTAACTTTATTCAAATCAAGTCATATTTTTAACAGTAGGCATACACATACGACCATAACAAAGCTCAAGACTAGCATTTTAAGGACACAAGATGCAATACCACCCTCGTTTCTTTGATATCACGTAAGAGCACGTAAAATAATCATCTACCAACTATAGGTTCTCCTTCGAAATTCACAATCAAGAAACCTAAGCCATTAAGATCCACATAATCAACATACCAATAACATGATTCAAACTAATCTATAATTCAATTTTGTATGAAACGTGGATACTATGGAAGAAGGATGTTCAACAAGACCTTGGGAAAACCCTAGTTTGATATTTTTCCATAGATTCAAGATTGGGAAAATATTCTTGGATAAATAATTAAAGGAGATAAACCAATACCATATTAAGAACTTAATCTACGAGGACCACTTGACAACCCTGGAGGAATCACCGTGAATTTGCGTAAGAGTCCGATGACTTTTTGCCTTTTTGAGTACTGTTTTAGCGTCGTGTTTTCAAAGTGTTTGATTGTTAGTTTTTAGGTTTAGGAACTGATCTTTACTAATTCAACTTATTCTAATTTTATAAATGAAATAAATAAATTAATTAATTACTAAAAATTTCCTCCTACATTGATTAGAACTTGTAAAACACAACACTTAGTCAAATCTGAAATTTTTCCTAAGGATTTCATTTTGACCCTTTAAATTAATTAATTTAATGTAAAATTAATTAGTTAAGGGACCTAGGTAATTATCAGTTACCCATAAGTCATTGGAAACCATAAAACTAACCCTTTTGGCCCATCCTAGGTTAGTACTGTATTGTTTCTGGAGTTGTACTAGGTTTATTGTAACGATTTAATTAATTAAATTGATAATTTAATAAATTTGTTGATATAGTGTAAATAATAAAGTACCCTCACACTATAGTTTAGGAACCATACTAACCCCTTTGGACCCTCCTAGATTAGGGTATCTAGGTTTGTCCTCTTTAAAAATAGTTACGGAGGTTAGGTCACCCAATTAAGTCTTAGGTTGTCGGTTTACTAGAATAAATTATTTTTTTTTGTCCTAGGTTATTTTAGGTTAGTAAGAAAGTATGTAGAGTCTAGAATTAATTTAAAAGATAGGACCCGACATGGGTGATCCATGTGTCTCGCCTTCCCTCTACTACCCAACCAAATTCGGTTAGGGGGTCCCCTCCTTGGCCGTTTTATCCCCCATGTGCTTGCACATGTGTTTTGAAGCATGGGTTTAAATTAGAATTCCTAACTAACTAATTATTTTTATGATTCAATTGGAATGTTTTTAACTATTATTGTCCCTGAGGATCCTCAACAGGTCCTTGGTACTGCTAATCTACTGATCATTTTAATGGTCATGTGCTATTGTACAAGGCTTGACCACTTGGATGAACTAGACCTAATATGTTACTATTATAAAACATGATTTTTATCTTAGGGTCTTTTTTAGGTACATTTCCACAAGCTTACTAATTGTTAGAAAATTCCGCTAACACCCTTTAAGTCAATTTTTCTACTTGCCATAATTTTTAATATGCCCAATTTTCAAAATAATACGCATTGGGGATGCCTAATTACCCCAAATATCTATAATTATAACTTAATAGTCCTTTCACTATATGGGTATATTTCTTGAATGTTTATTATATCCACCCCCTAGGAATATTCAATCCCTAATGATACTACCCATCATCTTTAACTCAAAAGTATGTAATTTTGCGGAAAACACCATGACATACTTGAGACTTTAATTGTTTTGAATTTTTCATTCACAGTTACTCTAGATAATGCATATTACTCAAACTTATATGAAGCTTCATATTCCTTCTCAATCTCACTTAACTTAATGCACATCACAACTCATGCAACACAAAAATCATGACCACGCTACACAAAAACAGCAACATGAATGCAATCATGAACTTATTTTAACTCATATAGTGCAAGTGTAAGACACACTAATTATGGACCTCACATTAATTGACCTAATGCACTAATAACCTCATGTTTTCTTTAAAAACCAGTCTAGAAAGAGTCATCTAACCTCAACGAACTGAACATTGGATGGAGGTTAATAGGATCTCATTCAGCTCGCCCTCCCAAGTTCTTTCTTCTCCCCTCCCCAAGGTTTGTTTCTCCATATCACCTTTACGGTGGAAACCTCCTTGTTCCTCAATCGTTTCACTTGTCCATCTAAAATTTCAACGGAAACCTCTTCGTAAGAAAGGTTATCATCGTCTCCTAACCCCTTAGATAACATCTTGTTGGCTTTAATATTAGAAACTATTTGTCTTGTTTGATTTGAACCACGCCCTTCCCATTTCAACTCTAACTCATTTTTCAATTGAAACCTTACTGACCTGTTTCAATAGTCTATTGTAGCACAACATTTATGAAGCCAATCCATACATAAAATTATATCAAAATCAAGCATGGTTAATTCTATTAGGTCAGCTTGGGTGACTCTATCAAGAATATTAATTGGGCATTTTTTATATTCTCTTTCAGCTCTAATGACGTATCCTATGGGAGTGCTAACTAGAAAAGGCTCATGTAAGATTCAGGAAGCAAGTAAAATTTGCTAGCTGCTAAAGGAGTAACAAAAGACAAGGTGGATTCTGAATCTAACAATGTATACACATGATAAGAACAGAAATGAAAGGTACCAGTAGCCATATCAATTGAATTCTCCTGATCCTATGTACCATTCAAAGCATAGAACCCTAATCTGGCGCCTTAGACCAACTCGGCCATCTCAACATCTTGGTAAAATATCTAACACTTCTAGCTATGGTGCTGGCATGTGGGTTCTCCCTGGAGCATCCTCTGTAGTGGCCTGGGCTGTGATAGCTTGTTTCTGGGTAGTGATGGCTTGGGCTATTTGAACAAGTGCTTCTCTCACTTTTCCATCCGTCAACGCAGGTGGGTTGACAGGCACTTGTACTCCAACAGCTGGGGCTTGAGAAGGATCTTGGTTCCCCGAGAAGCTACTTCTCCATCTCTCCTGCTTGCTTTACTTCTTGTTTTCATTTTATACACGCATACACAACAAGGAAGTTTGATTCTATAATTCCACAATATGTCAAAGCTCTACACGGCACGATAAAGAGTACAAGAAGGGAATATTCCTAACATCACTTAGTACCTAAGTCAAGATTGTGGCGCGCATCACAATCATAAGTTAGAAACTATAGAACATGGTTGTTTTACTTTAGGTTCCTAGGTATTATTAACCTCAGCTTGTGATACATTTTTTTCAATTTCAACCCGGATGTCAGAATCTAAATGCAACCGACTCGTTAGACCTCTCTGATGTTCCGCAGACAATCTCTTAGTAGCATTCATCACATTCATATGTTTAATTGGCAGAAACAATTAAGACTTTTACACATAATGAGCTGTCATCGCTTCATATAATCAATAACTCATGAATTCATATACTATCAGCTAAACAAACAATTATCCTACAATTGATTAAGCAGATTCAAAAAGGAGAATCAATATAATATCATATAATTTGCCCAAAATGGACTTAATACAAAACATCAAAACGAAAACAATCTGCTAAAGAAACGCCAGGGTACAACATCCTGTAGATGTCTAAATATAGGCTATGAATATATAATAGCATCCTCAACTAGCGGGACCTATTACCACATGGTCTGGAGATCGCTGATTCAACCGCTCGCAATAGTCTTCATCTAACTCTATCCTGCACCTGTAAAAAAAAATATTATAGAATAAGGTTTAGTACCCGTTTGTAATAAGGATGGGTGTATTGCACAGATACCATAAGTCTATGCATGAATCAAGGAAAGCTTTTCCTATACAACATGCATTTCTGGAAATTGAACATCACTAGACTTTTGCTAATTGTCGTTCGTTGTGAAGTATGGTATTAAATGATGCATTTGAAATGCATATCCAAAGCACACAATTCCATTTTATATGTAATCACAATAATTCGACTCATCCTATATTTAGAACTACTTGATGAAGATTTTAAAATTTGATCCCCTTGAACCCGGATCTCTCCCTTTTGGATACAATTTTAATTTTAAAGTCATTTTTCTTCTTCGTGTTGGTGTAGTTCAAGAACTTCCTCTGATCCTATGTTTTACTTACAAGTGCAATGATCATATGTAGTCCCATACGCCGACAAATGAATCAAGTAAGATAATACCGAAGACCCAAATAAGGGGAATGATTTCCCTATCCTTACAACAAGTCATTCACTATACATTTTGTCATTCCGTAGACAAGACACGTCATAAGCCAGTTCCCCTTGGCTTGCTAAGGATTTCATCATTTTTCCATATTATGGTTTTTTATGAAGCTTGGATTGCTATTACTTTTACTCCCCTATATTTTCTCATAATATAAGATCATTATAACCAATTTTTATTTGACCCTTTGCCCATTCTGTGTAAACTTCATTGGTATATACACTGACGATTCATATTCATAATTTCTTACTTTCATATATCACTTTGAACATACTTTCCTTTTTCTTTCTTTCTTTCTTTCTTTCATAGAGACATCTTTAGAATTAAGATCATTCAACCTAACATGAAATCCAGTGTCTTCCCCATAGAGAAAAGACGTGATTCACAAATCAAAATGAATCTAGATCATGTGAGCTAACATGAAATCCATCGTCTACCCCACACTGAAAATGGGTGATTTGTCGGCTAAGGTGAATCCATGTCAAGTGTTTACCTCACACTGAAAGGAGTGGCTCACGGCTATAGTGAACAAAGAACATTCTTTTGAGCATTAAACGACATAGATCGTGTGAGTAAACATGAAATGCAGTGTATTTCCCACATTGAAAAGATGTTATCTCACTTGCCAAGGTGAGATCAAAACATACCTAGCTCTCTTAGGTGGAAACCACAGGCTAGTTCCCATGTTGGCTAGATATAGTTCGAGGACTAGGAAACATATTGAGACTACTTATCCAACTCGGTGGCAGCCTCATCTCATGTGACTTACACGTGCAAGCACAAGCTTATATCTAGTCTATTGGGTCTTTGCACACTTTATTTATCTTCTTATCATTTAGAGTTGACTCAAACATATGAAATCTTACCTTCTAGTTTGAGGTTTACTTATTCGATGACTACTTGTCATCCATTTTCTCATTTGCTGAAATCGTGCTTATCGCTTACCTACATCTTTGTGTTAATGAAACTTTTTTCACATATTCCTAACACCCTTTTTTCCGGGAGTATTTTCACAGGTATCTTCGGTGTAAGTATGAGTGTTTGTCTCACTTCCTTTAATAGTTCATTATTGTCCCCCCACTTCCCTTCACTTAGACATATTTATGTGTTAATACTCACTTTACTCTTTACGTTGCTTACTTTTCATTGGTCATCTTCATATCATCATGTATGTGGACAATGGGAACTTCATTCAATGAAGTTACACTATTTTCATAGTTCCCCTTTGATTAGGGCATGTTGGGGATTTTCCCCAATGATTGGCATTCCCTTCATATTTGATTCATTGAATTAACCTACGATGTGATTATTTTATCCTTAAATACATGGCGAGTCTAGCTTTGGCATAAAATTGTTGTATAGGCCTAAACAAATTGGAAAAGTTTCATAATCATCTTTATTGGCATAAGCCAAATTTCTATTCGTTCATTTTTAGTTTGGTTTGTGTTAACCATACCAATCTTTTCAAATTAATTTTAAAAATAACATTATAGCCAATTTCATTAACTTATTGGACAATTTCCTTGTTATCCATTGTATTGTATATGAGCCAAACATTGACTCGAATATGATTCATGGAGATCCCTTTTAGCCAATCTATGAATAGTCTAAACATCACATTCAGGTACCATTTCGGAAAGCCTCATAATGACCACTTTCAATGAACATAACATTTTCATCTTGTTGCATTTACGTAGTTACCACATCTCGACCGTAACATCTCAAGACTAGATTTTCGACACATAGATGAACGAAACATCATTCTTTTAAATCACGTAGGAATCCACATAAAGTTTCATCCATGTACAAATATATGCTCATTCAACATTTACAATAAAGACCCTACAATGGAGATCAACCAGCACCACATACCAACAACATCATCAAGGACTACTCTATATATTCATTAGAATCGAAAATGAGGATACTAGGAAGAAGGATGTTCAACAAGAACCGTTGGGGAAACACCCTAGTTTCAGATGGATATCATATGATTCAGATGATTGGAAATCTTCTTGGAGACAAGAAATTCTAGGATAGAAAACCATAACCTTATGTAGAACTTAATCTCATAATACCACCTTGAACGAAACCTTGAAGAACAGCTTAAATTCGCCCTAGTGAGTCGATGAACTTTCTGCCTTTTTGCTTACAGTTTTAATGTCGTGTTTTTTAAGTGTTTGATAGTGAGTTTTTAGGTTTAGGAACTGATATTCACTCATTAAACTTAGTAAAATTTAGTAAATTAATTAATTAATTAATTATTTACTAAAAATTCTCTCCTAGATTTGCTAGAACTAGAAAACACAACACTTAGTCCAAATAGAAATGTTTTTCCTAGGATTTGGTTTTGGAAACCCTTTAATTAATTTAATTAAATGGTTTTAAAATTAATTTATTAAGGGAACCAGGGTAATTAAAAAGTACCCTTAAGTCCATTGGAACATAATAAACGTTTTGGACCATCCTAGTTAACCGAGTAGGACGTTTCCTTAGTTATACTAGGTTAGTGTAAGAATTCATTTTTACCCTTTTAATTTAATCTATAATTAATTTCAAATAAATTAGGGTTCCTTACTAAAAGTACCCTCAATTCTTAGGACCATAAACTAACCCTTTGGAACCATCCTAGATTAGGTACTAGGTTGTTTTCTTTACCAAGGAGTATGAATATGTCACTATTAAGTTCTTAGGTTGGTCGGGTGTACTAGATAATTTATTTTTGTTTGTCCTAAGGTTTTTATTTACTTAGGCTCCAGTAATTATAGTCTAGAATTAGTTTAGAGTGCTAGGACCCACATGGTGGCACCATGTGCACGCCTCCACCCTAACTACCATAACTAATACATTCAGTTAGGGTGGTCCCCTCCTTGGCCTTTCTCACCTGTGCTCGCCATGGGGTTGCTTGTACTTGTACTTTCCTGACCTAACTATTCCCTTTATGGTTTCACATCGAATTTTTATACTTATTGTCTCAAGGTCCTCAAAACCCTATGTCCTTGGGCACTGCTTAAATCATAAATCATTAAATGGTCCATGTGCTATGTTACTAGGTTTGACACTTGGTATGCCTATTACGTAATATGTTTTAGCTCTTAATGAAACATGAATTTTAGCTTAGGGTTTTATTTTTCGGTACACATTTCCCCAAACAAGTCTTACTAATGTAAAAAGTAGGCTAACAACAGCCCTTTAAACAAATATTTTCTAAGTATGCCCATATTTTCTAATATGCCCAATATTTCGCATATTGGGCATTGGGAATGCATATTTACCCCAATACCATTATTAAAACTTACATAGGCCCTTCACAGAAGAATATCTTGTTCAGAATGTTTTACTATCATCCTCAACAAAAAGATTACACAATGATCTCAAGAGAACGAAGAAGTGGTTTCTGGTTTCCTCCTTCAAATAGCCGCACCCAATGTCAACACCAATCCTTTGACGAATCATGGAGGCGTCAATATAAACATGATAGAGATGGATGATGACTGGTGCATGACTATGGTGTTTACTACTATTGTTCATGATGAATTAAAAAGGGTTGTGGCCTCTCTGAGCGTTAAGGAGAAAAAGAAGTTCGTGATCCTGACACCCCCTAAGGTTGTTGCCTTGGTGCAATTAGAAACTCCTACTAGGTCGAAGCTCTTTATTGAAACCGCTGCCGCTTTGGGTATGAACCAATCTGGGAGGTGTTATACTCCCGAAGAGTTGTCTCTTGGAGGGAATAAGAAGGACCAAGGGAAAAGGATGATAAGAGAGGGTGAGGCTGAAGAATTCTTGAGGACGATGCATCCCAAAGACTATTCGATCGTTGAGCATCTAGTGAAAATTGCTGCTCAAATTTCTGTGTGGGCCTTGTTGATGAGCTCCCAGCTGCATAGGCAGGCCTTGATGAAGGCTATGGATGAAACTTATGTGCCCGTGGGCACAAGTAGCGATAATGTTGTGGCTATGATCAACCAATTTATCAGAGGGCATCATATTAGCTTCTGTGGAGTTGCCAATTGAAAGGAGCTCGCACAACAAGTCATTGCATGTCACTGTCATATGTCGTGAAAGGGTCATAAACCCTGTCCTGGTGGATGATGGGTCTGGTCTCAACATTTTCCCACAGTTGACTCTGAGGAAGTTAAGGTTTTGACTTGGGGAAAGAAGAAGAAAGCCAAGTCAATGTTAGAGCCTTCGACAATTACAAAGAGATATATTGGGAGCAGTGAATTTTGTCATTCAAAGGGGTCCGCGGAGTACAGTGCACATTTTGAGGTCTTGGACATTGATACGAACTATAACCTTCTTTTGGGAAGGCTTATCATCCACATGGTTGGGGCTGTTCCTTCTACTCTTCACAACATGATGAAGCTCGTCTAGAAGAACCAAGGCTTTATTATTCATGGAGAAGGTAGTCACTCCGGAAGGCAGACGCCGACTATTGATGAAGTCTCACGAGGAACTAATTTCTACACGGTGGAGCTAGTAAACGCCATCGCTGAGGATTTGGCCTCGCGGCCTCTTATGCCTACTGTGTACAATATGATCTCCACTATGATGTTGCAGAATAGGTTCGAACCATGTCTCGTATTGGGAAAGAATTCCCAAGGAATTATTGAACTATTCAAACTTCCCTCAACTTCCCGATCAAAGGAGCACATCTGGATTGGGGGTTAACGTCTGAGCCCACATGATTAGATGAAGGTGAAGAAGAAAAATGATCAAGAAATGGATAGGATAATACCTCATCTATATCAATCATTTCTACTCCGTGAGTACGCCGATCGTGATGACTTCGGGGAAGGGATTTGTGGAATTCTTTAGGAGATCGATGTTGTCATAGAGGATGAGGTTGAGTGAGCTGGTATCTAAGATGTTGAGCATGGATAGAAACTGCAGAATTGGACTTCCACACCGATCTTGATTCCCCGATCATCTTGGTAGAAGGACATTGTCTGTGTATTGTTTTGAAAATTGGTTCCTTTAATTGTTTGAATTTTATAATTTCTCTGGTTATGTTTAAACATGAAATATGTCCCTTTACATGGCAAAAGTTTTCAATCTTTTCCAATTTGATTGAAAGTCTCTTTAATTGAAAATTTGTGTATTTTCGTATTTGCAATATTTTACTTTTCTAACTTTATCTGTTTATGATTTCACTAATATTTATTTTAAAACTGCCAATGTCATGTCATGTCATGAGCTGAGCTAACAAAATAGGTAGGTGACGAGGGTGAAGAATACGAACAATAAAATGAGGTACCGGAGTATATTGTTGAGGAATTTTGGTAGTTTGAAAATCAAAATAAGCCGAATTTTGATGAAATAGAAACTGTGAGTCTGGGAGACCAAGAGTGTGTCAAAGAGGTCAATATCAATGTCTATTTGAGTGAAGATCAAAGAAATGATCTGATTCATTTGCTTACTGAATACGTTGATGTGTTCGTCTGGGAGGTCGACGACATGCTAGGGCTCAGTACCAATGTGGTGTCTCACAAGTTGCCGATCAGTCCGGGGTTCATTCCATTAAAACAGAAAGCTTGGAAGTTCATGCCTGAGTTAAGTGTAAAGATTAAAGAAGAGATCACCAAATAAATGAAGTCTCGATTAGTGGAAGTGATGCAATACGTGATTTTGTTGGCCAATGTTGTTCATGTTGCCAAGAAAGATGGGAAAATCAGAATATGTGTCAATTACAGAGATCATAACAAAGAAATCCCAAAGGATAATTTTCCACTGTCGAACATTCACATTCTGATCGAAAACTGTGCTAAGCATGAAATCCATTCGTTTGTAGATGGTTATGCAAGTTATCATCAGATCATGATGGAAGAACATAATGCAGAAAAGATAGCTTTTATGACTCCTTGGGGTGTATATCATTACAGGGTGATTCCATGGTCTCAAAAATGCTGGTGGTACTTATATGAGGGCTATGACGACCATATGTCATGACATGATTTATAAGGAGATCGAGGTGTATGTAGATCACATTATAATCAAATTCCCGTGAAAATTCGTACCACTTGACGTATTTTACGAAGTTCTTCGACTGTCTGTGTCTGAAAAACATGAAGTTAAATCCCTCCAAATCCGCTTTTGGAGTTCCAGCTGACAAGTTGTTGGGATTTATAGTCTGCAAAAGGGGTATTTAGCTTGACCCTTCTAAGATCAAGGAAATTCAAGACTTAACCCCTCTGAAAACTAACAAGGAAGTGATAAGTTTCTTAGGGAGGTTGAACTACATTAATCGGTTCATAACTCAATCCACTGTGGTGTGTGAGCCTATATTCAAGCCGTTGAAGAAAGATGCTTTGACAAAATGGATTGAAGAATGTGAGAATGCTTTTGATGCTATCAAGAACTAGTTGCCCAATCCAACAGTATTGGTTCCTCCGCGAGAAGGAAGTACGTTGTTGCTATATTTTTCTGTCTCAAATAACGCATTAAGATGCGTACTTGGTAAACATGACAAGATAGGGAAGAAGGAATGAGCTATTTATTACATAAACAAGAAGTTCACTCCAAACGAGTCTCACTATAATCTTCTAGAGAGAACGTGCTGTGCTTTGACTTGGATTGCCCAGAAGTTGAGGCATTATTTGTCTTATTATACTACATATCTCATTTCCAGGATGGACCCATCGAAATATATTTTTAAGAAGGCGATGCTGAGCAGAAAGTTGGCTAAATCACAAATACTTATTAGTGAATTTTATATTGTGTATGTGACTTAGAAGGCGATAATAGCACAAGCCTTGGCAGATCATCTTACAGAAAATTCTGTCGATGAAGATTATTAAACACTCAAGACTTATTTTCCCAATGAGGAGATGTCGTTTGTAGGTGGGGATATTTCTGAGACGTAACCAGGTTGGGGGTTATTCTTTGATTGAGAGGCAAATCACTAAGGAAGAGGTGTTGGAGAGGTCTTAGTGTAAGAATCCGGTCAACACTATCCAATGGAAACGAAACTCCAGTTTAATTTGAACGAATAACATGGCCAAATATGAAGCTTGTATCCTCCATTTGAAAATGGTCATTGACATGAATGTCCATGAGCTGTTGGTTATTGGATATTCAGATTTATTGACTCATCAAGTTCAAGTAGAATGGTCTATGAAGAACCCAAAGATTACACTGTATGTGTAATATATACAGAAGTTGTGTAGATCATTCCGTAAGATTGAGTTTAAATACTCCCATAACACATAATGAGTAGATTGATGCTCTTGCGACCATCACCTCAATGATTAAACATCCAGATGCAATTATATTGATCCTCTGGATATAGATAAATGAACATCCGATCCATTGTTCACATGTTAAAGCAGAACCATACAGTTTTCCCTAGTATCTTGATATCTAGAAGTAATTAGAGTTCGAAACATATCATGAGATTGTGATATTTAACCAGAAAAAGTCGATACACCGTTTATCCCTCAACCACTTTCTATGTGGACAAGTCCTTTATAAAAGTACTCCAGATTTAGGTCCTCTCAGGTGTATCGAAGTTGTCGAAGCTGCGAAGCTTATTGAACAGATACATGCTGGTGTATATGGTATGCATATAAATGGGCTCACTTATGCAAGAAACATCCTTCTAAACGGTTAGCAAATCAAGTTAGTCCAAAAAGTCAACCAAGACCAAACCACCAATACGTCCTTTAACTCTAAGCCTTTATTCTTAAGCAATAGAAAAAACCGTAACAATCTTCAATTCATCTTAGAGACTATCCATAACCTCATCAATGTAATCAAGATAGCCCGTAAGTCCAAGTATAAATAACCAAAACTCAAAACCCTAAGACTATGCACATAAGGTTAAAGTCATAGTTTACATGATTTCCTAACATACATAGAAAGAACACATGCTTTTACATTACTTCAAAAATAGATAGATAGACACATACTTCACATAAAACAACTATACAAAACATCATAATACTTCAAGTAGTGCCGACAACGCTATGATCATCATATTGCATAGAGAAACGCCGACAAGACCACATCAATTCACATAGCACCGCCACCATAAGTGGACCATACCAATAACAACATAATTAAAGTATAATTAACATATAATAAAAGAAATTAGGGAAGCATACCCCCATCCATTACCACTTTGATTCCAAAGATAAATCATCCAATTCGATACCATAAGGCACTTACCCATGGCCATGAACATCAATTCAATTAATAAACAATAATACTCAATGAAATCTAAGTCAATTAAATATAGATTTATCAATCTAAAACCAATTATATATAAATTGAATACGATTCATAGATTATTAGAAAGCCCATAAAAATCAACACTAGAATCTAGAAGCATTAAGTCAATACAAATTCAATAAGCTTAATATTCAATACATATAAGAATGTACAATATTCAATTGATCAAATTGAAAAATCCTATAAACCAATTAAACATAATCTATACATGAATCAAAAGTCCATAACAACCTACACATGAATTCATTAATCTCAAAGAATGATCACATAACTCATATTTTAAGTCAAATTGAGATATTTGTGAATGTCCGGTTCATGGGAGCATTTCATTGTAAAACATAAATATACATAAATTTCATTTGGATAAACTTTGTAAACGCATTTTGAAGAACCCCAAGACTTATAGTGAAATTGGAACTTTTTCATCTTTTCATCTTTTGAAAATCACTTTGAAATTGTCCTCTAAGGGATAGAAACTCCCTTATATAAGACTCCCATAACCTTATAAGAGACCCCAAAGATTTTATTTTGGATAAGAAACTCCATTGGAACACCCATTTTCGAGCTCCATTCATCACTTTGAACGCACATGGTGGCGGTTTTTTTGGAGAGACTTTAAGAGGGAATGGGTTTTTGGGATTTAGATGCTAGGGTTTTAATGAAAAGAGTTTAATATCAGTTATATTCTCCTTACAATTACCCCTAAAACCTATAAACCGTCCCCAAATCATTTTATAAGATTTGGGGTGAATTTTCCCCAAAACCCCAATTCTTAATAGAACACTGCCAGATTTTCCACACCATCGACGTGCCCAACGACCGTGGGTCTCACTCACACAAATACACAGCACCGTCGTTTGAGGTTCTGTGGGTTGGATTACCAGACTCCTGTCCCTCACCTGCAGGAAACTTGTCCCCATCGACGAGACCCATCGACAGGCCATCGCCTGGTCGACTAGCCGTCGTTTGGGTCAGTCGATTGCCACTGCCTGGCATTGTTGAGTTCCATGTTTGGGTCATTCTTTAGGGCCCCTTGTGGGTCCTATTTTGAGTAATACCCGGGCGTTTCCATAACAAATATGTTTGTATACAAGTTGAGGACCTACCACATGAGTTTCATCCAAAACAAACACGTAAAACTCGACTAAACATACATAGACACACATGGTCGTTTCAAGGAAAACCTTTCGAACATCGTGGATGTTCTTGAATGTTTGACCTCTAAACTTCATGAAACTAGACACACTGCCTTTATAAACCATAATAACTCATTTAAGGATCATATAAGCTCATGAATCACACATAAAAACATAAAACCATATATGAGGCACTAGATGAACTTTTTGTCGAATGTTCTTGGTCGTCCCTCACCGTTTGACTTCCAATGCACCTATGTTTCAAACCCAAATTATAAAAAATTTTAGGGCCTTGTACCATCATAACAACCCTGTTTTAGGATCTAGCTTAGGTAGTCATTTCCCTTTCCGGGGTCCCTTGATTGTACCGTGTTTCACGGTAATTTTTAATTATTTTTTCCTTAAGTTTTAGTGTGTGTCCAAATTGCTTTTTGTATTGATTTTTATGTATGTTGTCTCCTTATTTGCAGGAATCTGTCCAAAGATGACGCCGAAGTTTTTGAGCGAGAAAAATGCAGAAGAGACCCACCTACGGAGCCACAACAGTCCTGTCGAGCTTCTGACGATTCCGTAGGTGGAATCGTATAGAAGCTGCTGAAGGACGATGGGGAAGTCCTGCCCTATGTGGGATTAATGGAAGAACAGACTGACAGTCCATGAACAATACGGTCCGTTCTGATGGTTAGTCACATGATCAGAGTAGTAGTCCCAGTACCCAATTTCCCAAGAAGTTTAAGTATTAAGGGAACCAATAGACCCTCGACGGATTGTCCTTTCTTGGAATGGTCCGTCATACCTTTTCCGTCGAGGTAATTAAGAAAGCACCGAAGAAACTGGTGAAGTATGGGACGACGTAAGGCCATGACAGCCCTCGGACTAAGACGGTCCCCGTCATGAGGTCCCGTCGACCCAGACGCGTTTTGATAATTTTTCATAATTAGAATCCTTGTTTTTTGTTAGTTGTGGTTTGTTTTTATTATGAATAAGTTTGTTACAAACGGGGTCATTTTTTGCCACACTTGGGACTACTCCCATACAAGACAAAAATAAGACAGATTAAACATAAGGGACATTGGTATTGTCCTCAATCGGTGAGCCTTCACCAATACTTGGTCTCTTCAGCCTTAATAACCTATCCATCCGCCATGGCACATCATATTTCCAATTCCCTACACTTTAGTCCATGGGGAAAAGAAAAGGGTGCACATTAAGATTACTACGTAGCATTGAAGCCCTGCAAAACCATGAAAAAGGGACATTTAGTAACTAACATGCTTTTCATGAATTTGATTAAAAGAATCATACATTAATAATAACAATAACATTTAACAACTTACAAAACACTTAAGAAATCATTTAAGCAAAAAGTCACATTTTAAGAAACCTTACAGTGAAGGTCCTTCACTTCACCTAAAACACCCTTTAGCATGTAATCTTCTCACTCAAAGCCATCCTAAGATTCACTTAAGTAACACAAAGAGAGACCGCCCATACACCCTAGATATGCCTATACGCCCCTCAACATTACTTATAATGAGTCACATACACACATAAAAGACATTAACATAAGAACATGAGATTTTTCTACCAATGTGACTCCAAGGTATACTTGAGTGTGTTGTAAAGAAACCGCCCATACAATTCCTTACACATACACTTAAGAGATCATATAGACTACCTAAAATAAAATAACTCTCACTTAACATATTGACATATAGGTGACATGGCATTCTCCTTCCAAAGGCTATCAAAAGACTTACTTGAGTAAATCAAGAAGATAATGTCCCTGATTGACCTCTTAAAGATTACCTAAGTAATCCTTAAGACTACCTAAGGCTTAGATCATGTCCAAAAAATCAACCAACTTCCCTAAGTGGAGTCATTCTTAAGACTTATCTAGGTAAGATAAGAAATGATCATTCCTACGACCCCTTCATACCTTAACTAAACAACCCTTAACTACTCTAGATAAGTACTACTTCATATAACATACTTTCTTAACCTAATTCATTAATTCATTAGTTCATTTAAGACTCATTGACCACATAAAAGACATTCAAGTAATGGTCTTACACAAGACCTAGGGACTCACACAAACAACTTCAGAGTCTATTGTGCATTGTCTAGATAGCGTTCCACCACCACCTAAACTTCATAGAACTTCTCTAATGCTAGTAAGTTTCTAATATGATGACAATAGGAAATGACCGACATAGACCATGGTAGCAACTCATGGAATCCGGAGTTCTAACCTACTCCGATGAGGGTGTTCTAATTTCCAAGGATAGAACTAGGACACATCCCATGTAGGCACACGTTAAGGAATATCAAGGGCATACTTTGTAATCTAGTATCATAATTTACTAGAACTACTCCCCTTACTATACTCACTCGGTTCTAGCCTTCGTTCTAATAGAGTAATTCACATTAAAGGTTCACATAAGAGGGTTATAAAAAGTTCATAAACCAATCACATTTACCCTACCAAAGAAATGTCCACTAGAGCTACCTCACAATGGCGAAAAGAATGTCATGGTACTTTACTAAGGTTTGATATGATGTCTTTCCAGCCAATCAACCTTAAGTCCATCATTTCTTTACTTAAAGGATACCATTGCGGCTTTTTCGACTTCAACATACATAACATTACCACTAGGTTCAAGGTCTCAAATAAAGGACCCTCTTAACATCATTCAAGGTCACACATATCATTCATACAATCAAAACTAAGATAATTTATCATCCTAAGTCAAAAAATCACATATTCATATTCATACAAACATCAAGTAAGGGACAGATGTCAACCAAGACAAGACACCACATACTTCACTTTTAACTCATAATTCATGTTATTTTAGAATCACATAGAAACATCCCTAACATATTCAAGTTATCCTATATATTATCATAACATCATCAATGAACAAATATAGACTCATATAGTCAAGTAAAAATAACCAAAACTCAACCCTAAGACTATACACACAAGGTAAAAGTCACAGTTTACCTGATTTCCTAACAAACATATAAAGAACACAGACATTCACATGATTAACACAATTGGATAGATTATACCCATACGTCACATAAAAACAACCTACAAAAATATTTATACGTAAAGTAGTGCTGACCAAGGACATGGTCAATAATAATTGCATTTAGAGTAACGCCGACAAGGCCAACATCAATTAACATAGCACCGCCACCATAAGGGGACCATACCCAATACAATATAATTGAAGTCTACAATTAATGAAAGTAAATGAATTATAGCAGCAGCATAGACCACATCAATCTTACCCCTTTGATCAAAGCTAAATCATCCAAATTGGATACCATAAGGCACTTAACCCATGGAAATGAACATCAATCAATAATAAGCTATTAATAATCATTACATCTAAGTCCAATAGAATATATATTTATTAATTCTAAAACCAATTATATATAAATTGAATATAATTCTTACATCATTAGAAGAGAAGCCCATAGAAATCTACACTAGAAGCTATAAGCCTTAAGTCAATTCCAATCAATACCTTAATATTCATTGATCTAAGAATGTACAAGATCATTGATCAAATTGAAAACAGATAAAAACCAATAAACATAATCTATACATGAATCAAAAAAGCCCATAAAAATTACACATGAATTCATCAATTCTCGAAGCATGATACATAACCCATATTTGTTCAAATTGAGCTATATGTGAATGTCAAGGTTTCATGGAGAATTTCATTGGAAAATATAATTATACATAAATTTAATCATATATGAAAGTTTTGAAACCATTTATGCAAGAACCCAAGACTGAAAGACGAAAGAATTGGATTTTTATCTTTTTTTAAATATTTTGAAAATCATCTCGAAATTGTCTTAAGGTGATAGTAAGGCCTAGATGAATACATTGTCTACCATACATTATTACAAGACGTAAGTAAGCGAATTAGAGACGAAAACTCCATTGGAACACCCATCTTCAAGGCTCCTCTTTACTTGAAATCAATGAGGTTTTTGGAGAAGAAAGAAGAAGAAGAGAAAGAAACTTTAGAAGGAAGGGGTTTTGATTAGATGTCGGTTCAAATGAGAGTTTAATAACGTATATACTCGTAAAAGTACCCCTACAACTAAAACAACCGTCCCCATTTATAATCTTGGGGTGGTGAATTCCATAATATTTTCCCAAAGTCTTAACCGAAAACTGCACATTTTCAGCTACTACCGATGCCCATACGAACGGACCGTGGTCTCACCCATGCCCCTTCGTTGGGGTGTTGTTGGTTGCTTCAGAGACTCCTCAACCTTCAGGCAGCTTGGACATATCAACAATACCCATCGACGGGCCGTCGCCTGGTCGACTGGCCGTTGTTTGGGTCAGTCGATTGCCACTACCTGGCAGTGTTGAGTTCTAAGTTAGGGTCCTCCTTTAGGGCTCATTGTGGGTCATACTATGAGTCGTACCCAGGATTTTCCACCCCAAATATGTTGGTATACGATTTTTGACCTACCACACGAGTTTCATCCAAAACTAACACGTAAAACTCGACGAAGCATACATAGACACACAAGGTTGTTTCGCAAGGCAAACCTTTCAAACAGTATCGATGCTTGTCACATTAGAAGGTTGAATTCCAAACTCATGAAAACTGACAGACTTCCTAATACACATAATAACCTCAATTTAAGGACCATATAAGCTAAGAAACACACATAAAAACATAAAAGCACATATGAAGCCAACTAGGTAACTTAGCGTTGAATCGAGTTTGGTCTCTTTGATGTTGCTTCCAAATGACCAATGACTTAGAAACTTCCTCAAAACACACATTTCGTAAACAATTTTTAGGGACCTTTACCATCATAAAACCCTGTTAGGCTATATCTTTACATAAATCATTACGGGGGGTCTACATGTAAGCTCTAGTTTAGAAGGAGACTAGAGTGCAAACTTGAGAAGGAAAGTAGGTGTAATGAATCCCTTAATATTCCTTATCTATTAGCCTACATGGTATCAATCCTAATTATATCCTTCTAAAGTAGAACACCCTCCATCGGAGTATGGTGGACTTCGGATTCCATGCCTAGCTAGTATGTTCTATGTCGGTTATTGCCTATTCTCATCATGTGGGATACATTCTAGTATTGGATTATTTCTACAATGTTTATGTTGTTGATGGGATGTATATATACATGGAACAAGTAGGCTTTAAAGGTTCTAGGGTGTAAGTTCCCAAGGTCTTTTCCAAGACCATTATGTGAAGTCCTTAATTGGTAAAATTGATCTAAATTGACTTAATGAATTATTATGACTTAATTCAATGTAAGTTGAATAAAGGGTCCCTATCTAGGGTAGCTTTGAGGGTTTTTTATGTAGGCTTGAAGAGGGTGTATGGGCGGTCTTTTCATGGCTTACTCAAGTGAGTCTTTGAGTAACATTAGGTGGTGATTCAAATGTTGAAAAGGTAATAATCTTATCTTAGGTAGTCTTAAGGATTATTTTAGGTGTACTTGAAGAGGGTGCATGGGTGGTCACTTCTTGTATTACTTATGTAAGTCTTAGGAAAACATTTGGTAGGACGGTTATATGCTTATAGGGTTTGAGGTGATGTAATTATAATATGTGGTTTACCCGGAAGATGTCTTATATGTGAATTTGGTGTTAAATCTTGTTATTATACTTATGTTATCAAGTTTTCCTAAAGAGAGCATAAAAGAGCATTTTTTACATAAATGTCCTTTTAGTATGATTTTATTGCATTACATCATACATAGTGCTTTTTAATGTACTAATGTCATATATGTGTTTTATATCTAAAAGTGAAGGTGGAATTTGAGAAGAGTCATAGTAGTGATGCTTGGACATTAGTATACCTTCAAGCAAGTGTTGGTATGTCATCACTTGATTCAAGGACATAACTATGCTTAGCTTTTTTGTTTCAAAGACATTATCAGACTAAAATATTTTATATAATGAAATTTTATGTCCTGTGACCAATGATATTCATGTGTCTATGATGGCAAAAACGAGACTTAGCATTTCTTATGTTTTCTATAAAACAGATTTCATGATGATGTTGTAAAAAATTTTAATTTCGCACTAATTTTTATATATGTTTATGCAATGAATGATGTCTTAGGGATTTTATGAGACCTCTGAGAGGTCAAATATGCTGTGTGGTGATTTTAGAATACCATTTCTTCTAGGGTATACCATCGGGTCGTTACAAATTGAAGAGTAAATGATAAGTTTATACATATGTGATTAGGCCATGATTATGTTGAATGTTAAATCATCATGAAGTAAGGTTATGGAGGGTTGAATAGAATTCTCTTGTGCTTCTTATTGGTGTGATTATGGTATTATGTAATTCTCACATGATGATGGTTTAGTGATGAAAGGATGTTCTTATCCTAGACTAATGAATTATTGAAATGATTATACAAGGGGTTAGTCTCCTATAACCTATAGTAATAATTTATGATTAAGAAAGGCTTAAAGACACTTCAAAAAGGGACTTTAGCTTAGCACTGAACGAACTAGATGTGAGAGGTGTCCCTTCCCAACAGGGAAGGTAGGTTCGCTATTGTTCTCATGAGATGGAGACTACAATTCAAATGTGCATAAAAGGGTTTATAGTAAATCTCCTAGTTCGTTGACTATGTGCCCACATAAGAAGACTAGCTAGTGGATCCACGTAGAATTTTATGTTCATGTTGTGGTTCTACCTTGGCAAGTAGAGAACCTTGTTTCAGTGTAGAGTGTCATGACACCAGGTTCCATGTTTAGATCACATGGTATATTGTCGGTTAAAACCAATGTTCCTGATATTAAAATAAATGAATGAAGTAATAGGATGGAAAATAACTAAGGTGACTCAAAGGGATCTACTTAGTGTACGTAAGGGTATGGGACTTTACCTATACATTGCACAAGTTGGCCTTGAAGGGAGTCCTAGGAGGAGTTCTTATGCATTTATGTTATAAATAAAATGTATAATGTTGGTTCTATAAGATTTTTCTCTTATACGAGGTTGGTTTCATTTGATGAACATGATATTGGTCAAAATTTCTATGTATGGTAATGACTACTCCTAATGTTATGTTATAAGAAGTAAAGACATTGGTTATGGATTCTTCTTTAGTTTACTTTGTTATGTGGGGTTATGGGGCTTCACCAATGAGCATTGCACTTGTAGGCTTGGATTGGGATTGTGAGTAAGGGTCTTGTATGTTTTGATGATATGAACTTTTGAACATGAAAGGTTGATATGACTTTATGATGATGTTATTCATGTATATGAATATGAACATGTCTTAATGTTGTTCTGATCCTTGAATTGAATATGCTCTTATGTGTGTACATAAAGGCTTTCTAAATGACTTAGCATGTAATTAAAGAAAAGGTACCTTAGTGCTTGTCTTCAAAAGGTTTAATTGCATATGTTTCCATACTTAGTACAACTGGTTTATAATAACCCATATTCTTTATATTTCTACAATTATGTAGGTTCGGGCCATTGAAAAGCTTTATAGGCCATTTGCAAGTAAGACTTGGATACTTTTCCGAAGTTGTTGGTAAGTCCTAAAGTCCGCGGATAATGCCACATTTCTAGATTTATTAGTATTGACTATGTCTTATACAATTGTTCTTCCTTATATTTGAGACTTTGTTGTAAGCCTATATGAGGAATATTGTTTTAGTGTAAGGTCTATGCCCAAACTTTGTAGTTCTCTATTAGATCGTTGTGTGTGAAACAATAATAGACTACTTTAATGATATTACACTATTTCTAAACGAGAAGTCTATGTAAACTTTATACGATAATAATGAGAAGTCTAAGTATACTTCATATGTAAAAGTTTTTAGTTTTCCGAATTTTCTCGACCTATGATATGGCATGATGTATACTAAGGTCTAGTTTAAGGCCTCTCCAAGGATGAAGACATAACTTTATGGGTACCTAGCATTTACATGTTATTAGAGTTCATGTTTCATGGTGCGTTCAATCTACATTATTTATTTTCTATTTCAACATTCAAAGAGCACCAGGCATTGAGTGTGATATAACACAAGCTAGCTATGAAGTAAAAGTTGACCTCGACCTCATACTCTAAAATATGAACTATTTGTTAGAGGATTTTCTTTTTCTATCTTAATTGTAGTATCTATATTGACCTAGACGGAAGCCAAGTCCCAATAGTAGAACACCTATAAGAATTCCTAGGAGATTGGAGAGAGTAGATGGGGATCAATTGTATGTGTTTTAAGGTGAGTAAGGAATATGAGTAGAACTATCCCACAAGTGACTTAACGCTTAAGATATTGTGTTTGTTTATTATGGTAGAGTGGTTATATAGGATATCTCGTAGTCTCCAAAGATGATTTGTTATATAATTATGCATGCTTCATGTTCTATAACTTACTATTTGTATGTTATTTTTCCTTTATGGTTTACCTTCTCACAGGTTACCTAATGTCATTGAATGCTTACATGTAAATGTTATACGTTTCGGAGCACCCTTGTTTATTGTTATATGTTTTCAGAAGACCTTTTCCTTTTATGTAATTTATTGCACTGGTTACTTCCCACTTGTCCATACTGTGTGGGTAAGGCTGCCTAATTGAGCGTATGAAATTTCATATATTTTGCCATAGCTGTAGCCACTTGCTAAGCATTTCTGCTATAGTTTTTTGGCCGTGTATTATGTGCTCACTTGCTCATATTTCATATCTATTCTCATTGACATGTTAGTCCACTTATCCATGCAATACTTTCTCAATGTGAATTGATATGTCTACATGTCATATCAACTACATGTCTTAGCTTATGTACTCTTGCATCATCTGATTATCTAGTTCATTCCTACATTCCCCATAGTTGATTCTCTCACATGCCACCCTATAGCTCATATGCACGTGTAAACCATGTATTTCTATAGTTTAATTCTCCTATACCTTGTGAGCTCCCTTTTGGGCTAGTCTGCAAATGTGTCATGCCCAATGTGACTTATTCATTTGTAGATTGTTCCCGTGTGTGCTTATTGATTTGAGTTTTGAACAATTTGGGAAAACATTTCCTTGTATCATTATGTAATGAATATTTTGAGAAGAAAAGGTTAGGCATATATAAAACATTATTCAAACATAGATATATAGCTTAGCATAATGCCTATTCTAAGGTGCGACATAAAATTTAGATTCTATATTAACAGCAATGTGTTCTTATAATACTCACCTGTGAAAAGCTTCATGGAAGGAAAAGTATTTCCCAAATAGGTCAGTTCTATGATTTTATGTGTCCGTTCATATACAAAAAAAAATTGGGAGATACTATAGTTATTCTTGATTTTTAAGGCCCCGAAAGCTAAGCTCAAAATGAGTAGTCATAATTATTGGGGAAGGAATCAAATATAACATAAGTACTTGGGAATAGAAGATGGTAGAGACCCGACGTAACCCTCCTATTCAAAAACATCAGAACAGGATATGCGACATGTGGTCCCGTTATAGACATGACACCACTAGAATTTGTTCATTGATATTCATTTGCCTGTCTTGTGTTTAGCGTGACTGTAACAGTTCCTTATTGTAAGAGTATAATTCGTTTTTTCTGAGGGTGTTCTTCAATGAATAAATTTTCATATTATTATTTCATGAAACCATATCTATTGAGACATCATCTAGACTTGTCGATACATTTTTGGGGTTATCTTTATTTTTGGATGGTCCTATTAACAATAAGGGACTCGCAAATTTCTATATGAAATTCCAAGATAACCAAACTATCACCGTGCCACCTATCGTCGAGACGCAATCATTAAAAGGGGGAGATGGTCAACCACCCTACATTCTCACATGTACTAGTTCTATTGATTAAACTTATTAAACTGCCTTGTCGTATAGTTATGGGTTCGGTTTCCTATGCAACTAGTTGCAAAAGAATAGGTTTAAAGTGAACTATCCATTTTTTTATGTGACCCGATTAAGTTGACGTCGATGGAAGCATTTAAACTTGAGATCATAAGCTGGTATTGAGTCTAAATTATAAAGTGACATACTGTATATAAGTTCTAAGTTATGCTAAGTTGTTAAGTTTTAGAAATGGAACAAAATATTGAGGTGCTTGCTTGACTTCACTAAGCTAGTAGGTGACAAGTGGGTGCATTGTCTACTTTGACTTATTGACCAACAAAAGGACCAAGTAGGTACATCACCTACTTTGACTTATTGACCAGCCCAAAGGACCAAGTAGGCGCATCACCTACTAAGACTCTCTTGACCATGTTATTTTTCCAAGTACACTACATGTACTTGTATTAATCTAGCCCAAATCTTCCCAAGACAACAAGAAATAATTTTAATGGAAAACTAGGTGCATCACCTACTTAGATGTGTGGCCTAAACTAAAGACGCATGTTGGCTGCAAATGAAGTACAAGAAATGTGGCAAAAGTCCCACTATTCTTGATTCCAAAAGGCCCATGTGAAAATTCCAAGTAGGTGGGTCACCTACTTGAAAAATTATGGCCAAAAATGAGTGAGAAAATCTTCCAAAGCACGTCCATTTAAAAGGGTTTGATATCATATTTTACCAATAATTTTTACTTTGAAAAAAAACTAATTTCTAGATCTTTCTCTATTCTATTTCTTAGTTTCATACAACAGACATTAAATAACATTAGGGTTCTTCAATATTAGGGAGTTCAAGCTATTGGAAGGTATAATCTAATACAAGTTAAAGGGGACAACCTTTACCTTGAAAAATCCAAGTCGTTGTAGTTTTGTCCAACAAGGTAAGATACTTCAATTTTCTCCCTCTTGTGCTTGTGTTAATTAGGACACTTGGTATGTGTTAGAGAGTTGGAAATTCCTACTTTTACATGGTATAATATTGGGGAGGATGTTCTGGTGATTCATGCATTTGGACAGCCTATGGTAAACGGGAGGACACTCTTTAAATTAAGTTATGAATTGTTTAAGTGTATTAAAAGTAATGTTAGGTCTTCAAGTGCTAGTGATCAGAAACCATGATTCATATTGCTTTTGTTACATTAAATAATGTTTAAGTTTTTTTTATGTATGTCATTATAAGGGATGTGACTGGAGGTGTGAAGAACTTAAGAAGACATTATAGGACTTAAAAATTGCATGGAGTTTTGGGGAGGACCTGATACGAAGGTTGTAATAGACGCGATCTAAGGGAAAGGGAAGAGAACATTGTCAAGATAAATTTCATGTCTACTGCTATTTGGGCGAGATGAAGTAGCTCAAATTGATTGATTAGCTACTAATTCTAGTCTTGTAACTTATTTTATTGTAGATTAGTTATCTGAGGAGAAGGAGCTAAATCATACTTTTTCAATTGTATATCGACGTATGTAAGGCTATTCGATTTCCTATTTATTTGGCATAAATCCAACACCTGTAAGCTTTCTAAGTGCCCTTAGTAGTGAGTGATCCATAATTGTAGTTCGTACTCCCCAGAGCGTTAAAGTGAGTACTCTAATATGAGTTTATTACTAAATGTACATTCTTACTCTCCCAAGCATTAGAATGCAAGGTTTAAACTTGTTTCATCGTCAACTACCCTTGGCACATATTTCCCTTATTTAAATCAAAGTGATCCTAGATTGTACATGGTTGATATGTTTATATGTGGGATATACAATCTGCCCATATCAATCCTCATTGCTTCAATTGTCTAGTCAATCATATATGTCATCTTGTCACATGTTCATATGTTCACTTTATTGTTATTACTCAACATTGTATTAGAATATTATGTTACCTCATAAGATTCTACTTTCTTTATTGTACATTTATATATACTTACTTGGAATATGTATCCATCCTTAAGTTGTATCTATCCACATTCTTCCTTGGTTCCACATTCAAGTATACCTTGTCTTTGATATTAGTTAGTGAGTATTTGGATATCATATAGAGTTCAACTCTCTTGGCTGAATGTTAAATGTCTTCACTTGATATGTTCTTCAATTTGAGAAGTCAAAATGCTTAATGAGTCATAGATTCTCTTAAGTATTACGTTGGTGTCACATTTGCTTCCCACATCATTATCATTATCGTAAGTCCATATTCATATAATATATTTCTATAATTATGGGTGGCAACCCAGGGGCAAATGTCTAGAATGGGTCGATCCCAATTGATGTAGAAGGGTGGACGCTCAGGGGCGAAAGCCTAGTATGGGCCGATCCCAATTTGTGGAATTATGAGGACAGCGTCAGAGGGGTTAAAATGGCTAGCATGGGCCATCCTCTTCTACCACTGATAAATTTGTCATTTCTATCATATGTCTTATTTTATATAATAATGCACTAAAAAGTAAGGAAAAGAATGTAATATACATAATTCCACAAGTATAGGCAAATGTGGTCTCTAATGCTTATCTATTGGTATTTTGTTTCACTTGAGCTCTCATTCTACATATGATTGTATTATGCCTTACATATTCAGTACATTCTTTCGTACTTACGTCCATTATTGGGGACGCTGCATTTCATGCTATCGGTACAAGTACTTAACAAGTAGATCTCCCCAATAGAAGCACATTATACTCAACATTTGTTGGTGAGCTCCAGTTTTATTTAGGGCTTTGACGAGTCTTTACTATGCGTATTTTCATAGTGGTAACTTCATAGATTCATGTAGAGGCTTTGTAGACATTGTAAAGTTATCATATGTATTCATAGTTTCACTTGTCACATAAATTGGTTCAACAAGTCAACATGTGTTGTATATGAAGCTTCTCATCAGTAAATCTTTATGTATCATACTTTACTTTATCATCAGATGCCTCTTGTAAAGAATGTGTTTATATGGTTGTGTTAGCCATACTTAGGGTTGGGGTGTAACGGTTAGGCCCAAAGGTTTAGGGTTTTACGGTTTAGGTCTTCAAGGTTTAAGGTTTGGAGAATTGGGTTTAGGGTTAGGACAAAAGGTTTTGTCTTTATGAATTAAGCTTTTTTAAAAATAACCCTTGCAGTGTGTCAGGGGTTGATCAACACCCCCAAACCTTATGCATTAATAAAACAAATTAAGGGAATATCAAGGAGGGAGGACACAGATCTAAAAACAACGTTATCTCCGATACAATATGGTGAATCTTTCATCAAGTAAAGCTGTATCCCTCCTGTAAGGACGACCTACTCAGAGTCCCCGATACTGGGAGAAAGAACACCTTAGAGTTGGCTGCAACCGTAATAGAGAGGAAATCCTCTTAAATACAAGTATCAGGAAGCGGATAACTACAAAGGAGGGACTTCTCCTTAAAAAGTATGAAAAAAACAAAAGGTCACCTTCACATGAACCATATGGAAAGCTGTCGGATCAAGGTGGTTCTCTAATCCTCATCTTAAATCTTTAAGGAGAGTTAAATTAATACCATACATATCCACTTGCTGCTTTTCAAAATTATTTTCCATCAAATTTAGGATGTTCACTGGTTTGTAGATTTATTTTATTGTACATGACCTTGCTAACCCTTGTTATTTTCATATTTTTAGTTTTTCTCTCATTCATTTGTTGTTTGTCCATCTCATGTTGTGTTTGTTGCATTTGTTTTTGGGTATCCTTAGCACGTGAAACATTAACATTCTTCTTGCCCTTGATTTTATTTGTAGCTTCAGCTTCTTTTTTCTTCTTGTATTCCTCATATCTTATCATTATGTTACAAACTTGTGATATGTGACCTTGGTGTTTTTTTAATACGAACAATACTCTTGTAGTCCATCATATTGGATGGATTACCATCTTCCCACAATAAAGTCTTCTTCATGAGATCCCATCCATACATTAGGAGGTCTTTCTTTCGTAATGTCTCTTTGCATCCTAACTTTTGCTACACTGCCTCTGATTTTTGGAGAGACACAAGATCCTAATTTGATTTTTTACCAATAGGAGATCAGAGGGCTGCCAAAAGTTTTTTGCTATAACAATACTAAGGTAACTCTTGTAGCTCTCTTCCTCAAGGATGAAGGTGGGGGTCCAAACTTGGAGTCTCATTAATTGACCCTCAATTTACATCTTTGTTTGTTCCACACAAAAATATGACCATCTTAATTGTCCATATCAATATAAGTATGCCTCACATTAAAGTGAGCTATTTTGACATCGCCAGTATGCTGAGTCTGAAGGATAAAACTCTTCCTGATAAGTTCAATTTTTTTGCTAGTGTTTGTGAACTTCCCAACTCTACAAAGGCAATTAACGATCTTGACGATAATATATCAAAAACCTATCTTTTAAAAATCCATGATGGCTGGCATCGTCTTGTAGTGAATGGAGGAGTCGATATCTCAATAGGGATTTCATTCCAGTTTGGTCAGCTCGTAGTCTTGTCGCAAAAATTTGGATCACAGTGAAAGGACCAGGTTCAGTGGTCAAATTTTTTTTGGTGTTTGTACAGTGACAATTGTGTCGATAGACTTTGGTATTATTTTACAGTTGTAATTATTTTTTTAGGGTTGTTTTGGATATGTTTATCGAAGTTTAAAGTGAGTTTATTGAGATCATGGGGAATAGCAGCATTAGCTTTTTGGGAGGTGTTAGATACATCTTTAGTTCTATTTTCTTCAGCATTCAAAACCTTATTATATAGGAGGTAATTTTAAGGTCAAAAATGGGTAGGATTTTTTCAAGATGAATAGTCCATTTCCTTTTTTTTCAATAATCAGCATAGAAAGGGTTAGCGGCACTCAATCTGCATAGGGTTTAGGATTTTGTCCTTAAGTCTTAGGGTTTAGAGTTAGGCACAAAGGTTTAAGGTTTACGGTTTAGGCCCTAAGGTTTAAGGTTTAAGGTGTGGAGAATTGGGTTTAGGGTTAGGCAAAAAGGATTAGGGTTTATGACTTAAAAGATTTATCAAATAACTCTCGCGGTGATTCAAGGTCTGAGCAACACCCCTAAACCTTATAATTAATAAAACAAAATAAGGAAAATACAAGGAGGGGACATAAACCTTATTTCGGATCCAATGGTCGTTCATAAGTCGGCTATCCTACTAAGGATTGCCTACTCATCCCCGATACTAGAAAACAAACCTAGATTAGTTGTGCACCTAGAAGAAGGGACTCCTCTCAGTACAAAAAATCTAGGAAAGCATTAGATGAAGGAGACACTCCATTTAAAAAGTAAGAAAAGAAAATTAAAGTCAAAAAAAAAACAAAAGGGCACCTTCACATGAACTATATGGAAAGTTTTCGGATAAAGGTTGTTCTGTGATCTTCATCTTTCTTCTTTTTGGAGGGTTAAAACAATTCCTGCCATTTCAACTTTCTTATTTTCAAAATTATGTTCGTGCAAATTTAGGATGTTCACTAGTTTGTAGACTTTATTATACTGGTCATGGCCTTGCTGACTCTTGTTATTTTCCTTTTTTGAGTTTTCCACTCATTTATTTGTCGTTTGTCCATCTCAGGTTGTGTTTGCTGCATTTGGTTTTGGGTATCCTCAACACCTGAAACTTTAGCAGTCATATTAGCATTAACTTGTTGAAGAGAAATTTTGGGGAATTACATGATTGCTGTTACTTGGAGTCTTCTTGCCCTTGATTTTATTTGTAGCTCCAGATTCTTTTCTATTATTTTATTCCTCATCTCTTCTCTTTATGATACAAACTTGGGATATGTGACCTTGGTGTTTTTAATAAGAACAATACTCTTTGTAGTACCTCATATTGGATTGCTTGCCATCTTCCCAGAGTAAAGTCTTCTTCATGAAACCCAACCCATACATTCGGAGGTATTTCTTTCGTAATGTCTATTTGCATCCTAACTTTGCCACACTTCCTCTACTTTTTAGAGAGATGCAAGATCCTAATATAAAGTTTTGCAAATATGAGATAAGAGGGAAGCCAAAAGCTCTTTGTCATAACAATTCCAAGGTAATCTGGTAGAGTAACCCATATCGGCAGGCACAATAGGGGTCTCTCTTTCAAGAGTGAAGGTGGGGTCCAAACTTGGAGTCTCATAAATTGACCCTCAGTGAACATATTTTTTTGTTCCACAAATATATGATCATCTTCATTGTCCAACTCAATATAAATATGCTTAGCATTAAAGTTAGCTATTTTGACATCACCACCAAGCTGAGTCTAAAGAAATAAAATCTTCGTGATATGTTTAATTTTTGGCATAGTGTTTGTGAACTTCCCAATCCAACCAAAGAGTATTTGCTTGTTGAAGCTAATACCACAAAAAAATCCTTTGTTTTAAAAATCATTGTTGGCATGTGTTGTCTTGTTGTGAATGTAGGAGTCGATATCTCAATAGGGATTTTATTCTTAGCTTGGTTAGCTCATAATCTTGTCAAAAAAGTTTTGATCACTATGAAAGGACTTGGTTCAGGGGTCAAAACATTTTTTGTGTTCGTACAGTGACCATGGAGTTTATATACTTAGGTATTATTTTCCATTTGTGATTACTTTTCTTTTGAGGGTTGTTGGGAATATGTTTATTGAAGTTTTTAGTGAGTTTAGTGAGATTGTGGGAATATGAGCAGTAGGATTTTGGGAGCTGTTAGATACATCTTAGTTCTATTTTCTTCACAATTCAAAACCTTATGATTGATTGAAGTTAGGATCAACAGGGGTAGGATTTTTTCTAGACGAACAGTCTAGTTCCCTTTTTTCATTTTTCAACAATTACATAGTAGGGGTTAGCGCACTCAATCTGATTAGGGTTTAGGATTTTGTCACTAAGGATTAGTGTTAGTCTCAAAGGTTTAGGGCTTACGGTTTAGACCCTAAGGTTTAAGATTTAAGGTTTGGAGGTTTGGGTTTAGGGTTAGGACAAAAGCATTAGGGTATATGACTTAAATTTTTTTCAATAACCTTTGCGGTGGTCAGGGTCTGAGCAACACCCCCAGGACTAATCATTAATAAAACAAAAATAAGGGAAATACAAAAAGGTTACACAGACCTTATCTCTTATCCTATGGTGGTTCATAAGTGAGCTATCCTACTAGGGAAAGCTTACTCATCTCCAATAGAAAAGAAACTTAGTTCAATTGTGCACCTATAAGAGAGGACTCCCCTCAATACAAGTAATTTAGGAAATCGATAGATGAAGGAGACTCTCCCCATAAAAAGTAAGTTTAAAAAACAAAATAGCAAAAAATAAAAGGCACCTTCGTATGAACCGTATTGATAGCTATCAGATCAAGGTGGTTATCTAATCTTCATCTTTCTTCTTCGAATAAAATTTGGCATTTCACTCTTGTCAAGTATGTAGTATTCTCTAGTTTCTTTTGGTAGCTGGTGGACAAGGAAAGTAATGTTGACAGACCACAAGTTCTCTTAAAGTTTTCTACAACATGCTGCAAATTTCTAGGTAGAACAACTTCTTGTCTTATCTTGTGAACCACTAACTCAGAGTCTACTTCCAACAATCACCTGGTTAAAACCATTGTTTAAAACATCAAGATAGACACAATTGAGCAGCTTCAATCATTGCTTGGTTGTTGATACCATGGCCTAGTGCAGTAGCATAAGCATAAATTAAATGACCTTGTGCATCTCTTACAAAACCAGAAGCCCTTATTTTTCTTGGGTTGCCTAATGCACTACCATAAGAGTTTATTTTGACCACATTTGTAGGTGGCCTACACAAAATTACCTTTGTAATTTGAATATCATCGAAGCTATTTCCTACAAACTGTATTAACTTAGGCCACTAGGATGGAAATTTGATATAGGAATGTTGAGGATTAGGAGGTTGTTAATGTCTTTAATCACCATGTATATCACTCTAGTGATATTAGATTTGTTTCCTCCATATTTACATGCGCATTTATTTTTCCATAGGTTCTAACAATTAAAGATAATGATAACAGCAGACACCAAGGACATAAGGTTTATACATGTAATGTCAAGAGGAAATATTATGAATATAGAAGTAGAAAGGGGATGGAAGTAGCAAACAAAAACAAAACAAAAACAATACAAGTAAATGACACTCAGGTAACTACTGTACCAATTAATTATCAGCCTGTTAAAAATAATATTTCTTCTAGTGTTTTAGATACGAAAGAACAACCATCAATAGCTCATCAGGATTAACAAAACATGCTAGAAGGTCAATGACAATGTAAATACTCCGAAAGTGTAAGACGAGTACTAGAGGCTAACATGAGTTTCTAAAGTTTGTGTCACTCTTTGAAGGTCAAAAATAATGAATATAGTTCATTTATGAAGTTTTAGAATCAAAATATCAAGGAACGTCCATGACATCCGGAAACTAGTTCAATAACGTGATGGTGTGCCTTAGCCTATTTGACTAAGTGCTAAGAGTCGGAAAATGATGAGATTTTGTGAATAGGTGCCTAAAAAGTATTAGAATTATTTTGTAGTCGAAAAGTTTGGGTAAGACTTCCCAAGGAATAACAAAGGTCCCTCGAGGAGGACCCTTGCAATTTGGCGAAAATCTGCAAAATGGCAGTGTGCACAAACGAGTGCAATCGACAGATTCTGGGCCAATCGACGGGGCGTCGATGGCCATCGTCGATGAAAAATTATCAAAACATGAGAAGGTCCTATTTTGGAAATTCTCTGAACAAAACTATGGACCAACAGGACGGTTCGTCCCTTGGCCGTTGTTTGACAAACGTGGCATCGATCGTGGTCTTGTCTGCGAAGACTGTCTTTTGCTGCACGTTTTTAAATTTATTAAATTAATTAATTAGGTGGTTATTTAATTATTTAGGGGTTTAAGGAGGTCTAATTAAGTCGTTTATTAACATATATAAATACTCTAACCTAATTAAACTAACCTAACCCTTATTATTTCCCAAACTCAAATTGCTCTTCCTTCTCTCTTCTTTCTCTCTCCCAAGTAGTAGAACACCATAGAAGTAAAGGTAAGAGGGTTCTGTATCCATAAAACATCATCAATCAACAAGGTATAAGAATCCTTTCCCCTTTGGGACTTCTTTCCCCAAAGGGTTCCTTCAAGATGATTTTAAAACTATGAAATTCAAGTGGATTTTCATTCAATACGAAATTGATCTTTTGAATTTCTTTGTTTTATGATTATTTTGGTTATTATTAGTATATTAACATGTATTATGACTCAATTAGATTACGTCTCGATGGATTGGTCTCAATTGTAGAAGATGTCCTTTTCACCTTAATCCTAGGTTGTGATCTTGAATTGAATTGTATAGTATTGCCTTTATTGGTTTTGTTAGTGTGAGAATTACTATCCTATGTTGTTATTATGCTAACTAAGAGTATATTATGAGATATTGTAATCCAATCATGCTAGTTCTTGAGTTATTGACCTAGGTTGTGAAGTAGGTTATAAACTTGACCTAAGTCTCTAATTCTAGGCTATGAACTACTGATGGATTGTTATCTAATGATTCAATAGTCCTTGTTATTATGTTGGTTACTATTATTTGATGCTATTGTACCATTGTTGGGTTAAGTTGGAGGTTGATGGTAAGACCTTGATGCTAGCATTGTGAAAGAGATTGAGTAAGTCTTGTGATCTATATTTTTTACTTCATTTATAGTTACTTGTGACTAAGTGATGATGTTGTATTGAAGTAGGACTTATATAATATTGATAGTGGTTGGTATGATTTTCAATTGAAATGTCTTCAACTATGGATTGTGATTTTTTTTCTAAGATGTAAATGTTATAAGAATGGTGATAACTTACCAATGTGCCTTATAATGATATGATTATGTAAATGTGCTAACCTCACACGTATGGAGTGTAATGAAAGGAAAACACTCATGAAATTATTATTGAGATATGATGCTGATGATGATTACATAAGGGATATACCCTATGACCTATATTAAGCTATGATGATTGATAAAGGCATTAAAATATTTCAAAAGGGACTCTAGCTTAGCACCAAGTGAAGTAGTGTGAGGACTGTCCCTTCCCACATAGGGAAGGTAGGATCACTAATGTACTCATGAGATTGGAGACTATAATACATGTATCATAAAGAGGGTCCCAACTATATATCCTAGTTCTTGAATTATGTTGCCTTGATAGGAATACTAGCTGGTGTATCCACGTAGTTGCTATGTTAATGTTTTGGTACTACCTTGTCAAGTAGTCCTCCTACCTTTGGTGTAGGGTTCCATGACACCGGATTCCACATTAGCTCATGTGTTCTATGTTGGTTAAGGCAAGTTGTTCCCAAATGGTAAAATGAACTAAAACAATAAACTCTAACTATGATGACCTAAGGGGGTTAGCTAGTCTAGGTAGGGGTATGGGACTCTACCTAAACATTGCACTAGTTATCCTTGAGGGAGGTATTAGGAAAATGTTCTTATATATTTATATGCTTATAATTGTACATGCTATGTATATGAGGATCTTGCATATTGATGATATTATATGATAATTGGTTTCACTTATGAATATGTTTTTGGTTTCTATTGCTAATGTATGATGATATGTACTCTTAATAAGATGTTTTGTGAAGTGGGACATTGGTTATGGTTCTTGTTCGGTTTACTATATTGATTAAGGTTATGGGGCTTTGCTTAGTCATTGCACTAGTTTACTTAATGAGGGTTCATCAGTAATTGTCTTGCTTTGGTTATATCATAATAAACTCTTATTCATGCTTGTTGATGTTATAACCTGATGATAGAGTTTTCTTGATTATAAGTTCTAGTATGTTAATATATATGATTGACTTGGGTAGACTTAGTATGATGAATATAGTCTTGACTTAATGAATATTTCTTATTGATTGGTATGATTTTCTTGAATGTGTATAAGACTTTCAAAGTAAAGAGCATACTTCAATGAAATGTCCCTTTTTAGAATGATTTTATGTTGTGTGTGCATATGGTCTCATACTTAGTACAAGTGATGTGTTAACCCCATTTTCTCCCTTTTCCCCAACATTTTAGGTTCAGGTCATTGAAGGGCTTATGAGATGACTTTGAAGGAAGACTTGGAACTCTCACCCATCCAAGTTGGGTAGGTCCTCACTTTTCGAGGACAATGTCACTATCAAGCTTTTGATGTTGTTCTAGTTATAACACTTTTTTCCTTTTCATTTGATTACAAAAGATTGTATAGCCTCTATGTGGCTTTATTACATCTATGTATGGAATATGCCCAATTGATATACTCTTGTTTTAGAGGTCCATTTAATACTATGTTAAGTATCTTATATATCTATTTACAATAAAAGTAAAAGACTATGTAATCTTCTTATACGAAGGGTCTATGTATACTCTTTATGACTATATTATATGTATACGAGAGGTCTATCTAAAACTTAATATAGATATATAAAAGTTTTAAATTTTCTGCATTTTGACTTATGAATGTAATGATGTAAACTAATAGGCTAGTCTTAGTCCTCATAGAGGACGAAGACGTCGGTTATGGCTAGAGGGTGATCCTCAGATGTGAAAAACTTGGTTTCAGAGCATTGGTTGAATATATTTAGAGTATATGTCTCACTCAACCATGTCTACGTAGATTCTTATTCATAATTGTGAAGTGCGCCACACTTGTGAATAGGAATCTATGAGAGGCTTAGGATACTCTCCTTTTCTTGGAAATTCAATATCATGCCTCTAGATTCTTGGCTCTATGTGCCTTTAGCTTTTAATACTTTTATTGTGATTATAGGCAATGAATACTCGAAGAGCAAACGCTCAAAGACTTTATGAAGAGATTGCCATTGCGGGAGTTCCTCCCTAGGGCAATCAAGTCCCTCCTCTTGAAGAAGTTGCTAATGATCACCAAGCTCTGGTCAATCCTCCTCCTTTGACGGATGGTGACATAAGGTCTTCCTTTCTCCAAATGGACCAAGCCATTACCACTCAAGAAGAATTCGTCACTACTCAATCTCAAGCCATGAAGGCCCAAGCTAATCGGGAGATTGTGACCCGAGCAAACTAACATGTTTGTACCATGGCCTCCCGTTTGACAGATTTCACAAGGATGAATCATCTTAATTTCTATGGGTCCAAGGTTGAGGAAGACCCCCAAGAGTTCATTGATGAAACCTACAAGATCCTTTTTGTTATGGTGTTGACTACTAGTGAGAAGACCGAGTTAGTCACCTATCAACTTAAAGATGTTGACCAAACTTGGTATGTTCAATGGAGAGACAATAGGCCTTTAAGAGGTTAACCGCTGACTTGGGAGATTTTCAAGTAGGCTTTGCTTGATAGGTTCTTTTCTAGGGAGAAGAGGGAATCCAAAGTGAAGGAATTCATCAACCTTTGTCAATGAGGTATGAATGTACTTTACTACTCTTCACTAAATTGTCAAAGTATGCTTCTTCTTTGGTTTTCGATCCTAGAGGAAATGAGCCATTTTGGGATGGGAATCTCAGATGAAGTGAAAGAAGAATGTCATTCGTCTATGCTACATGTCAATATGAACATTTCTCGTCTCATGGTTTATGCACAACAAGTGGAAGAGACAAGGTCTAAGAGGAAGAGTAGAGATGCAAAGAGCGAAAGGTCCTTTGATGGTGGTTTTTCCAAGGGTAGGCTTCATATCCAAGACAAGACTATTCTTAAAACGAGTTATTCTAATGAAGTCCCTACCAAATTCCCCAAGGCTCGTGATTATAGAGTGTCTAACTCAAAAAGGAAGAGGTACTAGCTCACTAAACAAGAAGCCGACTTGTGCAAACTGTGGCAAGAAGCATTATTGTGATTTCCTTGTTGGGATAGACAATTGCTTTGGGTGTGGCAAAAGTGGACACAAGATTAGGGATTTCCCAAACGTGAAGGGTCAAGACAAAGGTAGCGGGCAAACTATTGGTTCTACTGTGGATCCTCCAAAGAAGAACCACTTTTATGCTCTTCGCTCAAGGGGTGAACAATAGAGTTCTGAGATGTGGTGACCGGTATGTTACAAATCTTCTATATTGATGTATATGATTCACTTGATCCGGGTGCTACACTATCTTTTGCTACTCCCTTGATAGCTAGAAAGTTTGATATTTTGGCAGATATTCTAAATGAACCTTTCATGGAAACTACCTCGGTAGGTGAGTCGGTGGTCTCAAAGAAGGTATATAGAAATTGTCTTATAATGTTTCCTAATAGAGTTAGTCATGTTGAATTACTAGAACTTGATATGGTCAATTTTTATGTCATTTTGGTGATGGATTGGTTTCATGATTGTTTTGCTTCCATTAATTGTAGAACTAGAATTGTCAAGTTCAATTTTCCAAATGAACCCATTTTAGAGTGGAAGGAGGGCAATTATATTCCTAGAGGTCGCATCATCTCTTGTCTTAAGTCTTGTAAAATGATATCAAAAGGGTGTCTCAATCACACATTGTAAGAGTAAAATATTTAAACTCCGAAAATCCTCCCGTTAAGTTAGTCCCTATAGTAAGGGAATTTCCGGAGGTCTTTCTTAATGATCTTCCTAGAATCCCTCCCGAACTGAAAGTTGATTTTGGTATTGACTTACTATCGGATACGAACCCCATTTCACTTCCTTTTTATCTGATGGCTTTGGCTGAATTGAAAGAGTTGAAGGCTCAACTAAAAGATTTACTAGACAAAGGATTTATTAGATAAAGTATTTCTCCATGGGGTGCTCCGGTTTTGTTGGTAAAAAAGAAGGATGGGTTCCTTAGAGTCTGTATCGATTATTTGCCAACTCAATAAAGTCAAAACTAAGAACAAGTATCCTCTCCCTCGGATTGACAACTTGTTTGATCAACTCCAAGGGGAAAGCTACTTTTCTAAGATTGACTTGAGATCGGGGTATCACCAACTTAGGGTGAGAGGTGAGGATATACAAAAAATGGCATTTTTGACTAGATATGGTCACTATGACTTCTTAGTGATGTTCTTTCGTCTCATTAATGCCCCTGCAGTATTTATGGATCTCATAAATAGGTTGTTCCGAAGTTACCTAGATTCATTTTTCATTGTCTATAGTGACGAAATCTTGGTATATTCAATAAATGATGGTGAACATATGAACCATTTGAGGGTGATGATACAAGTGCTTAAGGAGAATCAACTATTTTGCAAGTATAGCAAATGTGAATTTTGGTTGAGGTCGGTGGTGTTTCTTGGTAATATCATCTCTTGTGAGGGAGTTGAGGTTGATCCAATCAAAACCGAGGCGGTCAAGAATTGCCTTAGACCATTGACTCCAATCGACATTAGGAGTTTCTTTCCTTCGTCTAAAAAAAATGGGGGTATTATGGAAGGTTTTGGTGGATGTTTTGCATCCATTGCTTCTTCCTTTACTACTTATGAACCCCACAGAGTATGAAATTTTAGTGGTAGGAACACCGATGAAAAAGCTTCCGAATCTTGCAATTAGGCTTCTTCCGCTCTGGTGTGACTTTAATGGAAGGTTGCAAGGGCTTCGTTGTGTATTGTGTGCATCTCAAAGTGGTTTTTACGCCTATGCCTCTAGAACAACGTAGGTGCATGAAAGAAATTATCCAACTTTGTCTTGAGTTAGCAGCCGTGGTATGCGCTTGAACTAATGGAGACTCATTTGTATGGTGTGCCGCATGTTAATGTGTATAACCGACCACGCACCTTCCAATATCTATTACTCAAGGAGTTGAATCTCCACCAAAACGGTGGTTGGAAAGTATTGAAAGATTAACGACATGATTGTTTCTCTACACAGTGGCAAGGCAATGTGGTTTACTATGCTCTAATTTATATGACAAAGTAAGTGTGTCCTCGCTGTTAGGTCAAGCCAAGAACACCATTAGTAAAAGACGTTCAATAATTGTCTAGATTGGTGTTGGATATGGAAGATTCTTTGGATAGTGATTTTATGGTCCATCATAACTCCTCGTTATCTTTTTTCTATTTGAGTAAGTCCAAACAACACTTCATCAACATTAATGGAGTTCGAAGGAGTTGGTTTCTTGGGGGGGGGTAAGTTTAATGAGCTCATTCTCCTTATTGGGGATGGTTGTCTGAGGTATCAGGATGTGTGTGTTCCCAATGTAGAAATGGCTGAGGACCGGATTCTTTAAGAAAGCTCATGAGTCCCGTTCTCCTTTATTCACGGGTTTCACAAAGATTTATCTGACTTATGGAGTGGTTTGGTGGAAGGCTTGAATAGGCATGCGAATTTGTTGCAAAGTGTCCAAATTCCACAGAATTGAAGAAAAACCCTAAGTTTTGATGTTTTGACTCAAGAAATTTCAAGTTAATTCATGGATGGGAGACTCAACATGGGATTTTAGTGGTAGGTTGTCCTCGATCACAAATAGCTATATGACTGCCTGTGGGTGGTCGTAGATATAGGTTGACCAATCGCTCATTGTATTCCCGTCACCAGTCTATTATTCGGACGGAAAGATTATGCAGGATTCTTCTAGATTGAATTGTGTGTCGCCATGAGTGATTCATTATCCATCATCTCATACAGGAGGGGTGGCACAATTCACATCTAGAATATGGAGGTTATCCAAAAAGGGTGGGTACCAGGTGAAAGACTAGGGCACCGCTTTTCATTCTCAAATGGATGGCCAAGCGAGCGTTCCATTCAACTCTTGTAAATGACCTTAATCTTGTTTTATTGATTTCAAGGGAAATTGGATAAGCACTTGCGCTTTGGTTAGTTTTTTCTTAGCACATAGCTACCATGCATCTATCTATGGGTGGGCTCCGCTTATGGGGACTCTAGGCCTTGTATGGTAAGAGTGTAGATCGTCCAGTTGGATGTCTTGAAGTGGGTGAGACTTGCACTTTGTGTCCCAATTTAATTTATAAAACTTGGGGGGGGGGGAGGAGGTTCATCTCATAAGGAATCGCTTGACAAATACCTATAGCCTGCAAATTATTATGCCGACCATAGGAGACGGGAATTAGAGTTTGAAGACAGGCGTATAAGTGTCTCTAAAAATTTCGACCCTCTAAAAATGGGTGGTGAGATTGGTGTCACGACCCGCAAGTACCCCTTAGAATTCAAAGAGTTGAAGAAGGTGTAGAGTGTACTCTAAAAATTTCTCCTAGGAAGGGACATTTTATAAAATAACTTTCATGCCAATAGCTCAAACCATAAATGAATATCGGAAGTAAACACATAGAACATCAATTACCACTTAGAGAAGAATTTTCCAGAATTTAACAAAAGGAAACAATTTACACTAGCTTTTTCAAAGTTAAGTAACTCTTTTGACTTAAAGTGAACTCTCTTATTCCAAAACAATGAACTTCCAAGTCAAGTAAACAGAAGTGAACTCATTTTCATAGCGAGTTGCCCTACAAGGTTATTCCTACAGCTCAGATTCACCAAGGTACGACATAAGGAATGGCTCATCTAACCGCATCCTTAAATACACCCGAGGTGATCCTCCAGGACTACCCCTTTGAGGATTAGTCACCTCGGGAGAACAATCCCCCACTCATGACAAGACTGAGAAGAACACTCAACACAACAAGACTTCCCTTTCGGAATACCTACGTTTGCAAGCAGTCAGTATAGTTAGTCCCATTCCCCAAACCTCCCGAAGTAGTACAACTCTTTTAGAAAGCTTGCACGCAGACTCCGGCCCTGTTCGTAAGGTCTACTTAGTGGTCATGGACAGATAAGCGTCCCATACGCACCACCTACCGGCTATGTACGTTTGTTAGAACTTAGTTTCCTCTCAATTCATACAATACTCACCAGTACTTCTCCTTTTCGATGTCCTACCCGGTGGCAATGGAAAGATATGTCACCATTTCACTACCGCTACCCTAAGTTAGGACACCTCTTTTAGAAAATTAGCACTTTCATTACTTTTGTGGGGGCTGGCATAACGACATACAACGCATGAGGGCGAAACATTCATCCCGTACTTCCCTTAGCGGAGAGTTCGCCTAATACAAAACATATTGCCTAGAGTGAGGTCTTTCTTTAGATTTTACATGGATTCCCCAATATCTACACCTATGCAGCGCATAGGTATGGATAGAGATTGATACTAAGTAACCTCATTCTCTACTAACGATGAGACTAGTAGTCAAGCGTAATTGGAATGCCATCAGTCTCACTCGAATTGTAACCACCCTTCTTCATATCTCTCTCCGGTGGTCCACATGCATAACTCCCCATAGATTCTAAACATTATATACATATAAGGTTTAAAGGATACTAGTGAACACCACATTTCAACGCATGAAGGGCACTCATCCTAAGCGACCGTATCTTAGAAAAGGCTCTATGGTTGTGAATGAGGTTGCTAGTAAAACTTCATCTCAACTCAGATCAGTTTCACGCCCAAAACTCTCCCTTTTGACTTCATTTAGCTTGATTCATTCACATTCCAGTGTGTGTGTGTATATAGAAATTAATTCCACCGACTTACTCCCCTCTGGTTGCAGGATAGCAACATGGCTTAAATGCCCTGTCCAAGCCAAGGAACCTTACTCAAAGAGTCCTGACCAATGGGTGATTCATACGAGCTTCGAACATTTTTGACTCAGGAAATGTCTCGTTTCGCATTTTTGGGTGTAGTGTAACCACGACCTGATATTAAGGATATGGCGAAGCATAATAGAAAAAGAGCGGAGGAAGCCCTAAAAAGAGCAAAAAGAACATAACCTCCGATACTATAACGAATAAAACCACTATCGAGATCCTAATTGTAAACGACTATTGGTATGATCGTCCTTCCGAACGTGATTCACTAGAACTCACGCGCACTATATATACCCAGGGGAACTACACCGGGCATATAATTATCTTTTCAGTTTATATTAACTTCTATTCATGCTTAGACCTTCACTTTATCAGTATTATACATTTTAACAAATCTCAAACATTACGACTTACTTCATTTAAGCATATCTAAGCTAAAACATACAATTCACGCTTCATACTGCGATCAACATGAACCCTCATCCTCACCTTAATTTCACCACTGGTCCTTCAAATCCATACTCAGCAATACATACCAATCATAAACCGAATACAACCAGTAAAAACGCCACTACCACTAAGGTGGACCATACTCACTCAGAGCATTTCGTAAATAAAGCTAACCAACATAACCAACTTACCCTTTACAATATTTCCGCATAACCTATAAAAATTTCTTGCAATAATTCATCATAATTAACCTTAGGGGCAGTAGCTAAACCAACAACATCACCCAAGAACCAAGCTCAAATACTAGCAAAAATTCATGCTCATTTAAACCAATTTTTCCTTCAGCCAAATGTGGACATAAACTTAACATGTATTCCTTGTTTTTTTAGGCATTAACTCACAAATACATTAGAAAACACATATTTGAATCATTTAAAACGTTTTCACCACACGCAACGACCGCATATTTAGGAGTTAAGATAGAGAAGTTAGGATTGAAAAGATCCTTTTTGAAAATTTATTTGAAAGGACGTGCCTTTCATGGAGAGTAGTTCAAGGATAACTACGCATAACACCCAAATCAATGAGACGGAAAACCATTAATTTCTATAATAAACACTCTCCAAACCAGTCCCTTGTCTAGTTTTCCTTGTGTCTTAGATTTCCAATGGGAGTTTTGTTTTTAGAGATAGATTTAGAATTAATGAAGTGAGGGCCTTGTCTAGGTCTAGGACTTAAAAACACTAAAATTGCGTCCTGGGTCATAAAAGAATTGGGGTAAATACCAAACAGCCGCCCCAAGCCAGGCTGCAAAACGTGACAAAGCCTTTGGGCAGTCCTTACAGACGGCTCTAACCACGGACAGTTTGTCCTCGAACAACGGGCCCGGTATGTAGCGGTCGTTGGTTGGGGACTATGATCATGTCAAGAACTTTCTTGCAGGTCAAGTTCACGGCCATGGTGGATGGACCATTTGTTGACAAACGAACCGTCCCTTGGGTCGTCATTTGGTAACTGGGTCGTCATTTGGTAACTGCTTGGGAGCTTCTTGTCGAGAGATGAGGTACTCTTTTGTGGCCCCTACTCGGTCCTAAGTGAGGTCGTAGCTGGACGTTAAATCCCTAAACATATTCGTATAGGTCTTAGGAACATCCCACATTTATTTCTATTAAAACAAACACTAAAAACTCACTCAAACACTCAAGTAGCACACGAAGAACTTTCTAAGGCACACTTTTAGAACTCATGGACGCTCTCAGAACTTTTGACCATCCAACTTAAACAATATAACACAAACTCTGCCTAGGGAAATATCGTCCCTCGATATGTATTACCAAGTTAACTCAGAAACAATCACGAAAGCTCATAGTTCACCTTGTTCATTTAGGTGTACGTTCTCTCCGCTACTTGGAATAACATTTATCCTACGAATGAAATCAAAGACTTTCAAGACCATAAAAGACTCCATTTAGAACACATACACTACAGTCAGGTCAACATATCACAATTTCACACTTTGCAACATAAGAAACTTTTGCAAAACTTCACAAATTCAAAACTCACCTTTATCCTTCTTTTATCGAGGAACAACCTTCTCCAACATTAAACGTGCTCATATATATCACTTTTACCAACATTGAAGCTTTAATTGAATACAAGGCAATCTTTTTCAAAATTCAAAAATTTTATAGTGAACATCACTGTAATACAGTGAAACATGATAAAATTTCAAAAATCCATTCTTTGATCAATTCATCAAGAAGGCATGATCATATAAAATATAAAACCATATAAACTCATCTTACAACATAAATACAACAACCATAAAGAGTTAAGGCTTACCGAGACTATCAACTTTGTATTATTTATCCTTCCTAGCTCCCATCCCATAGGACTGATTCATCTTTGAAGCACTGGGATCTTGACCACCTTGAGGAGCTTGATTGAACTTTTTCCATCTGGCTTTGATTCTAGGGAAGTACCTCATCATGTGGTCTTTACTACCACAACTAAAACAACCATCTGTTACAGCAAGCCGCCAGTAACCCAAATGTTGCTCTGCATAAGAAGCACACCTAGTCCTCTCAAAAGTATGGACACCACAATGTGAATGTTGGTTGGGATCCCTATCCTTTTTCCCCATGGAAGACTCTTGGTGAAAGAACCTCTTCTTAGGTTTTTGGTGACTAGAATCATCCGACCTAGGCCTCTTACCCTCTTGCCTTATCTCCCTAATTTTGGACTCCTCAATTTGTTGTGCATACACCATGAGCCTAGAAATATCCATGTTATTAAGAAGCATTGTCGTACGACACTCCTTCTCCACCAAGCTAGACACTCTTATCACAAATTTGTTCATCCTAGCCCTAGGGTTGGCTACCATTGTTGGGGCATACTTAGAGGGTTAGGTGAATTTAAGAGACTTCTCTTACACACTCATTCTCCCTTGACGAAGATTCATGAATTCAACTATTTTCTTCTCCTTCCACTCTAGGGGAAGAACCTATCTAGTAAAACCTCTTTGAATACCTCCCAATCAACTAGACTATCTCTCAAAGGTCTCTCATCTCTCCATTGCTCAAACCACATTGAGACACATCCTTAAGTTGGTAAATGGCTAACTCTGCTTTCTCCCTAGGAGTCATACCCATAGCATCCACCACTTTGAACACCTCATCTATGAAACCTTGTGGATTTTCATCCACCTTATTAAAACTAGGAGGATTCATCCTCATGAAAGCACGAATTCTAGAAGCGGGAGTAGTAGCAAGAGGTTGAGGACCACCCCCTTAGTTAGCTTGGGAAACAAAGTGGTTATGACGACATGAGCTTGAGCCGTCATGAGTTGGATCTAATTCATTAAGTCAGCCCTCAACTTCGCATTAGTCATATCCCTTTCAACAAAAGGAACTTCAGGACCTTGTGGCATAGGAGGCACTTGGGGCACTTGAGGCGTTTGAGGTTCCGGAGGCACTTGAGGTTCTTAAAGGGGAACCTCCGCATTCTCATCCTCTAGGCCAGCAATAGGAACTTGGTCACCATGGGGAGGGATCCTCTCATTAGATAGACCTTCCTCCTCCCTTCTAGTGGTTGCTCTCGTTGTATTCATGTCATATTAACACAAAGAGAAGAGGTTGAGAAAATACACCTTATATAACTCAACTCTAAGGCACGACATTAGAATAGAGAAGAAAGTGAAAAAAAAAATCATCTTATAGCCTCTTGTCCATGGATGTGTCGCTACTCACACCAATGACCAAGACTCCACTAGATGTGGCTTGTGACTTTTAGACCCTTAACTATTTTCCATAACCTTATGCTCTGATACAAAGTTTGTCACGACCCACAATTACCCCCTATAATTTAGGGTAAATCCTTGCATCGGGACAAGGTGTACTTGACCCTTTGGGGTCTTCTAAAAGCCCTTTAACTATCGTTCATTGCATAAGACATGAAAAGTAGTGCGGAATTAAAAATTTTCACAAATAATTTAATAAAGGACATATTTTTCATAAAATACTAAGGAAGACTCATCATCACAAGCCAATCTTAAAGAAACAACATAATATCTTAGGGCACGACCCTTTACATTGAAAGAAAATACATAATAAGTCTTTAAATAAGAAAATACAATAATAGGACTATGCCCTAGGATATATGACGACATACTTTGTCTTGATAGAGTAGATTCCCAAGCTTCGTCTTCAAATCTTCAAAATCCTCCAACCAATACATCTTAAGTATAGAAAGGTATTGGGTTAGTACAAATAATGTACTAAGTATAACATATGAAAAAACATGCAGAAAGGGACATTTAAGTAAAACAAGATTTCTACCAAATAAGTCTAACCATCATGAATATGGGAGTAAAACAACATAAGAAGCATCATTTAACACTTAGAGAATAATTTCCATAATTTTAACAAAAAGAGACACTTAGAAGTAAACTTTTAAAAATTTACAGTAAACTCATTTGACTTTACGGTGAACTATCCTTATTCCAAAACAATGAACTTCCAAGGTCAAGTATAGAGGAAGTGAACTCATTTCCGTAGGAGTTTCCCTAACTAAGGTTATCCTAAGACTAACCAAGGTAAAACATGAAGGAAACGCCCATACGCCTCCATCAATACACACCTAGGTGATCCTCAAGACTACCCCTTTTAGGTTTACTTGCCCCGGGAGAACAAGTCCCCACTCAATGACAAGACATTAGAAGAAAAATCAAACAACACACCAAGAATTCCCTTTAGGAATACCTACTTAGTGAAATGAGTAGATGGCGTCCCATTCCACCACCAACCCTAAGTAGTACACTTTTTTAGAAAGATTAGCACCAAGACTCCCCTTTCGGAATATCTACTTAGTAAAATGGATAGATAGCGTCCCATACCACCACCTACCCTAAGTAGTACGTTCTTTGAGAAGACTTAGTTCATTCAATTCATATAAGACACACCAAGACTTCCCTTTTAGAATTCCTACCTAGTGCAATAGATAGATAGAGTCCCATTCCACTACCTACCCTAAGTAGTACACTCTTTCAGAAGACTTAGCACTTTCATTACTTTTGTGGGGGATGGCTTAATCGACATATACCATGAGATATAAACATGGAATCCCGATACTTCCCTTATCGGAAAAGGGTCCCCCCACGTGCCTTTAGTGAGGTCTTTCTTTTAGCTTTTACATGATTTTCCCAATAGTTACACCTATGCGGGCGCATAATTAAGGGATAAGGAAACTACTACGAAGTAACTCATTCTCTACTAACGAGGAGCACTCATATCAAGAGGTAAATTGGAATACAACATCTCAGATCATGAAGTGTAACCACCCCTTCTTCATATCCTCTCAGTGCTATGCATAACTCCCCATGGATTCTAAACAATGTATACTATAGGTTAAGGATAACTAGTGAACACCACATTTCAACTCACGAAGGGAATTCATCCTCCGAACTATCCTAAAAAGATCTAGTATGTAATGAGGTTTCTACTTAACACTTCATCTCAACTCACGAAGAGTGTTCACCCCAAAACTCCCCTTTTGACTTAATTTAGCTTCATTCATTCATTCAAGTGTGTGTGTATACATGTGAAAACTCCTTGAATATATGATTTAACATGTCTTCATTGATGTTTTGTCATTAAATCTCCAACTAACACTAGAAACATTATATTTGAATCATTTAATATGTTTCGTGCAAGACCCTTATTAGAGTTAAAGATAGAAGATGCTAGGGTTGAAAACCCTTTTTGAAAATCTATTTGAAGGGACTCCTAGAATGGAAAAAAATTCAAGGATGACTACCATACCTCAATGAGAAGGAAACCCACTAATTTTTATGAATAAACACGTCCAAACCATCCCTCCTTGCTCTCCTTGTGTCTTAGCTTTAATTGTGACTTTGGGAGAGTTTATTTTAGAGAGAGAGAGTTTGAATATTGAAGTGGGGGTTATTTTCTAGGTCTAGGACTTAAAAATAATTCAATATACCTTAAAAACACTAAAAATATGGTCCTAGGTTCATAAAAGATTTGGGGTGATTTTACAAAACACCCCAAGCCAAAGCTGCAAAATCTGACAGCTTTTGGGCAGTCCTCACACACGGCTCCAACCAATGGGCCTTTTGTCCATCAACGGCCCGTTGGTGGAGGGTCGTTGGTTGATACTTAGCTCCATTCAAGATTTGTCTTATATGTCCAGTTGACGCCCATGGTCGATGGACCGTTTGTTGATAAAGGGACCGTACCTTGGGTCGTCGTTTGGACACTTCTTGGACACTTTTTGCCAAGATATAGGGTCCTCTTCTAGGGCACCTCATGGGACCTATGTGGGTTCGTGCCCAGATGTTAAACCCCTAAACATTGTATTCTAGGTATTAGGAACATCCCATATCAATTTCGAATAAAACAAAAACGTAAAACTCACTCAAACACATCAAGACACATAAGACTTTCTAAGGCACACTTTGAGAATGTCATGGACGTTCTCGAATGTCTATCCTCAAACTTCACACACTGCCTAAGGACATAAATATAAATCGTTGTATTACAAAATTAACTCAATAAACAATCACAAAGCTCTAGTTCACCTTAGTTCGTATTAGGGTGTTACATTTGGCAAGAAAGGGAAGTTGAGTCCTTGTTATGTGGGTCCCAATGAAATCTTGCAAAATATTTGTAAGGTTGCATATGATTTGAGGTTGCCTAGTGAATTGGATTCGGTTCATCCAATGTTCAATGTTTCTATGCTTAAGAAGTGTATCGGTGATCCCAAGTCTATTCTTCCTATTGAAGGTCAAGGTGTTCAAGAGAACCTCTCTTATGAGGATGTTCCAGTTCAAATTCTTGATAGGCAAGTACAGAACTTAAGGAACAAAGAGGTGGCTTCCGTAAAGGTGTTATGGAATAATCACCCAGTTGAGGGTGCAAACAGGGGAGGTGATTGGCCGACATGAAGTCACCGTTACACATAATCTATTGAATAACAAGATTAGTTATCTACTAATAATGAAAATAATGACTAACTTAGAAGTTTCTGGCATTTTGGTGCATGAAGTTTTGAAAAATGTTCATGTTCATAGTGAATTACAGTGCAAGTTATGCCTATAGACTTGAAAATTGTTAACTTTTTACTGTTTTAGGAGTTTTATGTTGTGCATTTTGGGATGATTGTGCCATTCATGAAATTGTATTAATATGTTTATTAATGTGTTAAATACAAGTGTTGGCATGATGAGTTAAGCCATGCAATGAATATGAAACTCTCTGAGTGAAAAAAATGATATTTTGAGTTGCATGTGAAAACGGCCCTGTGATTGATGTTGATTTTGTTGTTTAACTCATGTTGTTATGTGTTATTGTTGGTTGGGCTTCCTGTCTTGAGTCTATTCCTTCCTTTTCAGAAATTGTAGTGTCATTCAGGAATGAATGTTCAACAGGGGGGATAATGTAATACTCCAAAAGTCTAAGACACGTTCTAGAGCCTAACATGAGTGTCTAAAGGTTGTGTCACTGTTTGAAGGTAAAAAAATGATGAAAATAAGTCATTCAGGAAGTTTTAGAATCAAAACGTTAAGGAACGTCCATGACATCCGAAAACTAGTTCAATGAGGTGCTAGTGTGCCTAAGACTATTTTACTAAGTGTTAAGAGTCAAAAAATAATGAGATTTGGTTGAAAGGTGTCTAACACGTATTAAAGTTAGTTTGTAGTCAAAAATTCCGGGTACGAATCCCCGAGGACCAACCAAGGTCCCTTGAGGAGGAGGGGATATACATGGTTTCATGGTATTTTAATGTTGTTTCCTAAGTTTGTGTGTGTACAAAGTCTTTTATATTGATTTTTGTAATTTCTCTATTTGCAGGAAATTGTCAAGATGAATGCGAAAGTTGTGAGACGAAGCAATGCGCAAGAGACCACTACGGAGCTTATGATGTCCGTCGAGCCTGTTGACGGTACATAGGTGGCCATCGTTGTGTGGGAGCTGTGTTTTTTTCGAAGGACGATGGGGAAGTCTGACTTAGTGGGGATTACGGAAGTCCATGAAGGACCCATCATAGCCACGAGGTACGTCCTGCTGGTTCGTCACAATATCAGAGAGTAGTCCTAGTACCCAATTCCAAGAATTTAAGTAGTAAGTCACAATGATCAGAGAGTAGTCCTAGTTTAAGTGTAGTCCAATGATCAGAGAATAGTTCGAAAAACCTCGTTTTGTGTTAGACTCTTTGTAGTAGCCTTTTGATATTAGGACATTTTGATAACATTTTTCTGGAATGCTTGTGGGTGATTTTGTTGATTAATCAAGTGAATTTCTGGATTTTATTCGTTATAATTAAAGTAAGTGCATGAAATTTCTTATATTAAATATATCCAATATTGTGTTATGCATATGGGTAATTAAACTCCATAATAGGGTTGTAGGAACCATGGGTGAATAATGAGGTAAAATCTAAACTAAAAATAACAATTCCAGTTTTGTGTCTTGCATGTATATTGATAATTCTTCATTGGAAGTCTTTTAAAAGATGGCCAAGTTATAAATGCCTTAATGCGCTTGCCGGGGACAAGGAGGTGATAATAGGAAAAAAAATATCAACATACATATAGTGATATCTATCTAATAGGCTAGTGTTGCATTGGTACGAGGTAATAACGTAGTAAATTATCGAATACAAATTTTCTATGAGGTAAAGGTAAGGGTTGGTATAGCAACCCACACGTAGCGGACCAAGGTGGGTGGGAAATTTCTAGATGTATGACCAAGGATTTAGAAAGTAAATGAATTAATAACTTTGCATGCAAGACTAATAGGAAGAAAGTGTTATAGTAGAATTATAAAGTTAGGAAACCTGTGGGGAACACTTAAATCCTAGTTACTTTACTAAGATTAAACTCCAAGATGTGAATCTGTTAGTGGTTTAATTTTAATTTGACTCAAATAGTAACATAGATGAAGTAGTCTAACTTTTTCCTCGTAGACAACGATCCTAACCTTCATTAGTTGGGTTTCTTTAATTGCTATACAACCGCTTTACTTTTATTTGAGAAGTAAGTTTGAGCGTATCAAATTTTGGCGCCGCTGCGGGGGAAAGTAGCTTAGATTAACTTAAACTATACTAAGTTAGTCGATATTTCTTATTTTTTTTATGCATGTGAAACTATCTTCCTTGTATGCCAAATAACGGAGACGAAGAGAAACCCTTTTCCCTACAATCACGGAATTAGAGCGTTAACTAGCAACATGAATCTAAATTGTGATAAACGAGATATCCAAACCAAGAACATCCCAGCCCCAGTTGGTGTTCATGGGTAATTATATCGAGATCCGGGTGAAAAATCAACAAGGAGACAAAATCCCGCTCCAGTCGTCAAGAAATACTATAGAGGTTGGATAATATTGCAGACTCTGATGGGCCATTGTCTTGCCCCCTATACCCCAAGTTCACACGTTGTGGTAATAGTAGTCTGATGCAAAATGATCACTGCTAGAGGTTTGTTCCAGGGCTGCTTCTGCGGACCCACATCACCCACATAGCTATAGTAAGGTCCGTGTGTAAAAGTTTTGTAGAAGGCCTAATTTGGATTGGATGTATAGGGCTAAGAGTATTTCCCTCTCACCTGCTGGGAGCGGTTGTTATTGTTCACTAAGTCCCTTATAACTCAATTTTACTTGGACCAACTAAGGACGGTTTGCTTAGCACGTACTACGGTCTCCAACAAACTAAACCACAAAAGACAGAGTGACACAACTTTGTGGCACTCCAGGAGAGTCAGTTAGTAGTTTTTGGGATAGATTCACTTAATTTTGAGCAAGTGTCCCATCACCGCCATAGATGATGAGTCAATGAAGGCATCTTCTATCGGGGACAGGATGATAAGAAATAAAGCAGGGTTTTGGATAATATAGCGGGTGGTCTATGGGGAGTGTCCTTTTGCCGAGATTGCCAAAAAGTTAGAGAAAATCTCCCGGAATAAATTAAAGTTGATTACTAGGAAGTCAGATTACTAGGAGAAATACCTCGCAGTGTAATCCACTACAACCCAGCCACAGATGAGATTCGTGGAAGAGATGGATAAATGCACAGTTAAATACTTATCTAAACCACCACGACCTAATGATGAATGTTAGTATGAGGAAGATCTCTGACGTAAATGAGCAGCCTGACGGGGGTTTCGACCGGTCCTCAAGGCTCAATCAGGAGGGCGCCGAAGTCAAGGAAACCAAGGTCGGATCTATGGAATATAACCGTGAGGGTAATTATGTCCGAGGATGGAAATTACAACCGCGAAAACAAACATCAACAAGGTAACTTTGGAACAGAAATGATAGGAATGGGCCCTATGTTCCTCCTCAAAAATTGTAAGTTACTCCTAGGGGTGGTGGATGTAGTATGGAGCACAAGTTGATGAGATGTGCACAAAAATGTGACGAGGTTCGATGCTAGTGATGAGACACTTAAAGAGGTAGGAGTGATTTAGCGGGTATTAGGCAGAAAGTCGATACTATGCAAATTGATTAAGCATCTTGAATTACAAACCAATAATGCGACTGTGGAACAAACGAAACTTCCGGGAAATCTTCCTGCAACACTGTCCAAAATCAATAAAAGGATGGACAGTGTATGGCAATCACGACTCGTGATGGTAAGCAAACCATTGACCTACCTATGTCGTCTAAGAGGAAAAGGTGACAAAAGATAATGATAAAAGTGGTAGAGGGTTCGTGGTGAAGTAGAAGATAACATGGAAAGATGCTGAAGTGTCTAAAAGGTAAACTCACATGCTAGACCAACCGCCCCCATTTCCTCAAGATAGTGAAAAAGCCGAGGGATGGTTAATATCGTCGTTTATAAAATGTGCAGCAGCTTTCTATCATTGTCCCTGTATAGAAGCTTTAGAACAAATGCCCGGTACGAAAGTTTATGAAAGATCTGGTTAACAAAGCAAAGATCGGTCACTTTTGAGGATGATGATAGAATGCAGCCATGTAGTGCTATTGCTACAAGATCATGGTACAAAGAAAAAGATTCCTGGGTTGGTCAATATTCCTTGTACAATCGGGTATTACATTTTGCAGAAAGCATTATTGATATTGGGGAAAGCAGATAAATCTCATGCCATCAATTACAAGAAGTTTGGTTGGGTTATCCAATGCCCCCCCCAATTTTTTGCGATGCAGCTGAGATGGCCGATCGAACAGTAAAAATGCCTATAGAGATACTCCATGGATGTGCTAGGTAAAAAGGGGAGTTCATTCAGATTTCCGACAAATTTGTATCTTGATTGTGAAGTCAATTTTAAGTGCCATTATTCTTGGAGGCAAATTCCTTGCTACGGGTAGAGCCTTAATCGATATGAAAGGGAAGATGAATTATTGGTTGACAATGAAGAAGGACCTTCAATATTTGTAGGTCCATGAGGAAGAGTGGTGAGCGCACAGTGGTTATTTTGTTATATCCTACAAAAGTTGTGAGTCATTTGAGACACAAATAGAAGAAACATCTAGGTGTAGAAGCATTGAGCGGCGGTGATAATGAATTTTGATAACGTTGATTGAAGAGTATGAGTAATTAGTCATGCTCTTGATCAAGGTGAGTTCCGTTTAAAACCAAGAAATATAGTTAGACAAGAAGAATCGCAGAGTCTCCACCGCGAAACCATCATAGAGGAGGCTCCAAAGTTAGACTTAACAGCCTCTCACACCTCATCTCAGGTATGAGTTCTTAAGAAATGGTGACACTTTGCAGTAATCATTGCATTAAATCTGAATGAATAACAAGTTGAGAATTGGTGAAAGTGCTAAAAAAGTTCAAAAGAGCTAGTTGGGGGGACTATGCGAACGTTATTGGATAACCCTGGTATTGTTTGCTCATAAAAATCCAACTCATGACCAGATCATAAGCCACAGTATGGAGCACCAGAGACGCTTAAATCACCTCTGCACGAGGTCGTGAAGAAGGAAATCATTAAATGGTTGGATGACGGAGTAATCTATCCGACCGCCGATAGTAGTTGGGCTTTGCCATGTTCACGGTGTACCTAAGAAAGCGGGAATGACTGTGGCCCCCATTGAGAAAAATGAATTTGTCCAATGAGACCGGTTACTGGATGGAGGGTGGGTATGGCTTACAAAATTAAATCAGGACAGAAAAAGATCATTTTCCATGCCCTTCATGATCAGATGTTGGATAGACTGCGGAAAAGGGTGGTATTGTTTCTTGATGGATAATCAGGGTATAATTACATTTCTATTGCACCCGAAGATCAAGAGAAAACACCTTAATTGTCCGATGTGGTACATTTGCATCAAGAGAATGTCGTTTGGTTTGTGCATTTGCACCCCGCCACATTCAGCGATTGTATGATGTGATATTCTCTGACATGTGGGAAGATACTATTGAAGTTAGTATGGAGATTTTTCTGTGGTTGGAATCATTGAGCGGTCGTTGAACCATTTATCTGAGGTAGTTAAGACATGTGACACTGCATTTAGTACTAAATTGGGAAAAACTGTCACTTCATGGTGAAAAAAAGGATTGTTTGGGTCATAGCATTCAGAAAAGCGCATAAAGGTGATCAAGCTAAGTCGAGGGATAATAGAGAGACTTCCCCCACATATATCTGTTCAAAGGTGAGAAGCTCGGGGCAGCAGGTTTTTACCCGGAGATCATCAAAGATTTTTCAAAAATTGCACATCCATAGATTGCAAACTTGAGAAAGATTGTAAATTTTATTTTCATGAATCGTGTCTTAAAGCATTTCGGCGAGCTACAGAAATATTGGTGTTGCACCTATCATATTCTCGGATTGAGAACATTCCATTGAGGTGATGTGCAAGGCTAGTGGGGTGCTCTTGGTGTAGTACTTGGGCAAAGAAGGAACAAAATCCTTATCCCATTTACTATGCTAGTAAGCCCCTAAATAAGCTAGAAGAACTACACAGTGACTGAGACTAAGAACTCCTTGCAGTAGTCTTGCCTTTTAAAAACTTGTCTCCTATTGCTAGGTACAGAGTTATAGTGATACTGACCATTCAGTATGAGATCATTTGATGGCAAAGAAGAAGCTAAACCGGAGGTTGATTCGTTGGGTATTACTTCTACAAGATTTGAATTGAAGTGAGGATAGAAAAGGACCGAAAAATCAAGTTGTCGAATAACTGTCCCGTCTCTAAAGATAAAGCTATGAGGGGAGAGTTATGGGATAACACTGATATTGATAATACTTCCCCTTGAGCATGTATTGCTGCCTCACAAGACTCTGATTCCATGGATTGTAGATTCGCAAAAAATCTGGCCTAGTGTACGATTCCATCTGGACTTGTCCTTTCAAGCAAAGAAAAAAGTCATGACGAGTGAAGAATTTCTTTAGGAATGAACCATACTTATATAGGAGTTGCCCCGAAGGGCTTATTCAGCGTTGTGTGCCAGAATGTGGATGTTGAGTGTTTAGAGGCATGCCATTCCTCACCGTTGGTGGACATCATAATGGATCCAAACCACTCATAAAGAATTACAATGTGGTTAATATTGGCCAACTCTTGATCAATATGCTCATAGAGTTTGCCTAAAGCATGTGATCGATGCCAAAGAGATGGACGGCATTCAGCAAAGCAGAACTCCCTTAACCCCCTTGTGATTGAGTTATTTGATGTTTGGGTATTGAATTAGGGGTCATTTGTGATTCTCATGGAATGAAGTTATATTTTATGTGCGGTGTGATTAGTAGTCTAAATGAGGGAATCTATCTCCCCTCGAAACATGAAGGGAAGGAAGTGGGGTCCCTGCTTCTTGAAAAGAGTCTATTCTCTCGATTTGGTACCGCAAGCGCAATGATTAGTGATGAGGGGATCCCACTTTTGCACAAATTGTTCAAGGGAGATTGGAGAAAATATGAGGTCTCCATAAGACTCCACTTTGGGCTACCAGACAGCGGAAAGACTCCATAGTATGCGCCATACCAACTTGTATATGACGGAAAAGCTTGTCATCTCCGGTTTAATTAAGAACAAATCTGTGGGCTATGAGAAGTTGAAAATGGATTGGAACGAAGCTGCAGAAAAAACGGATAACTTGGTTGAATGCATCGATGAATTTACGTGAAACTTTGAAAGATAGCCCTCTTACAAAGAAAAGATGAAGATAGTACCAGACCTCAAAAATTGAAAAACGAGAGTTATGGGGGGGATTTGGTGCTTTTATAACATTTAGGTTGCGTTTGTTTCGGGCAAGCTTACAAGTCCAACTGACTGGCCCTTACTTGATTACTCAACTATTCCCCATGGAGCAGTTAGTTAGAAACCAGGAGGTCGTGCAGTTTAGAAGAATGGACAACGAATAAAAAAATCTATTTCGGGCATTCTGAATCAGCGAATGAAGTGATCGAGGCATACCATCTTGATAAAATCTGAGTAATCAAGTGTTTTCAACCGTGCTACGACGTTAATCAGGCGCTGGTTGGGAGGAAACCCAATACTTATAGCATTAGTTCTAGTAATGGTAGCATTTTCTACTAATGAGTTATAAATTTGCAGGCACAGCACCAGGAAATTCTGTAGAAAAATCATTCTGAAAACAGTCAATGACAGATACATCGATGGACCGTCGCATGAATCCGTCGTGCCAGGTATGTCTTTAGTTAACTTTAAAAATTAGGGCACACGCAACAGAAACAATGACGGACCGTCGTTGGGGACTCGTTGCGTTAGGAACAGCGGATACCCGACCCAAACACGGTGGGGTATTGTAAAAAATTGTAACCCCATTTTAAAAAAAACCCCCCTCATTTCACCATTTCCTTACCTCTTCTCACATTCCCCTCCCTTTCAAACTTCCAATTCCTATCTCTCTTCTATTCAACTGATCATTCCCAATCCACCAATTCCGCGAAATCTGGCCTTTCTCACTGGTCGGAGTCGGCTGTGTGGTTCTTTCTTGATAAAAAAAAAAAAACCAAGTGCTGTATTTGCCTTGTTTTCTCATCTCTCAGTTATGGTCTCTGTCTCTACCCCTTTTAATTGCATTTTTGTTTTTCAATTAGATTAGCCGATTATTTGGTGGGTCTTCATTCTTTGATCCAATTTTGTCTGACCAAGTTTAGAATCTCGAATTGCCTTGTTAAAAAAAAAAAAAAAAAAAAACTCGAGAAATAGGTGCTAGCATTGCTAGTTTATAGGTATGTGGTTAGAAAAAATGTAGGTTAACACTAGTATTCTATTTGAGTCATAGGGGATGATTGTGGCATACTCAGTTCTTTCACAGAATGACAGAACGAGACCCCGATGACGGACCGTCGTACCCTCTGCTCCAACACCCCACTATTCGTTTTATCTAAGTGTCCACCAACGGACACATGCGATGGACCGTCATGGGAATGGCGATTTGTCCTGCACAACCGTCATGGTTGTCAGAGACCCTTTGCCTAAGGGTCTCCAATATTTTCTAAGTATCCTCTGGCGGACACATGCAACGGACCGTCATACCCATGACAGTTCGTCCAGCACAACCGTCATGGTTGTCAGAGACCCTTGTCCTAAGGGTCTCCAACTTTCTCTAAGTGTCCACCAATGGACACATGCGACTGACCGTCGTTCCCATGAAGTTCCGTCCTGCACAACCGTCATGGTTTTCAAAGACCCTTGTCCTAAGGGTCTCCAACTTTTTTTAAGTTTCCTATGACGGACACATGCGACGGACCGTCATACCCATGATGGTTCATCCTGCACAACCGTCATGATTGTCAGAGACCCTTGTCTTAAGGGTCTCCAACTTTTTCCAAGTTTCCTCTAACGGACATCTACGACGGACCGTCATACCCTCGATGTTCCGTCCTGCATAACCGTCATGACGGTCAGAGACCCCTCTCCTAAGGGTCTACATACTTTTTCTAAGTGCCCCACGATGGAGATCGACGATGGACCGTCATTGTCACGACGGTCCGTCGTGCTTATCTGTCATAACTATCCGATACTTTCCTTTAGGAGTCTCCACATAACCATAGTTAAAGTAAGGCATGACGGACCCCATGACGGTGCGTCGTACTCACGATGATCCATCACCTGGTCTGTCATGTTTCACTGTTACTATAGAGATGTCATTACAGCTTTGCTCTTATATTTATTTTGTGTCATTTTTGCTTGTCTTGTTTGCTCCTTCTAGTACTAATATTTATTACTTACAGGTACTATCTCTAATGTCACCAAAACAAGATCGAGTTTATGCACGTAGGCGTTCAAAGTCTGTCGCCATTTCTGCCCGACAGGTCATAGGCTCTGATGATGATCATGAACCCGAGTACGTGCTCCAAGGCACTGCCACTCCATCACGAGCTGCATGTGCAACTAGAGCCATGCAAAAAAAGGTGGCGTTCGGCGTAGTCACTGCCTCCCAGTCTGATGAGGAGTGCACACTGACCGGCAAACCTTCTGGGTCAGATACACATGAAGAAGGAGCGTCTGGTTCCTTAGGAGTTTGTGGTCGGAGAAAGCCTCGGGGTCTGCACAGACAGTCCTGCACCCGCCACAGCTGCAAAGTCTGCCTGTCTGATGAGGCTGACGGTCCTGATTCCACTACAGACTCACTGACGAGGGAGCAGAAAAGAGAGGGAAGAAAAAGGAACACAAACCCCCCTCCAGTATAGGGGGGGGGGAGCTCCTTTTTCTTTCATTAATTTTCCCGTATGAGACAATACCAAGTGTATTAAGACGCCAAGTTTCTAATGATAAAGGCGTCATGAAACACGGTAACTTACACGGGGAGAGGCGGTCCTTAAGGGAAGTCTCCCCCACCCGCCAGGAGATACACAATCATCAGAACACCGGATAGAGTGGACGGCTAGTTCGCTTAGGCCGCTATATTGAGGATTTGGTTCGAGATTTTTACGCCTCTTACGGGCTTACTCTCCAACACAGATAGATAGGCGGGCTGCCCCCGCCAAACAGGCCCCACTTGAGCACGTCCGAGATTGCGGCATATAGGTCGACATCTCCCTGTCCACCATCCACCGGTATCTGTATGGCGAGGATGTTGATGCCAACAGGACCCCTCTCACCACCGAGTTCGACTACCGGTGGCAAATTGTAAAAGATGGACAATTTTTGCGTGAGCCATTTCTGAGAGAGACCACCAAGAGGTGGATGGCCCTGCACTTGTCTATTGATTTATAGGGTGCTGACTGGGTAACAGAGACGAAGGGAGCCATCAAGAAGGCTAACTTGACCTTCACGGCTAAGTTCTTATGGTTGATTGTCCGCCATTGACTTTCCCTTAAAACTGCTAATAATATAGTCACATGGGATCGCGCAGTTTTGATGGCGGCGATGATAGCCGGGTTTGAGGTGGACTCTGCTTGGCTCTAAGCAGTCATGCACGAAGAGGGCTTTCAAGGTCACACTATACCCTTTTCGTTCATGATATTCCCTATGCAGGCTGAAGTTGTGCCCCAGCTCGGCACAATTGATCAGCTGAAGACTCAAATGGGCACTATTTATATCGGCCTCATCAGGATGAGGTAATGAGTGGCTCCACGCAGAGGACCCTTCAAGAGTTGCCTCACTTGTGAAAATCTAGTTGATACGGTAGCACATGAATGTCATCTAGCAGGCTGCTTCGAAACCCTTACACTACCACTGTTCGAGTCTATTCACGGGTAGTAGCACTCCCCTGAGCTCCTCTCGCCAGCCCTTCACCGCTTCTGAGTCCCACTTTCTAGGGTCCAAAAAAACTAGAGGCTCATATGGCCCACACTTCTGCATCACATACAACCTTGGATGCAGAGGTATATTGGTGAGGCGGAGGAGCGCTTGGAGCATAAAATGGTCCAGCACACAGAGAGGAAGATCGGTGAGGTTCATCAGCACTTGGATGCTTTTGAGTTACGGGTGCTAGCCTGGACAACCCCTCAGGTGGACGTGTTGACCCTTCAGGATGCAGTTGAGAGTCTACGAACGGATATTGATATGATCCTAGAGGCTAGGGTGCCTGAGTCTGAGGCCCCTTCTGCAGAGCCTTCTGAGGACACAGTGATGGCTGCCTTATTCGCCACTTCTGAGATTCCACCACCTCCCCCTCGAGATCATGCTAAGAGGCGCAAGGGTTGAGAGGAGGATGAGGCTAGAACAAGGAAGAAGGAGCGTCGTGAGATAGAGGCTGTGAGGAGAGCTTCACTTGTTGATGAGGAGCCGCGTCGGATCAGGGTTGTAGAGTCAGCTGCTGGGGCATCTAGGTCCAGAGATGTGGAGACCATGAGAGGCACTACTGATAGTGCTGTTGTTGATGAGGACACTACTGAGGTTGTCCAGACTATATAGATAGTGGTTTCCAAGGAACCGGACCCACCAACTTGCTGATTATTAGCATTTCGCGCCCCAGGTTGGCTTACTCCACTATCGATATTAGTTTTTTATGCATGGGGACAATTGAATATCTTTTTGTTGGGGGTAGGGTAAATGGGGTGAAGTCTGAGTAGCCCAATTCACGATCCTCTTTTGGGATTTTCTTGCTTGTGTTCTTTTTCCCCAAGAGACTGATTATTTTATTATTGAACCGACATGTCGATATCTTGTGTACATAGTTTAACTCTAAAGCATGATGGCTAAAAGAAAAATGATATCCTGATGTAATGAAAATGATGCATGGCTAGGAACAGTAATTGATAAATGTGATGGCTCTAAGATTGACATAGAGATAACACCACTGCATTGACCCTAAGTCAAACTCGAGTGCTAGGGTCTGATAATCTTTGTAGAGTAATGAGATGTCCAGTGAGTGTGAGGAAATTTGAATATTCTACTATTTTATACTGAGCTAGACTTAGCCTGGTTAGTCCTGTTAGAAGTAGGAAATTAATAGACAATATGGAAAGGAATCATAAGCCCTTGTTCCAATATAGCCATTTTTAGCCTCAAAAAATGAAAAATGAATTAATCCTCTTTGATCAAATGTTTGAGATAAAATCAGAACCTTTCTCTTCCAACCCTTAGACTGATCTTTTCTGGAATAATGTTTGTTTTGGTCCCTGGTCCCTCCTTGGACCTGTGCACCTCAGCTTATGTCCAAAGCATAAGTTGAGGGTGCTATGCAGTAAAACACCTTTTCGTGGCCCTGAAACAATTTTGGTTATTGTGTACTTTGACTCATGGCAAAGCCATGAGTTGAGGGGGCTATTTGATGAAATTCTCTGGCAGTGGGGTTGCAAGAACAAAGAGAGAGAAAGAACAAAGCTAAAGTGACTCAAGCACCGTTGAAAAAAAAGTGAAGTATATTATATAATATCTATATATATAATCATACTATATATATATATATATATATATATATATATATCTATAATAATATAATAATACAAGCAGAAGAAAGAAAAGAGTCCACTTACAAAAATGAAGAAAGAAGGTAATAGCAAGGTGAAATAATATTGAAATTGGCGACAAAACTGATAAAATTGGATCTTTACTGATATGTCAAGGAGACAAAACTATCCTTAAGTATACCTAATATCTACCTACAATGACCCCTGAGCCTATGTTACAAGATAAGCTAAGTCCTATCGGGATCCTAAGAGTTGGATCGGGAACTTAAAGCAGTGAAAATAAGGGCAAGTTTAAATGGTGCATTGTATGAATGAGTTTGTCTGAATTCTTCTGGAGTGAGGTGTTGAAAAGTAATCCTTATATCTCAAATTGAAATCTTGTGTGAAAAATGTAGGATGTTGTTTAGGGTGAGGACACTAGTTGCAATACCAAAAATTAGCACCTCGTTTAGAGATTAAGAGGATCGGTTTCGTAGCGTGGTGAGTTCTTGTCTATCTCTCTCGTGAGGTATTGAGGTTGATACAAGAAACCTAGGGGGTTTTAAGAATTTTCTACCCCATTGAATCCAACCACATTAAATCTTCTTAGGTTGAGATTCGAGTACTATAGGAGGTTTACGGATGGTTTTGCGTCCATTGCTTCTCCTTTGACTACCTTGACCCGAAAGAGTCTGAAATTGGAGTGGTCGGAGGCATGTGAAGGAAGTTTCAAAATTTTGAAAGATAGGCTTAACTTCGCTCCGGTATTGACTCTACCAGAGGGTACCAAGGGCTTTGTGGTGTATTTTGATGCATCCCGTGTGGGATGGGGTTTGTTCTTATGTAACATGGGAAGGTAGTAGCCTATGTCTCTAGATAACTCAAGGTTCATGAGAAGAATTATCCAACTCACGGTCATGAATTAGCGGTCGTGGTGTTTTATTTGAAAATATAGAGGCCTTACTTATACGGTATTCATGTTGATGTGTATACCGACCATAAGAGTCTTCAATATGTGTTTACTCTAAAGGAGTTAGACCTCCAAAAAAGAAGATGGTTGGAATTTTTGAAATGTTATGAAATGAGTGTTCTCTACCACCTGGGCAAGGCAAATGTGGTTGAGGTTGTTTTGAGTTGTATGACCATGGGTAGTTTGTCTCTTGTATAAGAAGGGAAGAAAGACCTAGTGACAGATGTTCATAGGTTGTCTAGATTGGGTGTTCTGTTGGAAGATTCCCCAAATGGTGGTTTTATGGTGCATAATAACTTCGGGTCATCATGATGGTTGAGGTGAAGTCTAAACAACATCTTGATCCACTATTGATGGAGTTGAAGGAATTGATACTTATCAAGTTGAATGAGTGTTTATCCGGGGGAGATAGTATGCTAACGTCCAAATAGATTATGTGTATCAGATGTTGATGATTTGAGGAATAGGATGTTAGAGAAAGCTCATGGTTCCTGATATTTTATCCATCTTGGTTCCACCAAAGTGTATTGTGACCTTAGAGAGGTATATTGGTGGGATGGTTTGAAATGGGACATAGCTGAGTTTGTATCCAAGTGTCCAAATTGCCAACAAGTCAAAGTCGAGCGTCTAAAGCCTAGTGGTCTTATTCAAGAAATAGGTGTTCCTACTTGGAAGTGGGGAGAAATGATCTGTCACGTTGGAATTGGGTTTCCTCAGACTAGAGCCAAAATGATTCATTTGGGTTTGATTAGCTCAACTTACTTCCAAATAAAGAAGTAAGCGGTCATTTTCAAGTAAATAACCCCACTAGTGAGGTTGGATCGTTCCCCAGGAAAAATAGTATGACTTAACTTCACTTCTTATTCTCTTGTTTTGGATCAATGACTTCCTTGGAAAGTAAAACAATAAAAAGGGGGGTTCTAGTTCTAAATGAGTGAAATAGTAAACGCAATTGCATAGACACTAACCAACAAACACTTTGAATGTTGGAGGATTTTAATTCAATTAATCAAAAGTATAACTTAGGGGTTTCAGTGTTCCCCCCCAGATTCATAACTTGAATAATTCCGAACTATAACAATTCTTTCCTAGTATCTTGCCATGAAAAGGTGACAGTTATGTAGTTCTAAATCCCTTGGTCCTCCATCTAGAAAAGCTCACTCCCGCACCTTGGTCCGTCTACTTTGTGTTGCTTTCCTACCCTTATATTTACCTCATATTAAGCATCGTATTCGTAATATTTGACTAGTTATTACCTCCTCGTACCAATCATACTACCCTATTAATAGTAATACTAAATCTATGTTAATAATTCTTTTCCTATTATCTACCTCCTTGGTCCGGCAAGTAGCATTAAGTAGATTCTAACGTTGTCCATCCGTTTAAAAGACTTCTAAGCGAAGACCTTATTAATACATGCAAAACACTTTCCTAGAATTTATTTTAGTTAGGGTTTTCTCATTATTTCCTAGGTTCCCCAACAACCCTAGTTAGGAGTTTAGTTACTCATAGGCCATAAACACAATATTTCAAATTATATTAAAAAGATTCATGTACTTACTTCAATGAGAAAGAATACAACTCCCAAAAGTTTTGCTTGATTTAATCACCAAAAATCACTTTCATATTCTCAAAGTAATCATACTCTCACGAAAAGCTAATGATTACAACAGCCTCACAATACAATGTTTACCAATACGGAGTTTTAAAACAATCCACAAGAGTCTAACTATCAGGTGTCTAACCTCAAAAAGATGTTTTCGAACTATTTTATAAAAACAAAAACCTAATTAAACAAGAATTTCTAATTGCTGAAAATCTCCAAAACGCGGCTGGGAATCGACGACCTCGCGACGTACCGTCGTGGTCACGACGGTCCCATAATTGTGCAATTTCTTCTGCTGCTCTTCTTCATTACCTCGAACGGCAAGTATGACGGACCGTCATAGGCCCCCACGGTTCGTCGAGGGCCTTTCATTTCATTTCCAAAACACTTCAACTCTTGAATCTGGGTACTTTGATCACATCTCCTGACTTCAACTACGAACCTGCAGGACGGACCGTCAGAGCCACGACGGACTGTCACAAGCTGCGTATCTCCCACCCGCTTGGTCAGACTCCCCATCTTCCTTCAGCAGCTGCACTACGCTGCCACCCCGATACTGACCATCACACAAGCACGACTGACCGTCATAAGCTCCGTAGGTGGTCTCTCCTGTATTTCTTCTTTTTCTCGCATCAAAATCCTCCGCATTAATCTTTTATAGATTTCCTTCCTCCAAAACAAAGAAACCTTCTATAAAAATTAGCACAAAAAGGCTTTTGGACACACTAAACTTAGGCAAAAGAATTAATTATAACCGCGAAACCACGTATATCACACCCTCAGACCCTCACCTTAAATTCGTTTTTTGTTCTCAAGCGACGCCCTATGACTCACTAAAAACACAATCTTTGTCCATATCCTGTTTATATATCCTTTGCAATCATTTGGCTTCAATCCCGATTAATCTCATCAAATCTATGCATGCTAAATTCACTATTAATGCCTTGAATTTTTGTGGGATCAGAACTGACCGCAGACACCATGCATTACAATATCCTCTTCACTTCTCACCGAGGTGCTAAAATTCCGGTATTGTGCAACTATGGTCCCTCACTTTAAACAAATCCTCATTTTTTTCACACATGATTTTCAGTTTTTGATTATAAGGTTAACTTTTCAACACTCGCCTCAGAACAAGTCACACTCATTCATACCATTGCCATAAGCTTTCCCTTATTTTTCACTGCTTTAGTTCGCTATAGCACCCTTATTGATAACGATAGGGACTTTCTTAGCTTTAACATAGGCTTCAGGGTCAGGTAGGGTATATTTTAGGTATACTTTAGTGGACTTTTTTCCCTCCTTGACATATCGGCTAACCTTCCCTTTCTATCATTTTATCACGCCTAGTTTCTCATTTCCTTTCAACCTTGCTATTTTTTCTCTTCTTTCTTCATTTTCTGTAAGTGCCTCTCTTCTATTCTTGCTTGTATTTCGTATATTTTCTTTTTCTTTAAATTTTTCTTTTCAAAACAAATCTTGATTCACTTTACTTTTATTCTTTCCTCTCTCTTTTGTTCTGTTCAACTTTCTTTCACCACCACTTCCCAGAGCATTCCTCCTAATAGCCACCCTCAACTCATGGCTTTGCCATGAGTCAAGGTACACAATACCCACAATTGGGTTCAGGGCCATAACGAAGGTTGTTCCTCGCATCCCCCTCAACTTATGCTTTTGTCATAAGCTGAGGTGCAACATGTCCAAGTAGAGACCAGGCACACGTTGTTCTCCGAAAAGATCATGTTGGTGTAAAAATAAAGTCTATTCGAAGCTCAGATTATTTTGATCAAAGAAGATAAATTTTCATTTGGTTTCTCATTTTAGGCCTAGAATGTGGCTCGATTGAATAAGGGCCTATGATCCTTTCCTATCGCCTATTACAGCTTACTTTTAGCAGGACTAACAGGCAAGTTCTAGCTTAGTACCAATAGTGACTATTCAAATTTTCCTCCTCAACTCACTTGACAGCTCATCACTGTACAAGATTTGTCAGACCTAGTTCAATTTAAGACTTAGGGTAATGCAATGGTGTAACCCTCTATGTCATGCTTAGAGCCACACAATTAATCAGTGTCTTATTCCTAGCCATGCATTATTTCCAGTTTTTTCAAGATATCAATTTTAAGCCCTCCATGCTCCAGAATTAAACTATGTCAACAAGATAATAAACATGGCCGGTTTCAATAGAAAAGTCATCAGTCTTTGGGGTAAAAAGAACCACAGGCAAGAACACCCCAAAAGAGGATAGTGAATTGGGATACTCAGACTTCACCCTAACACTCACTATCCATTTACCCACCCCCAACAAAAAAGCCATTCGATTGTCCCAATGCATAAATCTAAATACTCGAGTGGTAGGTGAAGAAAAACATTTGGCGTCAAAGAGCCCGTCGATCAGCAAGATGGTGGTGTAAACGGTTTCCCCCCCCGTAACCCACGTTCCTCTGCAATCTCCGGACAACCCTCAGTGGTGTGCCCTATCACAACCACACCATCAGTAGTGCCTCCAAGCGAATATCTACAGTGCGGGAGCTTACGCCCCAGCCTCTACTCTGACGCTCTCATCTGGGTGCCGCCCATCGTCAGCAAGTGAGGCCTCCGCGCAGCGCCTCCATCTCTCGTGCTCCTTCTTCTTGCTCGCACCTCGTCCTCTGTCCGACCCCTACGCCTCTTGGAACTCTCCTCGAGGGGAGGTGGTGGAATTTCACAAGTCCAAAAAGTGCCCGCCAACACCGTGTCCTCAGCGGCTCGACAGGAGGGGCCCTTCAGACTCCGGCACCCTACCCCAGCCTTTAAGAAAGATCGTGTCGATGTCTGTACGAAGACTGTCGACTCGCACCTCATAGTCGCCACATCCACCGGGAGGGGCTGTTCGTGCTAGCACTCTTACACTAAGGCGTCCAGGCGCGGTTAACCTCAGCGATCTTCCTGCTCTGTAACTGCAAACCATTCCTCTCTAGGCCGCTCGTCGGACTCACAATCGACTTCCTGCATCACGGCTGGATATGATTGCTAAGAGTGCCATTTTGTAACTTCTAGTTTTTTTTTTGGACCCTTGCAAGCGGGACCAGGGTGGTAGAGGGGCTGTGCTACTACCCGGGAATAGACTCGACCGGGGTAGTCAGTGGATGCCGTTGTAGCTGTGCGGGCCTGGGCTAGAAACCTTATAGCAAGATCATCCGCAGTGGTGACCAGCTCTTGATGGGGCCCTCTACGTGGGCCACTCATTGCCTCGTCTCTGATGAGGTCGACCTTCAACGGTGCCCTGCGAGTATTCCCGCTCATCTATGTTCCACTATGGGCACAGCTTCGCACCTTGCAAAGGGCAAAGACATGCACTAGAAGGGTAGTGGTATGACCTTGAAATGCCCCTCGTGCATGACTTCCTGGAGAACAATGTAAGTCTACCTCGAAATCCGTCTATATCGCCGCCAACCCCCCCCCCATAACACTGCTCGATCCCAGGTAACGATGTTTCAGCAGCTGTGGGGAGAGGCAGTGACGGACGAGCCACAAAACTTTGGCTTGGAACGTGAGGTTTTGTCCTTCTTGTATGGCCCCCCCTTGCGGCTCCGTCACCCAATCGGCACCCTCTCCATCTACTGACTGTTTGCCAGGTACTCCACCTCTTGGTGGGTCTCTCTTAAGTGGCGGGCTTCGCTCAAGAAGAAACTGGCCATCCTTGACTACTGCCAAGCGGTAGTCGAACCTCAGCGGTGAGGGGGGCCGATAAGAATCATACTCTACACCGTATAGGAAACCCGGCGGATGTTTGGCAAGGAAATGTCAACGACTGTACGCCTCGTACTCGGAACCTCTCTAGTGGGGCCTATTTTAGGCGGGGGCAGCCCGCCTATCAATCTTGGGATCCGGAGAGTCACTACGGTAGGATGCGGTAGACTCTCGGCCATTTCTTTGCTGTCTCGTCCCAAAGACTGCTGTCCCTTCCAAGCGATGCCCTGGTTAAGAGATTGGATCTCAGGCATCGATGGGAGGCGCCCTGTAAGTAACCCTCCGCTCCAAAGTGAGTGTTTCGATTCATTACCCCTTTATCAGTGAGGAATTGGTTCGGAGTAACTTAAACTGCCCGTCGACATAACCACCGGTTGGGATGGTCAGTGGCTAGTGGGGGACCTGACCTGGTGAGGCCTATGTAGATTCTAAACTTTTTCAGCCTCATCATACGAGCCGATGCTGTCAGCGGTGTAGGGTGCGGGAACCTCATAAGAGCCACAGCTTCCTCAGACGAAGACTTGTCGACTGCAGTAATATTGCGACTGCAGCCTGAAGAGTTGCCACATCCACCAAGGGGCTGGTCGGGCTAGCACTCTCAGAGCTCGAAGGCGTCCAGGCGCGGTTAACCTCACGATCCTTCCCGCTCTGTAAACTGCATCATTTTCCTCTCTATGCTCTCTTCGGACCTAGCAAATCGACTTCTGCATCCACGGCTGGATATGATGCAAGAATAGTGGCCATTTTTTTTGTGCCTTTGTGCCTCTAGTTTTTGGACCCTTGCAAGCGGGACCAGTGTCGGTAGAGGGGCGTGGCGAGAAGGAGCTCGGGGTTGTGCTACTACCCTAGATAGACCTGACCGGTGTAGTGGTCAGTGGAGCCTGTGTAGCTGTGCGTGCCTGGCTACCGTATCAGCAAATTCCATCATCAAGTGGTGGCCAAGCTCTGGACGGGCCCCCTCTACGTGGGGCCAACTCATTCGCCTCGTCTATGATGAGGCCCGACGTCAACGGTTTTTTCCCTTCGGGTCCTTTCATCAAGCTGATCTAGGTGCTAAATGGGCACACCGGGGCGGAACCTGCAAAGGGCAAAGATAGGCACGGAAGGGGTAGGTGGAGTGACCTTGAATTTCCCTCTCGTGCATGACTGCCTGGAGAACCATGCGAAGTCTCCTAAATCCGCTAATCATCGCCAAGCCATCAACACTGCTCGATCCCTAGGTAACTTGATGTTTGTCCTGCAGCTTGGGGGAGAGGGCAGTGAATGGACCAAGCACCACAAGAACTTTGCTGGGGAACGTGAGGTTTGGCCTTCTGATGGCCCCCCTTCGGCTCCAGTCACCCAATCGGCACCCTGTCCCTCTACTGAAGGTGCAGGGTCCCATACCACCTCTTGGTGGGTCTCTCGCAGTGCGGATGGCTCACGCAGAACTGGACATCCTTGACTATCTGGCCAGCAGGTAGTCGAACTCCAGCCAGCGGTGAAGGGGGGGCGAGAAGCATCAGTACTCTCGCCGTAGGAAACCCCGCGTATGGCTGGCAAGGAATTTTAACCTATAACGCCCCGGACTCGGACCTCTCCAGTGGCCTGTTTAGCAGGGGAGACCCCCTATCGATTGGGATCGGAGATTTGCTATGTAGGCTAGCGTAAACTCTAGGACCATTTCTTCGTTGTATCATCCAAAGGATGTGCTGTCCACTCCCAAGTGATGCCTGGTGGAAGATATTATACGAAGATATGCATCGATGGTGGCTCCTTGTAACCCCACCGCCGCTCAACGTGATGTTCGAGTTATTAAATCCTTTATCAGTGAGGAACTTGGCGTTTGATGTAACTTGAAACTTTCCTTCGACACAAACCACCGGTTTGGGCTGTTCAGTGGCTGGAGTGGGACCTGAGCTGGTGAGCCCGGATGAATCTTCTGAACTATCCATCCCTCATCAGACGAGGCGACACTGCAGCGGTGGCGGGTGCGGGAAACCTCAGTAGATCCAGAGTCTCTTCCTCGACCAAGGATACTTTCCTAAGGAGCAGACGCTCCTATCCTCATTTGAGCTGACCCAGATGGTGTGCCGGTCAGTGTGCGCTCCTTATAGACTGGGAGGCAGTGACTAACGCCGGACAGCCCTTTTTGGGGTGTGGCCTCTGGAGCACGCCGTAGCACGGGAAGGGGGCGGAAGTGCCCTGGGGGCCACGAACTCAAGGTCACGCTCATTATCATAGTCGATAAACCATTGCAGGCCGACGGGGCCGACAACTTCGATTGCCTTGCCCGCGGTGCGAGGTTTGCGGTCCTGGCTGGGTGCCATAGTAGATAGTACCCTGTACAGGGCAATTATTAGTAAGAGTAGTTAGGGACAAGACAAGCAAAACCATACAACTAAAACATTTGAAAATTAGTAAAATGTCATTGTTTATTGAAACTGTATCACAACGACGGGCCTGGTTTACGGTTTTCGTCTGGCTATGATTGCCCGTCATCAGGTCCCGCGCGTTTTACTTAGTCTATGTATATAGGCATCAGATGTCTTGCCTTCGATCTCCCAGGGAAAACATACACAATGGGCCCTTTCGTTTGTGTCTGTTGCCCCTATCATGTTGTGATGTAGTGGCTCCAGTTTGCCCATCACCCCGGCCGTTTTGGTGACCACCATTACCTCGGCCACCACGCCTCAGAATAACGGCCTCGCCATGACCACCTCTACCTCTAGTGTTGGGGGTCTATAACTCTGTTTTGGAACAATACCCTTGATATGCCCAGTCTCCCACACACCATAACCTCTCTAGATTCACGCATAGGTCTCTCAGAGAAATGTGACCGGTCTGGGTGGACCCCCAATACAGTTGTAGTGAAGACTGAATGGGTCGAACTGAGACCTCCGAACCCTGTCCTCTAGAGTAAGAACCAATATTAACTCACTCCCTTTCGAAACCTCTTGATGTCGATGCCATGGTGAATCATTGGTTACTCNATCTGGATGATGTCATCACATGTAATTTCTGTTGTTATGCACTGGCTTCAGCTACAACTTCGGCTTGATCTGGATCCACATGTTTCCTTATGGATTTCCTATTTGCCAATGGTTTAAATTTACCCATTGGAATTAATTGATAGCCATTAGTGGTTTTACCCGTGTGAGTCGTGGTAGTTGAATTGAAAAGGAATATAGGTCTTGTTTGGTTGAACTTTGTGGGAGCAACACTTATGTAGATTTGGTTATCTAGAAATGGTTGATTTTGATGTAAATTTTGGGTATTATGAACTGGCTTTCTCGCAATTTGCGATCTTGGATTTGTAATGCTAAACGGTGACGTTAGCAAGCTGGCTCAGATCTGTTAGTGTGAGGGTTGACTACCTTCCAATCCGGGAGTATCATCTCCTGTCTTCGTCTAAGAAAATCGTTAGTTAAAGGGTGTTACTTTCTTGGCACATTCTCAAGGATGAAAATACTCAATACCTCAAATGGAGGCGGTTTCGGTTGTCCGTGAGTTTCTGGATGTGTTCCCTGCAGATCTTCTGTATGAACAAGATAGGGATATTGACTTCTGATTGATCTTGAACGGGTCTCGCCCCATTTTCGATACCCCCTTTAAATGAGAATGGCTCCGGGAGTTAAGAGAGTTAAAAGCCAACTTCAATAGGTGTTGAGCAAGGGCCTTCATTAGACAAAGTGATCTTCTTGGGGTGCTCCGGGTTTGTTTGGAAGAGAAGGATGAGTTTCGGAGTGCATAGGACTACCGGCAGTTGAAACAAGGTAACCATTAAAGAAAACAAGTATCCTCTTCCTCGCATTGATAACTGGTTCGTCGATCAATTAAAGGTGCTTGTGTCTTTCTTAAAGATGACTTTGAGATGGGATCATTAATTGAAAAATACGGGCAACGGATGTGCCAAAGAGCTTGTAGAACCAGGTATGGGCATCACGAATTGTAGTGATGTCTTTTTGGTCTTACAATGCCACCCTGCTGCGTTCCGATTTAGATGACGGGATTTTTGTACGCCATATTGGCTCTCTTTGTGATCGTATTAATGATGATATGTTAATTATACTCTAAAAGTAAGGAGAAACATGAGAAAGCATTTGAGAATGTATTGGAAAGTTGAGGGAGAAAAAACTTATGCCAAGTTACTATAAGTGTGAGTTTTGGCAGATCAGTGTCTTGGGCACGTGGTTTATAAGGATGAGTGATGGGGATCTCTAAGATGGAGACAGTGAAGAATTGGGTAAAGACTACTAATGTGTCAGAAATAAGGAGCTTTGTTGGGTAGTGTTTAGCTAGCTACTACGCCCCCCCCCCCCCCCCCCCCGTTTTCAAGGGATGCTCTTCTATTGCTTCCCAACTGACGAACTTAAATTGATAAAGCAAAATGTTCCATTTGTATGCGTCGGATGAGTGTGAGGAAGCTTTCAGAAGCTAAGACTATGTGACTACTGCACCAATTCTCACATTCGCCAGTGGAAAGGTAAGAATTTCACTGTCTATTGTGATGCATCCTATCGGGGTTGGGTGCAGCGCCTTATGCAAGAGAAGATATTGAAGAATGTGATTGCTTATCTTCCAAGACAATTTAAAAAGGGGGCACGAGTAAAACTATCCAACTCATGATTTGGAATTGTCCGCGGTAGTGTTTGCAATTTAACAGAAATGGAGACACTATTGATATGGGGTAAGCTTAAGGTGACGGTCTATACGGATCATCGTAGCCTACAGTATGTCTTTACTCAGAAAAGACTGACCTGAGACAGAGGAGAGGAGGGAATTACTGAAGGGATCTAGCGACATCACTGATTTTGTATCATCCGGGGAAGGCGATGTTGTATTAGCGATGCTTAAGTAGAAAGGCGGGGGGAAGCAGGGGAAGTCTAGCTCACTTGCAAGCTTTAGACGCCCATTGGCTAGAGAAGTTCAGATTCTGGCGAACGGACCTTTATGAGATTCAGAGTAAATGAGGATGGGAGTTTTTAGCTTGTGGGAGGCAAGATCTTCCTTCCTTGACAGGATTAAGGGGAAAAGCAGTTTAAATGATGAAAAATGATCCGGATCCGAGGAAAGTGTTGCAAGGAGAGGCTTAAGAAGCAAATCGTGAGGAAGGTGTTTTGAGAATAAGGGAAACGGTATGTGTAACCCCCGTGTTGATGATTTGCTGCACACTATTCTTACAGAGGCTCATCGTTCTGGAATATTATAAATCCTGGTGCAACAGCGATGTACCGTGACTAAGGCAACACTTTTGGTGGAGGAATGAAGCGGACATGGTGTTGAGTTTTTTTTGCAAATGTCAATTGTCAACAAGTAAAGTAGAACACCAGAGGCCCGGGGAGGAACACTCATAGAATGCCCATTCGGATGGAAGAGCGGGGGGAGAGAATTGCAATGGACTTCGTGGTGGGCTTCCAAGAAATGGGGTAAGTTGTGATTCCATTGGGTAATTGTGACGATTGACTAAGTCTGCCCTCATTTCATTCCGGTCAGGTGTGGAACGTATAAGCAGAGAAGTTTTAGCCAAACTTACATCTCAGAAGTTGTATCGATTGCATGGAGTTCACTTTGTCCATAATCAGATTAGAGGTACGCAAGTTACTTCTAAGTTTGGAGAACATTGCCATGCCGAATTAGGTACTAGGTTGGACCTTAGTACGATTTCACCCTCAGACCGATGGCAGTCTGATGCGAACAATTAAGTGTTGGAAGATATGCTTCGTGCGTGTGTGATCGAATTTGGTGGTCATTGGATAACTTTCTGACCCTAGCGAGTTTTCGTACAATAATCGCTACCACTCAAAAGTATTGATATGGCTCCTTCGAAGCCACTATAGGAGAAGATGTAGGTTCCATGGGTTGGTTTGATGCATTCGAGGTAGGCCTTGGGGTACTGATCTTTTGAGGGATCCGTTAGAGAAGGGAAAATTATTCAAGAAAAGCCTTCTAGCGGCGGCCAAGTAGTAGGCCCAAAAACGAATAGCAAGAACGGACGAAAGGTTAAGACTTAGAGTTCAGTGGAGGGTGAACAGAAAGTTCTTGTTGAAGTTTCGCAATGAAAGGGGGCGCGATTGGTAAAAGAGTAGGTAAGCTTGTCCGAGGTATATGGTCCATTTGAAGTTTCTGAAGCGAGTAGGGGGGAGGTGGCGTTTATGAGTTAGCCTTGCCTCCAGGGTGTCCAGAGTGCATCCGGTATTCCATGGGTGTGATGTTGAAAAAGATACCATGAGGATGGAAACTATTATCCGTTGGGATTCAGTTTTGCTATGAGAATTGGTTCTTATGAGGAAGAGCTGTTGCTAGTTTAGATCGAGAAGTTGCAAAGTTGAGGTCAAGGGAGATTGCATCCAGTCAAGGTGAATGGCAGAATCGGACCGGTTGAAGAAGCTACTTTGGAGAAGAAGGGAGGCAAGGATATGCAAGAACAAAATACCCACATCTGTTTACAGACTCAGGTTACTTCTGCAATCTTGTTTTTCTTTCGTTGATCGTTCTGTAGGACGAAAAATGGGTAAATTGGTATCTATCTGTAACGACCTGGTTAGAGTTTTGACAGCAATTATTTCTGGAAGGAAAAACTGGACAGAGGTACGGATGCCACGCGGAACCATCACGGTCACGACGGACCGTCGGGAGGTCTCGTCCCATGACACTTCGACTTAGAAATTCTGAAATGGGTACTCGACAATCGAACTCTCTGAACGCCACGACCAAATGGAAGGACGGACCGTCTCAGGCCATGACGGCCCGTCACAAAGGACTTGTTACAAAAATCAGGTGTCTGACCCTTTGCGACGGACAGCAGGAAGGACCGTCGCAGGCCCGAGGCCCGTCACGGGTGCGTAATCCCAGGGGGGGGTCGGATTTCTGATTAATTAATTAAGCGGGGTTTTTGGCTATTTCTGCTTGACTTAGAAGTAATGGGTTAATGTTAATAAGTTAAATACTTTGAAGGTTACAAAAAGGTACTTAAGGTATTAGTCGGATTATTAGTGCATCTTTTAAAACTTAATAGTATGATAATTAGGGTAAAAGAAAAGAGGAGTTTTGAATAATAAGAAAAGAAAGAACAGCAAGAGGGAGGAGGATCGAACGAGTAGTAGAGAGGAGAGAAACGAAGAAGCATAGCAAGGATTGTGAGAGATATTTGTTGATCGCACTTCTTCGGTGGAGGTAGGTTATGGTTTTTACACTATTCGTAGTAAACTCTAGAGCGAATGTATGGTTGGGTAGTATTATTAAGTCTTCTATATGCTTAATTGGTGTATGCAGGATTGATCTATATATATTTATGATTGTGATAAATAGCATGATGAAAGCTTATTGAATCTTAAAAAAAAAACAAAAAAAAAAATCTGAAGAAACCCTACTATGGGTAATGATAGATGCTGGTTATAAAGAGGCTTAAGAAAGAAAGTAGTGGATTAGGGGATCGGGTGCCACCGTTCCTGGGGTACCCAGGATGAATCTGAGGAGCGGAGTGTCACGTTCCGACACCAGGAGTAGTATATGGATCAAGAGGTCACAGTCGACACAAGGATAGTATATGGTCGGGTGCCAAGTTCGGTACCAAGATTAGAATATGAGTGATCGGAGTGTCACGTTCCGACACAGGATGTAGATGGATCGGGTGCCACGTTCCGGTACAGGATAGAGTATGAGGATACGGCAGTGTCAGTACCACACGAGAGTAAATAAGATAATGAATTGAAAGATGCTAATATATCAAACTAAAAAGAACGTTCTCCCAAAAGGGTATGGTGTGGAGGATTGAAGTCCTCATAGATATGACCGGTGATCTATAAATGATGTTTTAATGTTGCTATCACCTGTTAAGAATATAGTTGATTTTATGATGTTATTCTGAGGATATTGTTTTCTATTTTGAGGTGGCGATGAACCTACTCCGTACTTGTGGTTTGTACTGACCACCCTACTTTATGTTCTCTTGTTTATTGTGGAGTGCAGCACACGTACCGTGGTCTTCAACTCAAACCGGCACTGAGCCAGTCGTCATTACACCGGTGATTTCAGGGTGAGCTAACGCTTCTAGCTTGGACTGGATCTTCTTCCTATGTCTTGATGCTGAAGTTCGGCATGACTAGCTTTTGTATTTTAGCTTCTTAGAATACTCTTATTTTAGTAATTGATCAAGATGTCTTGTGGTGATGATCTTCCAGATTTTAGGGAAATAATAGAAGTTGAATTTTAGAAGTTATTGATTGGTTTTTTATTAATGAGTTAAGGCTTCCGACATTACTTCTGTTGTATTATATTGAAAATGTCAGGGTTTTAGATTGGTTGGTTCGCTCACTAGGAGGGAGTGTGTGGTGCCAGTCGCGGCCCGTTTTTTTTTTTTTGGGTCCGTGACAATAACAGTTTGACTAATTCACAGATAAACTATCAAAACCAACAATCAAAGGTATTACGGCATTGGTTTGATATTTACCTTTTGTTTTATTAAGGAGCAATAAGATGAAGGCCATACATAGAACACGTAAATACTTCAATAATAAAAAAATGAAAACTCCACTGGCATGGATTTTGACACATGTAATACATGAATTTTGACTAAAAAAATCTTTAACGCAAGACACCATACGAAAACAAAGTGAATTCTAATTTAGATAGAGAAATCACAACCCAGACTTGCTTTCATTAGAAGTATCAGTACGAGCCATTACGACGCTGGAATAAATCACGAACTTTAAAACAACGCAAAGTGTCGAAAATAAAGGAAATAAACATTTACTGGACGATTGTGAAAGATCGGTTCTTTCATATTCATAAGAACTTTGAAAATGGTTGCTGAAAATGCGGGTTCTCCTCGACGATTGCTGCTACTTGGTGGTAGCTTCGTGACGTGGACAAAATCAACGGTTGGAGCTGGACGCTAACTGGAAGCATGGTGTGCTGATGTCCTGACAAAATAGAAGGGAGAAAGGAAATAAACAGAAGAAAAAGAAAAAAAATGGAACGGAAGCGGAGGGAGATGAGCAGTGACGGCTGCCGGATGTCTTCGCCGGGTGCTGCTAGGCCATCATGGGCGCGGAACGCTGGTGGTTTTATTGCAGCTGCTGGCCGGAAGGGCCTGGCGTTGGATGTCCGGGAGGAAAAAAGGAAAAAGAGAGGTAAAGTAGATGGGCAGGAGAGATGGAATAGGAAGGCGGAGGAAAGAAGAAAGAAGAAAGCAAGGGGTTCAAGCAGGGAGAGAGAGAGGAAGGAGGGGAAGAGGAGGGGAAAGGGAGAGAGAAGAGGAGAAAGGGGGAGAGAGGAGAGAAGAGGAAAGAAGGGGGGACGACGGGAGAGGGGAGAAGGACGAATCGTGAAGGAGAGGAGAGAATGGGAAAGGAGAAGAACGAGGGAGAGAGAGGAAGGCGCGGGGGCTGCAAGAGAGGGAGAAGAGAGAGAAGAGCGTGGAGAGAGGGAGGGGAGGAAGAGAGAGAGAGATAGAATTTTAGGTTTTGATTTAATGTATTGAATCAATAAGAAAAGGAATTTAATCACACCGTTGATTTAATAAGAAATAAAGGTTAGGATTTGATCTAGGATTTCTTTATTTAACTGGCGACTGGGATTAAAACGATGCATTTAGAAATCAGATTTGGTTGGATGTGAAATGGTAAGATGCAATAAAATTTGGTAGAATTGAAATGAAAGGGGCTTATGATTGAAATAAACTCTAGTTTGCAGCTGGTAGAATTGAAAGAAATATGAAGAATAGGCGAGAATTTTAAAATTTAAGGAAAGGTAGGAATTACTATTTAATTAAAATATACATATATTAAAATATTTTATCTAATGAAAAACTCATTTTAAATTTTTAAATATTTGAAAATTCATTAATAATTTTTAATATTTCCAATAATATTACCGATAATTTTATAAAGTAAAAACATATAAATATATAATTTTAAGCAAAAGTCGGCAAAAAAAATTCTAAAATTTAAAATAGTAATTTAATTGATAGTATTCTTGACATGTCAAAGTCGGTCAAAATTGTGGGTGTCAACAGTTAGACATTAACTCTTAGTAAAGATTGCATTATCTTCTTCATTGATGGCAAATGTAGATTTTGTCTTACTTTTTTCACTTGATTAATAGTCCAATACCATCGTGAATTTGGTCTTTTATTGATGGTTAGGAAAATTAGTAGAGTAATCTTCCGGATCATCACTTTCATCACCTCCCTTCATTATTAGTATAATGGAATGTGCTCTATATCATTCATTATCAATACCATTTGTCTTTCCTTTCATCTAATCTACCTTCACTTCAAAAATTGGGACTGATGCGCCACACATGCCTTCTTCCCCCGTAGCAACAATCATAAAAAATAATGCTAGATACCGAAAATCATATCGTGAAAGATCCTTATTCCTAATTTTCTATGCGAACATCTTCCTATAACAAAAAATGGAAAACAACAAATTTAAAGTAAGTAAAAATGTAACTTTAAAATAAAATCAAAAAAGATATATAAACAACGTGAAAACTGTACCTAATTTTTCGCGTCCACCAATCATTCATCTGCCATAATTGTATTTTTAGTGGATCCATCCTATACATGTATCTCTCCCATCAATGGCTTAAAGAGTCCACTCAGCTTTCAGCCATCCCCGTCCCAATGATTTTTATTTGTATTTTGGATAACGTTTCACGTTTTTTCACAGAATTCTTTAACATATTTTTCCATCCATCTTAGATAAATGGTGTTTGGTAATTTCCTTTCCTCATCCTTATTCACATAACTCTCTAATTTGAGATGAGCATCATGATTCCCACTTAGCATTAGTTTGGGTTTAGACATGGTGTAATGATCTGAAGATGAAATTGAAAAGAAAATTTAAATAATACTTTCCATAATGTGAGATGGCTGAAAAATATATCGTACACACAATCAACATAATATACATATTCAACACAAAAAAAAGTAAAAGCAAAAAACCGCAATGAGTTCTGAAAACAATGCATTTATGATACTACGCCAATTCTGTATAACAAATGTACAACATGCATTATGGTTTTCCAGAGAATGACATACATGTATCAATTTTGAGATATATACAAAGGACCAAAATAAATGGCAAATCAATACATGAGGGACATTTTGGATAATATTCTTTAGGAAATTAGAACATTCTTCTTTAGGAAATTTTGAAACATTGACTTCCGCCAACAGTAGTTTCTCTTGTTGATTTGCAAGGTAAGGAAGCAGGCTAAAGCCATGACAGTGGCAGAAGGAATTGGATACGCCTTTGGTTAGCTCTTGGACCTTCATCTCTCACTCTTCTCACTCTTGATCTCAAAGAAACCCTTCTTGATTCTCAACTGCTTTCAGGATAAACTCCAATCAGCGCTTTAGTTTTTTTTTCTAAAAATTTCTTCAATCTCAACAAAGTATAGTTATTGAACAATTGAGGCGTTTATAGTGAGGCAAGATGGATGGGGTTTTTTCCTTCATGAAGGGTTGGGACTTGGTCATTGTAAAATCAATACACAGGGGGGAAAAACAAATAACATGGATAACAAAAAAACAAAACAAAAATATCTCACAAAAACAAAACGATTACGAAAATTAGAATATCTCAGAAATCATATGTATGACAACCACCGCCAAAAGTGAGTAAATGAAGGCAAATCAAAAATATCTATCGGCATAGATCGAGAAACCTTTTAGCTGATTTCGATTTTTTAACATATTACGGCATCACTTGAGAGAAAAGAAAGAAAACTAATAAAAAAAAATATCGAAAAAACCTTACTCAAGGTTTATCTTCACTTCAAATTGGAAAGAACAAGAGAGTCGAAGCTATGCCAAACGTGTGAAACGGGAACAATGAAAAAAGAGAGGTTAAAGTTATGAGGGTAACTGGAGATTTATAAAAATATTAAGGGCAAAAAGGAAAAATGTGGTCAACTTAAACCAAACTTATAAACTAAAAAAAAAAAGCACCCACCCCATCTTTTAACTTTTGGCTTAAAATAAGTTTTTTTTTAAACTTAAAATAAGTTATTGTGAGATTGACCAAAAAGCTAACTAAATAAGTCAAAAACCAGCTTTTTTCTAAGTCAGTTGGACCAGCTTTAAGCTGAGCCAAACAGACTGCAAGTCATTGTAATACTGTCAAACACTCTGACAAAGTCAAAAATTAATTTTTAAGTCAATTTAACCAGCTTTTAAGCCCATCCAAACAGACTCAAACCTCTAATTCGGCGCAGACTGGGTATTAACCAAGTGAGGAAGGCCCCCTTTTTATTTAATCGAGATTCTACTGGGGTGATTAAGGGTAACTAATGAACCTGCATATAACAAAGCATGTACTATTTTGAATTTTTCTTTTTATTAGGCAGATCCAACTTCCATCTTAGCTCGATGTTCCATGCAAAAAAATTAACAAATTTTAAAAATAAAAAAGAAACACAACATTTATGGATTCTTATCATCTACTTTGCTCATGCATAATTCAAAACTTGGGATCTTTTCTTTAATGCATCTAAGATGCTGATAGCTGATGAAGTGTTTCATTCGGGTGGTTTACTAAAATTGCCAAAGGCATCCACCTTCTGTAAATTATTTTATTGCCTTTCAACTTACGCTATATTGGATTGGATTGGAGTTGCTTAATGAGTCTTTTTGTTAAGCCAATTTATTTTAATTTCAAAAATTAAATTAGCACAACAACAATATTAATAACATTTCTGCTTGTTTCTTGGACTTATGATGCAAGACATGAATTTTATGATACAAGGAAAAATATTGAATGCCAAATGGTTTCTTATTCTTCATAATGTGATGAGAGAAAAAAACAAGCCTAATTATTTTGGAAGTCATGTGCTTCGTATACAAATCTATACTTAACAAGTAAAGATTGTACTACTATTGCAATAGGTAACTTTTATCCTATTGATTCTTTAATTGGATGTTTTATTAATGTTACTTGAATTTAGTGTTGGAATTTTTTGTATTTTGATGTATGTGAAATCATGTTCATTTAGTATTATCGGCTTCCTCACATATGAAAAACGAGAAAAGAAAATATTTCATAAACACAAAAATGATTTGAACAACACAATTATTGATTTAAATTAGACAGCCTGACATTGGGTAATTGTTTAAAACATTTTTATGACATTTCGAGATAAAATAAAGAGGGACAAAACTTGTAAGAAAGAAAAAGGAGCTCAAGATTCCTCTGGATTATTACCGTATTCATCTCTTTCTAGATCTACGGAAAAACAAAATATCATATTGATAATAAAAGATTGTTTCTTTTTTTCTCTCTCTAGACTAATGATGTACTGATATGATACTATAGTTAATTGTTCATGTTGCATGATGACGGTAAAAACTATGACGGTACATGATCAATTTAATAGTTCCTATATACAATCAAATTTCAATTACATACCTCAAAATTCTTTTTCCTTTCAATTGTAAGTCTTAAATGTTAGACTAAGAAAATGAGATAAAATCTAAACTTTATTCTTTTTTATTAGGCCAAATTCATACGCAGATTCATTAAAGGTGTTGTGTTTTTTTCCAGGCTACCTCAATTAACCCAGCTTCCTATTGAATTCTTTAAACCCCCTATAATTTGATCCTTTTAAAATATTCTTGGTGATGTTGGAGTCAAAGTTCAATAAATGATTTTTGTCTGCGGCGCGTGAGGGTGAACCTTCACACGTGGAAATTTGGACAATACCACTCCAACCATTACAGTCAGTGCACATAGGAACTCATCAAACTTATAAAATTTATTTTTTACCCCAAAACACTTCTAAACCCGTTTCTCAACGAGAAAACCCTAAGAATCTCTCCCTTTTAATGGACTTTTTACGTTGAAAAATTCTTAGATTTTAAAGTGATTCGAGGTTTTGTTGTGAAGGAATCATCGAAGATTGCAGACGATTTGGAGAGTAATTCGCGATTTTCGCTAAGTTGACGAGTGTGAGGTAAGTTCATTCCCTAATTCTATGTAATTTTCTGTTGTGGGTTTGTGTGTTTTAATATATGTGTTTAGCCTGTGTTTTTTATTGCTAATATGGTTTTAGTATCAAGTGGTTGTTGTTGTATATCTGGATAAAGTTAGGATTTTTTATTTTTTTTGTCATAAGCGTGTCAGAAAATATTTGGGCTGTTTCAAGGAATTATGAACGCAATTATTATAACTCGTTTTCATCATGGTGGTAAGTGTATCAGGACCAAAACTAGAAAATTACTTATAAAGAGGGAAGCCGATAGCGTGGAATATGTTAATATAGACGCAGGACCACTTCTCAATATTCTATACTTTTTACACTAACAATTAGGGGTAATTATTGTTGGTGGGTTCATGTTAAAACCCAACAAAAAATTGGCTTTATTGAGGTGGACATTGGATTCATGTAGTAAATCATATCAAAGACCTAAAAGATTTGAGGTCGTAGACCTTTATGTAAGCATGTGGTGGATGATGTAGAAGTGGTCACAAGGGTTTGCTTTGTGGTCTTTATTGAACGAAGACTAGAAGATATAAAGGTGACGGAAGTGAAAGGTTTGAATTCATTGAGGCTGAATCTGAAAATGTTAAAGTGGAAAGTTGAGCCAAGGGAATCAGATCTAGATGGGAATGGACAAAAGCAAATGAAGAAAGAGTGATGACTCTCCAAGATGATCTATTCCTCATGTGGATGACTTGAGGTTGATGAGAAGTAAGATCTTTAGAAAGGATAAAATTAAAGTGAAAAGAAAAACCACTCAAAATGAAGAAATAAAGCCTGGAATAGCTGGTATTGATAGAGACTTTGAAGACATATGGAGGAATCAAGCTCTGTAGATACAGTGGAAGATAGGGGTGATGGCAGTATATTAGATAGCTCAGAATGGACAGTGAAGAAGTAGGGATGAATTGAATTCATTAATTTTGAAGGGTGTTGAAGGTTTACCAAGCAGAAGAAAAAAGTAAAAAAGTAAAGACTTTGATCTGATTGTGTTGTAGGACTTTTGAGCTTGTATGGTATTTGAAAGTGCTGAACAATTTAGAAAAGCTCTTGCAGACTATCTTGTGAATATAAAACTAGGTTAAAATAGGAAGCCTAATGACAAAAAAAGATTAGAGTTTTAATGTGGTGGCAGAAATTTAAATGTTGCTGTTTTCTAGGATAGATAAGATTCTGGTGATTTGGTGTCAAAAATTATTATCCTGTTGATGATGTCCTAAATTCAACAAGAAACAAGTTGTGTACATCTAAGTTGTTGCAGAAAAGTTAAAGGACAAAAATCACCGTCACCATATATAGATTACTGAGAAATTAGGGAATTGGTGAGAAAAATTTGGATCGTATGTGAAGAAACTGTTGTCCATAGGCAAACAAAAAAGAGGTTATTAAGGAGTTAGGAACTGGAGATGGAAATTTTTCAAGATGTGGTTATGCAGACATGATTCAAAATTAATCCTGGGTATTCCCGGTTGGATGAGAACAGATAGGAGCGTCTCAGCTAGGAAACACTTGTTTGTTTATTCTATATTGGCTTGATGCATGAAGAGGGTTGGTTAGTGGTAGAAGGATGCAGAAAAAATTATTGGTTTTGATGGATGTTTTCTGAAGGATTTTCTGCAAGGGGATTGTTGGTTGCGTTGGTAGAAATGGACAATCAACAGATGTTTCCAATCGCATGTGTTGTTGTTGACACAGAGACAAACATAGTGGAGTTTTGTTACTCTCAAGTACTTGATAGAAGATATGAACTTAGGCAACACGACATGGATGACTGTTATGTCAGATATGCCAGAAAGTTAGATGGTTTTTATTTGTATCTTGTTCTTTATTTTTTTTCTTGGGTTGCTAATACTTTTTAACATGTCTTGTGCTACAACTGTTTTAATAGGGCCTGCCTTGTACAAGCTTTATGTGAGTTGCTACCCAATAGTTGAGCAGAGAAAAAAGGTGGCTAGACATATATGGTCCAACTGGCAATCATTATGGATGTGGTGAAGAAAGAAGAAAATAGTTTGGGAGATGTGCTAAGTAAGTTTTTGAAGTGAAAAATTTGAAGATGAGATGGATAAATCCCCCCCCAAATAGTAATAAAAATGTTGAGAACTTGTTGCATTTGTTGGAAAAAAAAAACTATTGGTGCAAAGAATTATTTAAAAGAGCCTCTAAGTGTGACATGTTGAAAACAATATGTGTGAAACTTTTAATTCTGACTACTAGTTGCTAAATCAAGCCTCATAAACTATTTAGGGAGATTAGCCCCCAAGATAATGGACAGAAATATTGCAATGAGGCAATGTGCGAAACTTGGATCTCAAAATATCTCTTCTATGGCTAGACTAGTTTGAAGATGAGAACAAAGATATTGCTAGGTTTTGTGAAGTAGATTCAATGGTGCTATTGGTATGAATTTTCGATGGTGAACACAGATATATTGTTGATCAAGGAAGCAAGACATCTACATGTAGAACATGCATTGAGGGGCATACCATGTCAACATGCCTGTGATGTGATTGTCTATCAGCAAAAAGCAGAGAATGAACATGAGTTGTACATTGTATAAGAAGAGGACTTTTTGAGGTTATAAACATTTTCTACAGCCAAATACCAAACATAAAAATGTAGCCTCACACTAGTGTGTAGTGATTGAACCTCTGAACCAAAGTCATGCCTGGTAGGGCCACCAAAAGTGCAGAAGGAAAGACAAAGATGAGCGTAGGAAAACGTATGGACAAGTTGTACAAAAGAGGATAAAAAATGGGACCTGTCCCTGTGTCATCAAGTAGGGCCAAAACATAAAATCTTGTCCAAACATTGGGAAGTTATATTTCTCTTCTAAACATCTACAATAAGCTTCATAATTATTTACAAGAATCAATTATTATTACTGTATTAATAGGCTGGAATGGGATACCTGGAGTCGACCCAAACAGGCAACCAAGCTCAAGCCAACACCATATCTAGCCAACCATCAAGCTCAGCCAGCACCATTGTTTAGCAAACCATCAAGCTCAAGCTATGTCACTCTTGTGTTATCAACCATCAGTCAAGCAAGAGCCATTACTTTTTTAGTAGACCATACAAGACTCAAGTCAGCCAACCACTATTCCAATCATCAAGGAAGTTCTATGTGTTTGGATCTTCAGACTGTTTTTTAGAAGAGAGCAACAAACTTGCTAAAGCAAAGGCACTGGGTCGAAAGGGAAGGGGGCAAGAGGCACTGGGAGAGGCAGGCCAGAGAATTTGGGAGAATGGTACTGACAGAGGAACTGGTTTTAGAGGAATGGGAGAGGTACTACTGGAAATGACAGAGAAGAAAATTGAAAGAGGCACTGGTTAGATAATGGGAGGCTGTATCAAGTCAGCAACCTGATCAACCAAGGGTTGTGGAAGTTCATATCAAAGGGAAGACAAAGAGGACCAAGACTATATGATTTGCTCTATACCAAATGAAAGTCGGTAGTCAAACATTAATGTAAGTGTATACATAAGTTTGTCATTTCTTAACTACTACTATATAAAGTTGTCATTGTTAAGATAGATATTTCTATGCATCCTTGGGACGTCAGGAGAAAAAGTTACCAATCTGAGAGGTTTAATAAGGATGATCTCCAACAAATATGATATTAGTTAGAGCCTCGAGGACTCAAGTGGAATGGTGGAGATGCGCCACTGGTTCACTAGTACAACGAAGCACTCAATCAAGGAAAAACAAGAGTGGGAAATCTAGTGCATCAAAGAAATGCATATTTATGTAGCAAGTCACTTTGGTTGTGTAATAGCCAGTCAGATAGGAAATTTTGTATTGACTGTTTAGAACTTGCGACTCACTTAGAGCAATTAATGGCGATGAATGACTCAATTTTACTGCTTGAGGACAAGTATCTAATTCCTTCAATTAGATCCTTACAATAAAAAAACACAAGACATTTATAAAATAAAAAAACTCTATCAAAATTTCCATCAAAACACTAGGAATTACACATACATACTTTTATAAAGGAATCTAATAGAAGAACAATGAACCAACTAAGATCATTTTGTTACACAAATCTAAGTAGTTAGTCAATATTCACCCCCTCGATAATGCATATCACCAACTTTTCTTGATCGCATTCATCTACAATCATACGTTTTGACTCTTTCCACAAACCCCATTATCACCTCTAGATTGAAGAGGCATTATCATCATACCATCGAACATATCCATATCCACCTCGTGCCTAAAATTAAAGAAAAAATTGAATATAAAATAAGGTGGTGAGTTTATATATTGGACAAAAAATGATTTATTTACCTTTGAAGTTTTGCAACAAAGAAACCTACGGTCCAGGATTGGATGCGTCCTGAGGTCTTCATTTCACACACGTTCACCAATCACATAGTACCTTCGCAAGTTGAAGAAGAAGAAATCGATGAAGAGTAAATTCGAATTGAAATTGAGATCAGAAGAGTTCATGAAAATGAGTGAGGTTTAATATTATGAGCTAAAGAGGAGACAGACATTAATGATGAAGAGAAGAAAAAATGAAGCGGAGGATATAAGGGAAGAAAGAATGGGAGAGATATTAGGGTTAAAAGGGGGGAAGAGAGAAGATCGTTGGTGGGTGGGTCAAGATCCACATAGCGCTTTTGAAGCGTCTGCACGCGCTTAAAGGACCGTGAAATCACGTTTGGCTCCACATCAGCAAAGAATATTTCAAAGGATCAAATTATAGGAAAGTTAAAAACATTCAATAGAATTGGGTTGTTGATGGTACCTGGGAAGACAACGCGAAACATTTTAGAAAATTGCGTATGTATTTGACCTTTCTATCATGAGAAATTAAACATCTTCACTGTCCTTCCCTAAAATGAACATTTTTATAAATCAGTGATGTATTATCGCGAGAATATAATGTGACTAGGCTTAAGTTTTGCTTCACCTAATAATGAGGAATTAAGGTGTGAAATTCCTTCAGGGTTATGTTGAACTAATGGAATCAAAGCAACTTCTACTACGTACGATATGTATCGTTAATTAAGGTGTATGGCTTAATGGTTGCCATTGTATGTATAACACATGAATGAAAGGTATATATGTAAGATAAGCTTTTTTTTTTTACTGATAACACAATTCAGTTTTCTATATTTTATTAATATAGATGACATGCATCACTATTTTTCTTTCTTTATGCATATATATATAAAAGAAATAGCTAACAGTAATGAAGAATTAAGGTGTGCTGATGTCAAAACGGACGTACTCTCAACCCAATGAAGCATTTGAGTCTGGGACATAAGTTTGGAAAATGTTTTTGCAACATCAGCTCATTTTTCGTCAAAATTAGAGGGAAGGAAAATGACTTCCTTCAAAAATTAAGGAAAACATTTCCAAAACTCTTCTCCAATTTCAAAATTATATTTTTTTGGGGAAAAAAAGTCTAATTTTTAAAAAATTTTCAATTCAAAATTTTTTAAAATTATTCCCCGATCCTGATCCCAATCCAACCCACACCGTCCCGCTCAACCCCCAAAAGTTAATTTTGTTATTTAAAATATGTCAACTTTAAAACCCCTCCGACACTGCCCCACTCCACCCCCCATCCCCTAAAATAGGTACAATAATTTTGTTTTTAAAAAATATTTTCATTTCATAGATTATTTTTTACTTAGTAAAAAAATTAAAGATGTCTCTCAAAAAACATTTTTTCATAATTAAAGTAAACACTAAAAATCATGTTCAATCAAAATATTTTCTACTAACCAAACAAAAATGAGATAATTAAATACAAAATCTATTGTTTTGCAGAAAACATTCTAAGAAAACCTTTTCAATGGAAAATAAGTTCCTCCATACAGACACACCCTTACCTTGATTGTTTTGTCAATCCAAATCACTTCTATGTTCCGATGCTCGAGTTGTCAATTTTTATTACATTGATTTTTGTAAAGGCATATATATATATAGTATGAGTATATTATATATTGCTTTAGAGCTAAGAGTTTCATGGTGAACCCTAACTAATCTGTATCATTATGGATTACAAATTAATGAATTTGAAATGAAAAAGGAATATCTACATTTTATTTTATCAATAACTATTTCAATAGAAATCACAATACAATTAAGGAGAAAGTATATGGAACATAACATATTCAGAGTTCATATGGATATGATTTAAGACTATTGAGATGGACCTTCATCATTCTAAAGGTAGATAGTATATTAAGAGTTCAAATGAAAGAATAAAGATGATTTGAAATTTGACTAAGATAAAATTTCATCAACATACAATTGACATGTTGCTACTCTTTCTACTTATTTCTATCTATATAAATTAATTTTATTCTATTTTCATTTGCTAAACTGACTGTTTCTTTTATTCCATCCATCAAATGATGTGCAATAGATGAGACAAATGTATCTTTTACTTTGTAACTTTCTAATATTTGTCCCTTCGATCAACTTCTACTTTAGTTGATTGAATTGTATTTTTCTTCCTTCTAAGGTATTTCAGACTCCTGTTTTAGCTTATGGAATAGCACACGTTGGTGCTTGCAATGGAGAGTATAGCTCCTGATCATTTGTACTAATCAATCAAGATGTGTTTAAAGATTCAAATTATCTCATATATTTTTTGGGTATTATGTCTACAGTACTACTTTAATATGATTCTATTGGACAATGTACTTTAGGTCTTATAAGTTAAAGACTTTCTATCCAAGACCATTGATGTTATACCAGTCTTTTGTAAGATTATCTTATTCGTCACATTTACCAATGTCCAAGCCATCCTGGTATCATCCATGCACCAATGTGAGGATTAATGTTGTTGTGCTAATGAATTTAGACCAACGTGGTTTGAACGTCCTCTGAGTTGTTTGATGACTTGGAATTTCATATTACTAATGATGGAACAACTTGGTAGGAGCTAGCGCAAGATTTTGCACGGGCCCAACATAGTAGGTTGATCAACGTCATCAAACATATATTCAAATCTAACCGTGGATGATCGTTAGTCAATATAATAATCCAACCAAGGGTTGGGGTCGAGTCCTAAGGGAACGGTTTCGAGAATTAATAACCAAGTACAAATTAGTTCGAGATAGTCATAGTTGTTAGTGAAATTGACAAGATAACAAAAATACAAAATTACAATTGAAAAATAAAATGAAGAAAATAAATCTCTGCTGGTTGAGGCTCGGATATCTATCTCGCTCTCATTAAGGTGATTTAAGCCCACTACAACAAATGTTTTTCATCGGATCCACAGTATATTAGTAATTAGTCCTCTTGATTGTCCCCTCAAGATACCACAAACATTCACAAATATAACTGTAAACTTTGGACAAGAGTTGAGCCAAAAAAATCTCCACAAAAGACCACCTCCCCTTTTAATTAATAAGAACTTCTTCATTTGACCTCACTCGTCATATCAATTTTTCTTGTGTGTTGTGTGTGTGTGTCCCAAAACCAAACCCCCCCCCCAAATGAAGACCACAACTATTTATAGTTGAGAATGTCTTCCTAGCAATGCATATAAAATAAATGGAGATAGTAAATAGTGAAAATAAATGACATTAGGAATTATATATTAGAAGGTATAATTGAGAAATAAAAAGTGAGATAATGGAGAAATAAAATGGAGAACTAATGGCCAAGATTCCACTAATGTTGCTGAAAGAGAACAGTCAGTAACATCAGCACTTACTCTAAATGGAGTAATGTCCAAAATAAATTCCCAATTATTAAGACAAATGAATTCCATCAACCGGATAATTGACAGCAAACTTTTGTCACCCAATCATTTGACTATAAACTTGTAAACATTAATATATAGAAATTAATATTTAAAATGTTGACAATCATTTTACACTATTTTACTATTAGATAGAGAGTCCAATCAGCTTGACGGAAGATTACTATGCATAATAAAGGTGTGCTCGATTAACCTCACTTAGTGGAAACAGTAACTTTTACTCTAGAGTCCTCGTGGTTGTACAGACTTGAACTATGCTGCTGGAGGAAAAAAAAATATTACTTGCTCACACATAATAATTCGGTGTGTTGGACATGTACTTTCAAGCCAACACGTTATGATCATGTGCTTATACCGATTTTATGATGCTTGCGGAATAAGCCCAATTCTGCGACCAACTTTCACACATCACATAGGGTCATCTGTCAAGAGTGATCTGTAAGTTACAATCCACATACGGGCTACATATAATATTAAGATTTCCTTATCACACTCAGCTTCATAAACTACATGAAACAATGCACTCACTCATAGGAGGGAGGAATAAAAGATAGGGCATTTTTCACAAAAAGTCATCATATGATTACGGTTTTTCCTTTGAAACATGGTAATTTGATATGGTACCCAGGTTAGTTTTCTCAATTATTACTCAACGATTTGTAGACTTCATCCCAGGCTCCTCTATGTGCTCCAGACATTTTCCCTGTTAAGGCCTTAGTAGAAGATCTGCAAGATTACACAAGATTTGACATAATCAACATTATGTACCACTTTTCAAATCGATCTACATTATTGTGTTTCTCCTTATAGATATGGATCTTATCGTTTCTAATATAGGTTTTCACCTCTACCAATCGCAGCAGGTTACTATCACAATCGAATTAAATAGAGGATTGGTTCTTAAAATAAGATATTTGAAATAATGAATCTCTTAACAATTCGCCCTTCCCTTTCCTAGCTGAAGCTAAACAATTAGTTCAGCCTCCGTAGTAGAGTTAGCAATCTATAGTTGCCCTTGTTTGACCACACCCCCACACCCACCTAGAAAGACATAACTAGTGGGAGAACACACATCACCTGATAAAGTGTTTAATCTGCATCACAAAGCGTTCAAGTACAACGGATATATGTTATAGAACAAACCATCAATGTTTCGTTCATTAAATATCTCACTCTTTTTTATAAAACTCCAATGTTAATTTTACCTGGCCGTGTCTAGTAAACTGTTCTCAAGTACTCCTACTGATAGCAATTTCAGCCTAGTGCAATCAGTCACTACTCAAACTTCGATTAGCTAGAATATTTCTTTTGATTTATTAAATTATTTTAACTTTAAACAGGAAATAAGTGGACACTTGTAATAACCTGAGAGCACCCCCTAGGCGTTACAGGGCGTACTTGACCTCTCGGAGGTCTTATACCAGCCTCTTAGCATTCATTCATTACATAGGTATGAAAAGTAGTGCGAAATTTAAAACTTTTCACAATAAAGTCAATAAGGTACTCTTATATAAAATGTAAGAAAAACTAAGTCTCATCATAAGCCATCTTTATACAAATATCATTATCATAAGGTCACATCCCTCGACCCCTCCCCACCCTCAGACCGTTCCACCCCACCACCCTGTTTCCCCACCCCAACCCTCCCTTCACCCCACTCCCCACTTATGTATTGCCCCAACCTTACCCCCTTCATCCGTTTTCCTCCCCCCTCTACTCCCGCCAATACACACATTCGCAAAAACCTCCCCACCCCACCTCTTCACACTTCGTTCAAAAGCGATCCCCATCTGCTTCCTCAACTCTTGGCCGCCAATCTATAGCCTCTTCATAACAGCTACGTACCCCCCCCCCCCCACACTCCCCCACAAACCCTTATTAATGCTCTCCCCGTTCATTTCAGTCCTACTGCTCTTCCCCATTTTCTACTCTTACATTGAAATGGAAACTTACATTTAACCACAAAGTCTTTAAGAAATAAAACTACACATAAAATACATGTCATCTAACATATGAGGATATACCAATCTTGCGAGAAATCTACTTTCCAAGCTCAAACTTTAGGAATCCCCTCACTCTGTGACCAACGACACTTGTAGACATAGAGGAAATATATGGGAATTCGCCCACAGTTGATGTATACGTATGGTGGAACAGGCAAGAGAAAACCATGCAAAAAGGGACACTTTAATTGAAATATGATTTTCATGCTATTTTGATAAAAATCTCACAAGACAAGTATAAGAAACATCTTTAAGTCAATATTCACATATAAGGTAAGACCACAATCATTAAGTAACCCATTTAGCCATTTTGACCCTCTATCTAAGGTTATCCTAAGACCCACCTAGGTAAGACATGAAGAGACCGCCCATACAATCTCTTCAATACACACCTAAGTGTATCTCAAAGCAAACCTAGGTAAGAACCTTTCTAATTCAATACACCTTTACTAGGTAAAAATTATTCATTTAAGATATTTAGGAGACAACTAACAAATAGGAGACTGTCACATTAGTCTTGGAAGCATAGGAAACTCATAGCATTTTCAAAGCATACTCGTGTCATGTGTATATAGAAGTCCCATTTCACTACCCACATGTTGTAGAACTATCCAATACTAGGGGGGGGAAGTGCACATCCCAATGGATGAGAATAGACATTAAACAGACATAGGACCACACTAGCTAGGTATTGAATCCAGCGTAATAAAACCCACACCGTGGAATGTGTTTTACTTGCCAAGGGTAGAACTAGGACACATCCCATATAGGCACATGGTTTAAGAGATATTAAGCGCTTCTTTGTACTCTAGTCTTATTCTCAAGTAGAGCTACTACCACAAGCATATATACTCGGTGCTTTGACTTGGTTCTCGTAGAGTACGTTTATTCACATAATAGTATTTGAGAAGGTACCATCTCTAAATCCTACCAACTCAAAATACCACTACCAAGATGGAGTCCACAAGGGCTCCCGATCAAGGTTCCTTAGGATAGCTCATTCATGAAATGGGTAGAATGCTAGGTCTATCCGGTTCACTTCAAAATTAACCTTGTTTTCACATTCAAGGTTTCATATTAATGTTTCATAGAAGGGTACCTACTTAAGGTCTACCGATCCCAGACTTTCATTCTTTAATTCATTCAAGACAAGGGTGCCTAAGCCTACCAAGTCAAGAGATCACATTCTAGAATCTTTTATGTATCAAGAAGAGGGACTTAAATCTACCAACTCAAGACACAACATTCATCATATCATTTATTCAATGTAATTCAAGTACCAACTAGGGACAACTAAGTCTACCAATACAAGATACAACATCATTCTATAAAGGCTCTTCTTAGTCCTTCATCATTCACATAATTCAACAATTAGAAAAGAAGTACTTTCAATCATAACATGAGCATCCATATAGACTATATAGGGAACATCACATGAGTAAATTCACATTAGACTGCATATTACATCATATCATCCTTCTACTGTACACCCATATAAGCCATAAACCACTTTTTTATATACGCAGTCACATAATAATGCCGACGACAAGGACATGATCATAGCAGTTATAACAAACTAAAACGGCCTCTAAAGGTATACCATACCAATTATAATAACAATTCGGTATCAATTCCACACTAATAGACTTACCAATTACATGTCATAAGATGACCACCCCAATTCATCTATTCCATGATTCAACTAAACCCAACTATGGAACAATACTATAAGCAAAACTATGATCAATGCCCAACATGATCAAACCTCTTATTTGCATAGCCATTACCAATCTAAAACATGGAATCAACGATTAGATATAATCAACCATACCCCTTTTAAAGCTAACCATTAGGAATTCAAGCAGAAATACATGGGTTCAGGGGATTGTTGATAATCAACACCATCAATTAACATTGATGACTAACTTCATAAATCATCAATCTAAACCTTTTCATGCAAGAACCATGTGAGATTCAAATAAATGGGTGTTAGGGTTTTTGAGCTCGTTTCCACACCTTTGCAATTGGCACTCCTGGACAAGACAAGAATCCCACTGACTGACATCACCCCTCTCCCTTCTCCAGACCTATCCCGACACTGTAGTTTGAAAACGGGGAGAATGGGATGCTTCCTTGGAGCTGCCGGTTCTTCCATGGCGGCTTTGCCTATGAGCGGAAGTTAGAGAGACGGGCAGCGGAGAGAGAGAGAGAGATAGAGAGAGGAGATTCGAGAGAGAAGAGAGAGATAGAGAGTGATAGAGAGATACATGACAGACATATCAGAAGATATAGAGGGAGAGAGGAGAGATACTTATAGAGATAGATAGTTAATACACCCCAACAAGATACCAAAAGCCCCCCATATTGGGCCTTTTTAAACAAGTCAACTTAGTTTTTTTTCGAAATATCGTCGGGCACACAAAGTCCGATCGCAGGAGGTGTCCACAAAGTTTCTAGGCAATTAATTTTTTGGATAGACGGATCCGAAAATGCGGACAAATTTTTGGTTATGGCTGGAGAAATCCGCGACCGTGAGGGTAGAGTCCCTCAACATGTTGCACAAGCTGCCTTGGTGTTTCTTCCCCCCAATCTTTTGGGGGGGTTTTTTTCCTCCTTAAAGGACCCTTAGGTTTGTCTTTGGGAGTATAACCAAAACAATTTGGTTACCTAAAACATGTCCCTCAAGGGTTAGGGTCATCCCCAATAATTTAAACTAAAAACAACACGTAAAAACACATACAACATACAAGGACACACTAGCATATAGAAGACTAGGTTTTGGATGTCTTGGTTGTCCTTTGACGTTTGACTTCAAAATCACTCAAACATGACGTTGGACACTATTTATCGTTAAATTAACGAGTTATTAACTCATAAAATCCATGTGATGCTCTAGTTCACCCTATTTCATATTGAGGGTTGTAACTATCTACCCCACTTGGAAAACATTCGTCATCGAATTACAAAAAAACCTTTTACATTTTCTGGTGTAGAGACTCAAGACTATCAACTCACAACCCAAATTAAAAATCAACACAACAAAAATTACATATTGATAGGAGGACTATCAACCAATCAACAGAGCCTCAAAACACAACACGAAATAGAATGACATCTACAACTATATGCAATAAGACTCCACATTTTCATGCACATTGGAGGAACTTCCTCTCCACATATCATCATGCTCATCACAATCTTTTTAAGCACAAAATATCAATTTCTCATAAAACCACATTTATGCATCACTTTCAAAAGTCACTTTTAAACATGCTCATATGTCTACTCATGCAACATTTAGGCAATTTACTATAGAGGCATAACAATATGAAGGACAAAGTCAATAAAGCTCATTTTACCCTCTAAACATAAACTCATGATAACATGCACTATTATAAGGAAGCAAAGAAATCCATCTTTTTTTAAAAATAAGAATCCCAATTTCATGAACATGCTCAGAAAGTTATAAACTTTTCAAGCTTGAATAGAATAGGGAACGAACACAAAAAAAGAGAAGACAAAACAGATTCATCATACAACCCTTTTATTTACCAATCCTTCTCCCATTGGGACAAAAACCTATCTACTCTATCATGAATAACACAATAAATTCTTATCACTAAGGATGGAATATAACTGTACGGCACCATCATCCGGATTTGCTTCCTTATTAGCTTCAAGATCATAGAAAAAATTCTTCTTTTGTTCACCAACACTCGTACCATCATAAGGAGCTTGCTTGACCTCTCTTCCCATGGAGCAAATAGTAGGACAATGGACAATATCCTCACCTTGTGATAATTTCTTCCACATCCATAAACACCCATAGTACAGGCTAGACGCTTCCTAAAAATGTTTCTTCCCACATTTGGTGAAAGTAGGTTTATCAAGTTGGGAAGGGAACCACCCACCTATCTCATAGTTAGGCCTTTAGGAGCAATAGGAAACATTATTATTCTGGGGCCCTATTTTTAAACCCTATGTTTGACCTTGTCATTGATTTTTCCCCTCTCCACATATCACCTCTCCTAGAGATTAGGAATCTCAATGGATGAGGATTACATAAGAGCCTAGATAGAGTCATGTCAACCATGGAGTATTGACCGTACGCCATCTTCCTCTAAATTCGGAAAAACACCGGTCAGAACCTACTCATCCCATGCTTTAGGGTTATAATAAGGATGGAACACATGTATACAACAAGGTAAAACTTCAAAAGAATAATCCTCCACACTCATATTAACCACCAAGGTTATAAACTCTTACTAAATATACCTTCTACGGGGGGAATGGAAAGTCTTCCTAAGATTCTCACTTTTAAAACTCTTCCCATTCTGTAGGACCACGATTTTTCTGGCTATTGTCTTTCTATTGGTGTACAACACCTTGAGACCTCTTTCACTTGGTATGAAGCCAAAATCCGCCTTCTCCATAGAAGACACACAATAGCACTATGTACATCTTATAAACCTATCCAAGAATGCTGAGGATACCTCTTCCACCTTAGAGTCAAGGTAGGAGGATTCGGCCTCCAAAGTTCCCTCTACCTTGAGGTCATGTTACACCTCAAGAGCAATTAAAAGCTAGGCCCCACATCTCTATCCCTTGAGTTTCCTGGCTCCGGCTACCCTAGGGCAAGGAGATCCATCTTACCTCCTCATTAGTATTCCCAGGGGGGAACTCACCGGCAAACCCTCATTGTAACCGGACCCGGGGAAGCACCCCTAGACAGTTTTGGCATGATCGCACCTATCGTAGTATGGACCACGCCTCTTACCATTCATTCATCTATGTAAAAAATTAGTGGAAATTTAGAACTGTTATCGCATACATAATGCTTAGAATATCCCTCCATTTATCACAATCATAAGTACTAGTTTTAGACACTAGTCTTTTCTTTCCATCTTAGACTCAACCCATCATAGAAATTATACAGGAGACAAAACCCTTAGCATAAACATAAATGAATAATCCAAACTATTACATGGAACTTGAACAAAATCTTGACTATAAGGTACTGGAATCATCAGGCAATTGAACTGGGAATTTATCCAAGCTCTTCATTCTAGGAATTATTCTCTAGTCATCACCACCAACACTTTGTGTAAAAATATGAAGAAGAATGATATTAGTACAAGAATGCACTAAGTATGATAATCATGCAAAAATGTGATTTGAAGAGGAAATTTATGTAGAAATCCTGCATCATGTTTTTGTAGTAAAACTTCATGAACATTTATACAATAAGCACAGTATAGTTCACATACTTCATATAGGACCATAGATGAATCAGAACAAATAATTATTTGGATGCCATTTATCGCATTTAAGGCATATTAATTAGGGCACAATATACACATAGAACCCATCAACTAAGACAACCTCCAAAATCTCACTAGGGCAATGTACAAGTGCATCCCCATTAATACTAGTCACCCCAAGTGAATCCTAGAAAGCCCCTTAGACATAGGCCACATTCACTCAATAAATACACCAAATGCATTAATCTTAGACATAAGACCATACACTTATAATGGTCAATACAGAACTCTTTCATTTAGTTTATCTAGTCAAACTTATTTAGTTCATTTAATTATAGGTAAACCACCCCTCAAAACCCCTTCACCAAGCTTCTTGTGCAATGTACACGATGGAGTACCAATACCCCATATACCAGCCATCCATTTAGGCGCCATAGTGGAATTTACCCAGAATATCTATTAATGTCTTTGGCATAAGTAAGCCTCAACTTGGACATACATTCATAGGTTACATACATGACGTATCCGTATTCATTAGGAACCTCATCATAACTCCCTGAAGAATCCATCTTGTGCAATGTAAAGTAGGATCCACAGTCCTACTTACACTAAAGAGTCCTTAAGGAATATGATAATATTCATAATCTTGTCTTAGTTAATTTCTTATCTTTAGTGAGACTTAGCCATAACCGACATAGACCATATGATCTACATGGAATACGGTGTCATAAAGCCTCAAACCCAAAAAAAGTGTACCACTTGCCAAGGTAGAACCTACATAATAACTATCTAGGTGAATCCACTAGCTATGTTCTACGGGGGCATGTGGTTAAGGGATAATGAGATTGCTTCTAGAAACTCGACCCAATTGCATAGTGGGAGAGGCTCCATATCGGAGTATACGTGGATGACCCACTATTGGCCAATTAGCGGAGGGGTAGTTTACGCAGGTACATATCCACTCAGTGCTAAGCTTAAATCCTATTTAATATCTTTAAGACTTTACTTATTAAATTAGTTTTATAATAAAAAGGTCTTAGGGGACTTGATCCGTCATAAATAGATGAGATCAAAGGTTTTTAATAATGAGAATGAACTTTCATCTTTTTCACATCCCGACACCACCCTACAAGATATGACACTCTCGGAGTGCAACCTACGCACTTGACCTCTTGAAAGTCTGATACAAGACCTTTTCGTATCGTTCATCACATATACATCGTGAAAAGTAGTGCAGAATTAAAACTTTTCACAAACAAATTCATAGTCTTTAAAGTATCTTTCATATAAAACTCATAGGAAAATACTAAGTATCATTTCATCAAATGATTCATCCTCACAAAGTCTCTTAATATAGATTTGTTCATAGGAGCTTGCAAACATTCATCCATGGAAAACCATACTCAAAACGTGAGGTAGTCAGTGATCGAGGACGTAAAGCCAAGCATGAGCCTCTCTGATATCTTTACTATCTCAAAACTATGGGGCAAAACCACAAGAACATCATTACCTCCTTCCACCGCAATAGGGACTGATCACCATTGAGCACCTTGAGGACTGCTCACTGTAGGAGGAATTCTCCTCGTGCAATCATCTCCTCAAAATGGTATCCGGTTTGTCCTCCATTGATTCAATGCTAGAAAAAAGGCAAAACCATATAAAAAGAGGACTCATTATATTTACTTAAAACATTGATAGGAGTAGAAACGAAGAGGAAATCTATGTCCTTAAGGGCTTCTCGACCCATATATGTGATCACGAATCGCAAAAGGTCAAGAATCACTAGACGGGCCTTGATAAGACTTTTGGATTCCTGACTACTTTTATATATTATGATTGATACAAAAGATGGCACAATCCCGAGACCACCCCTAGAGATATTGGCCTCATGGAAGTGCAACCGGCATAGTTTACCTCTTGGAGGTCTTATACAAGACCTTTTCATATTGTTCATCGCATATACATAATGATTAGTAGTGCAGAATTAAAACTTTTCACAAACATATTCATAGTCTTTACAATCTCTTTCATATAAAACTCATAGGAAAAAATTAAGTCTCATTTCATAAAATCTTAGAGACAAGAGTACTTGGCACACGGCCCATACACAATATGAATGTAGAAATACTTAGTCTATTATAATACTTCAATAAGAGACATAAACGACATCTATGCCCTCGAGTCAAATGAGGACATACTTCAACTTCTCTTGAATGATTCTACGATCCAAGTCTTGCTTCTCAAATGATACTCACCTACAAACCACTACAGAGATAGATAAAAGCATGGAATTAGTACAACCACATGTACTAAGTATTTCATAATGCATAAAATCATGAAAACCGACATTTATTGGAAATGTGCATTCTTTTCATTTAAATATCGTAATATAATCATAATAACAACATTATCAACTTAGAAACACATAAGATGACATTTAAACAATTTAGTACATTTTTAAACCAACTTTACAGTAACCTCAATTCACTGTACAATGAATTCCTTCACTGTTACAGTGAAGTGCCTTCTCTTCACTTTAGACACTTCTTAGCATGTAGTCTTCTCATTAAAAGCTATCCTAAGTCTAACTTAAGCAACACAAAGAGAGACCGCCCATACACCCTCTCTAAGCATGCCGAAATAATCCTCAAGACTACTTATAATGAGACACATACACACTTACAATACACCAAACACATGACATTTAAGATATGACATTCTCCTTACTTAGGTTATCAAAAGACTTACTGAAGTAACCCTAGAAGAGAACCTCCATAAACCCTCTTAAAGGTTACCTAAATAATCCTTAATACTACCTATGTTTAGATCATGCCCAAAGTATCAACCAACTTCCCTAACTAGAGTCATTCTCAAGACTTCCGTAGTTAAGATATGAAGAGATCATCCCTTATGCGACTTCACACTTTAACTGAGGAATCCTTAAGTGTATATAGATTAGTTACTCATTCATTTACATGATTTCTAACATAAGTCATTATTTAATTAGTTCATTAAGAGATTCATCACATAAAGGACATTCAAGTAATGGTCTTAGAGAGGACCTAGGGACTCTAACTAACACCTTCAAAGCCTATTGTGCAATGTCTAGATAGCGTACCATACAACCACCTAAACTTCATAAAACTTCTCTAATGCTAGTAGATATCCTACACGATGAGAATAAGCAATAACTACATAGACCGTGATAGCTAGACATGGAATCTGGAGGTCTAACCTACTTTGTTGAGGGTATTCTACTTTCCAATGGTAGAACTTGGACACATCCCATGTAGGCACATGGTTAAGGAATATGAAGGGCGTGCTTCGTACTCTTCTCTCGTACTTTAACTAGACTACTTCCCTTACCATACTCACTCGGTTCTAGCCTTTGTTCTCACATAGTAATTTACATTAAAGGTTCATACAAAGGGGTTCTGTATCTAGTTCATAACCCAATCACATTTACCCTACCAAAGAGGTCCACTAGGGCTACCTTATAATGGCGAAAAAAAGCTTATAATGACTTTCCTAAGGATTAATATGATGCCGTTCCAGCCAACCAACCTTAAGTCTGTCATTCCTTAATTGAAGTATATCATTACGACTTTCGACTTCAACATTCATAACCTTACCACTAGGTTCAAGGTTTCACATAAAGGACCCTCTTAACATCATTTAAGGTCTCATGTAATTCATACATACAAGACTAAATAGGATTTAGCATCTTAAGTCAAGATATCTCATATTCACATTCATACATTCATCAAGTAAGGGACACAAGTCAACCAAGACAAGACACAACATACTTCACTTTAACACATATTACATGTCATTCTAGAAGCACATAGAAATAACCATTATCATCTTTAAGTCATCCTATACACTACCATATCATCATCAATATGACCATCATAGACTCATATAGTCAAGTAGGAATAACCATGCATCAACCCTAAGACTATACACATAAAGACATAGTCATAGTCTAACATGATCACCTAAATAGAATCAATAGAATAACACATATACTTTCACATTACTTATCATGTAGATAGATATTATCCAATTCCTATAATCAACTACATAAATCATCATAATACTTCAAGTAGTGCCAACAAGGCCATGATTATCATAATACATAAAGTAACGTCGACAAGGCCACATCAATTGCAAGTAAAGCACATAGCAACACTACCATAATTGGACTATACCAATTACAAAATAATTGACGTCTAATTAATATAAAATAAAGGGAATTAGGTTTGAGTTCCATAACTCCATCCTCAACACTTCAATCCAATGCTAAATCATCTAATTCAATATCAGAAGGCCCATACCCAAGACCATGAACATCAATTCAATATAAAAACTATGATACTCGATGAAAATAGGTCAATTCAATATAGACTCATCAATATAAGAAAATCTAGATATAAATTCAATAGAATTATTACGTCAATCAATAGCCCATGGAAAACTAAACTAGAATTCATAAGCATTAAGTCCAAATCACTTAACCCATAAAGTAGTAGAAAACTAGGGTTCATCAATTACATGGGTTCATAGGTTCATTGAGTTAAAATTATCTAATTAACAACTATTCAATAAATATAAAATGATTTAAGAACCTTTAACGCAAGTACCCATGGATAGATCTTGAAATTTGACAATTCATCTTTGAAAACTCTAGAAAACTTTTTTAAATTTGGGTTCCTTGATGAATAGAGTTTAAAGGATCAAAAATCATACCTCAATGATTCTAACCCTCAAATTTGATGAAGAATCACCACTCAAATCTCCAATCCAAGATTTTCCTTGAGTTTTGGCTTCAATGAAGTTCTAAGGAATTTCTAAGTGATTTTGGGTTTTGATTTTGAAGAATGAATTGTTTTAAGTGTTAAAGACTTATATACATGTTTAAAATACCCAAAAGACCCTTAAAGAACCTACAAACTTCTAATTTTGACGTTGGGTGAATTTACCAATTCACCCTTCACTTAGCAGAACCTGCGCACGAAGGCAACCTAATAGACGGAAGAACATCGACGACCCATTTCTTGACCAACAGACCGTCCTGTTGGTCCGTGGTTTGGGAATGAGGCTGGTATTGGGATTATACTTCCCCAATCCTAATTTTCCCCCAATTACCCCTCACCTACGGGGCGTTGAATGACCCACTAGGCGTCGATTGCCTACGTAGGTTGGGCTGTTTTGGGAAGTCTTTGCTCAATGAAAAAGGTCCTTCTTCAAGGACCCTTGGATTGTCCTTGGGGATGTTTTCGCGGACATTTCCGACCCAAATATGCTCTATATGAGTTTAGGACCTCTCACATAAATTTCATCCAAAAAGAACACGTAAAACTCAACGAAACATTTCAAGACACACAAGGTCGTTTCAAGGTAAATCTTTCGAACGTCATGAACGTTCTTGGACGTTTAACAAACTTCACGAAACTTGACACACTTACTATATACACCATAATAAATCATTCAAGTACCTTATAAAATCATTAATCACACCTAAACACATAAAACAACATATGAGGCACATAGGTGACTTAGTCGTCGAACGTCTTAGTTATCCCTTGACTTTTAAATTCCAATGCACCTAAAGCTTAAACACTGCCTCAAAATACCACATTATATACCATTTTAGGAACTTATAGAATCTTGACAACCATGTTAGTATCTAGCTTCACCTAAGTCATTTTCGAGGTGTTACAATCTCCCCACTTGGTCAACATTCGTCCTCGAATGACACTAGCCACTCTCTGAACACTCCCAAGAATAGATATTCAACTTAGAAGATCATGACCATAAAACATAACATATTATACGATACTAAAATCTAGGAAAACATCAAATTCACATAATTAAGAGAATCACAACACAATAAGAAACTAGAATAAGTTCTATCACTTATTTTGACATAAAACTCACATCCTTCATTCCAAATAGCAAAAAACTTATTTTATATTCAATATCATACTCATATACATAAGTTCTAAACACCTTAAACCAATTTTCAAGCAAAGAATGAATTAGTCAATTTTTGAAAAATGTCACAGTCAGCAGGTAGTTTTTACAGTGAATTAGGCAATTTTTTTCTTCAAAAATACATCTTTTAAGAAATTCATGATAGAAACATGCTATGCAAGATCAAATAACATAAACACATTTTTCCATATAATCATAACTTAATGAGATTCACAATGCAATGAATCAATGAAATTCAATTTCAACAAGACCCCTAAACACAATGCACATGCAACATGCTTCTATGACTTTCTACTCTCAAACTTGAGATGAATAGAAGAGATGAGACAATAAATTAAGACTCTTTTATTCACCATACTACCTCACTTAGAAGGAACTAATACCACTAAAGAGATATAAGGACTTACCATCATCATCACTATCCTCATCCGGCTTTGATCCTCTTGCCCGGAGTGCATAGAAACATGCCTTCGTCCTTGGAACATCATCCTTTGGAGCATTAAGAGCAACTTTCTTACTCTCTCTTCCTCTATCCGCAAAGGTAGGACAATCTCTCACCTTATTATCATCCTTTCCAAAACCAAAGCAACCGCTAGTACCGGCTAGACATTTCCCATAGTGCCTCTTTCCACAAGTGACACATGTAGGCTTTTCATTTTGAGAACCACCTCCTCTATCAAATTTCACCTTAGCACTCCTAGGTTCTTCTTGATTTTGAGCCCTATTTTGAACCTAGGTTGGTCTTGGTCACTAGAACCACTCCTTTTGAAGTTTCTAGTCATCCTCTTAAGTTTGGACCCTTCAATTGATTGGGCGTACACCATGAGTTTAGCTAGGGTCATATCATCATGTATCATGGACGTACGACATTCTTCCTTCACTAGATCGGTGACCCCGGTCACAAATCTACTCATTTCATCCCTCGGATTTGACAAAAGTGATGAAGCATATTTGGACAACACAGAGAACTTCAAAGAGTATTCCTCAACACTAATATTGCCTTGCTTGAGATTGATAAACTCCTCTACCTTAACCTCCCTTATCTCACAGGGAAAATACTTTCCAAGAAAAGCTTCCATAAATTCTTTCACTCAATAGGACTCGACTCAACCGGCCAATTTCCTTTCCATTGTGTGTACCACACTTGAAACATATCTTTCAATTGATACGAAGCCAACTCCGCTTTCTCCCTACAAGTCACTCCCATAGCATGCACTATCTTGTACACCTCATCTATAAACTCTTAGGGATATTCTCCCACCTTAGATCCAAGAAAGATAGGAGGATTCATCCTCACAAAGTCTCTCAACCTAGAGGTCATAGTTCTCTCCATAACATTCATCCTAGGCACCATACACAAATTGGCTTGAGTAGTCATGGCTCGGGCTAAAGCAAGAAAAGCCTTTCTAATATCTCTACTACTCCACTTTGGGGGAACCACAATAACATTATTACATCTTTCCACAATAGGGACTTGATCACCTTAGGGAGGCAGTTTATCACCTTGAGCACCTTGAGTAACTTGCTAATCTTTCTCAACTTGAGGAGGAATCTCCTCATGCAAATCATTCTCCTCAACTCATATAGCCGGTGTCCTCCTCGTATTCATCTTCCTAGAACACTAGGAAAACCATAAAAATAGAGTACTCATAACTTTTACTCTACGACATGACATAGGAGTAGAAATTAGGGAAACTCTATCATCCAATAGCCTCTCACCCATAGATGTGTCGCGACTCACACCGAAGGTCAAGACTCTACTAGATGTGACTTCATGAGACTTTTTGATTCCTAAGACTACTTTCATATCCTATGCTCATATACCAAGCTTGTCACATCCCGAGACCACACCCAAGAAGATATGGCACTCTCGGAGTGCAACTAGCATACTTGACCTTTTGGAGGTCTTATACAGGCCCTTTTCGTATCGTTCATTACATATACATAATGAGAAGTAGTGTGGAATTATAACTTTTCACAAACATATTCATAGTCGGTACAATATCTTTCATATAAAACTTATAGGAAAATACTAAGTCTCATTTCATCAAATATTAGACAAATAGTACTAGGGACACGACTCATACACAATACAAATATAGAAATACTTAGTATATTACAATACATCAATAAGAGATATAAATGACATCTATGCCCTCAAATCAAATGAGGACATACTTCAACTTCTCTTGAATGAAGATAAGATCCAAGTCTTGCTTCCCAAATGCTCCTCACCTACAAACCACTATGGAGATAGATAAAAGCATGGAATTAGTACAACCACATGTACTAAGTATTTCATAATGCATAAAATCATGAAAACGGACGTTTATTGGAAATATGCATTAATTTCATTTAAATATCATAATATAATAATATTAACAACATTTATCAACTTAGAAACACATATGATGACATTTAAGAAATTTAGTACATTTTTAAACAAACTTTACAGTAACCTTGGTTATTGCACTTGTTGATTTCATAAGTATTAATGAGTAGTTGTCTTTCTTATTATGATATGATTAACTCTTAGTCATGATTGTGATGTTATTCCTTGATCATAGGGTTGTAGTAGATCATGGGTTCAACTATGTTGGGATGCATATTACTTGTTTGAGTTAGTAAGCATGTTTGGTTGATTAGTAGGACTTGCTTGGTTATGCATGATACTTTTAAAAGGATAAAATGGAATGTTTTGACTAAATGTCCCTCTTTAGCATGTTTTGCTCTTATATGTGCATATGATCTCATACATAGTACATATGGAGTACTAACCCCATTTTCTTCCTTTTTCCAAAATATTTTAGGTTTGGGTCATTGAAGTGTTTTGGAAGGCGACTTGAAGAAGGATTTGATCCTTGATCATCCAAGTAGGGGTAGGTCCTCATTGTTCGAGGATGATGCCAATATCGAGCTTATGTTGTTGTTTTAGCCTTAAGACTCTTGTGTTATATCTCTTTTGATTTGAGTACGTTTTGTATAAGCCTATATGTGGCTTCTTTACATTGATGTAGGCTATGCAGAAATTGCTATGATATTAAGATGGTATGATATTGAGACAATCCTTAATGCTATGTTCTATCTTACTTATATACGTGTGTGCAATAAAAGTAGAAGTCTACATAACCTTCATATACGAAGGATCTATGTATACTCGATATATATATTATGTGTATGTAGAGGTCTATGTAAACCTCTAACTATAAGTAATAAATGTTTTTAAATTTTCTGCTAATTCGATTTATGAATGTGATGATTTAATCTAAGAGGCTATTCCTAGTCCTATGAGAGTTCGACGACGCTGGTTACGTCTAAGGGTAAACTCGGATGTGACAAACTTGGTATCAGAGCATGAGGCTGAATTATCTTAGAGTCGATGTCTCTCTCTACCATGTCTATGTAAGTTTGTGTTCATAATTATGAAGTGTGCCACACTTATGTATAGGAACCTACATGATGCCTCTGAAACTCTCACTTTCTTGGAAATCTAATATCGTGCCATTAGAGTATAATTATGGTGTGCTTTTGCATATAATACTATTGTTGTGATTATAGGAAAATGAATACTCAAAGGAATGCGGAAGGAAGTATTGAAGAAGAGATTGTAAATGCGGGAGCTCTTTCCCGTGGTGATCAAGTTCCTCCTCTTGAGGAAGGTGAGGATGATGATCAAGTCCCGGTCAATCCTCCACCTTTGACGGATGGTGACATAAGGGCCTTTCTCTTCCAAATGGACCAAGCCATTACTACACAAGCACAAGCCGCCACCACTCAAGCCCAATCTATGACCGCCCAAGCTAACTTTGAGGTTATGCCCTGTTCTCATCAACAAGTCACTACTATGGATTCCCGTCTAAGGGATTTCACTCGGAAGAATGCTCTGACCTTCTACGGGTCTAAGGTTGAGGAAGACCCCCAAGAATTCATCGATGAAGTCTATAAGATACTTTTGGCTATGGGTTGTCCACAAGTTAAAATTCCAAGTTGGCCACTTATCAACTCAAGGACGTGACTCAATCATGGTTTGTGCAATGGAGGGATAATAGGCCCTTGAGAGGTGGTCCTTTGACTTGGGAGATCTTTAAGAAGGCTTTTCTTGATCGGTTATTTCTTAGGGAAATGAGGGAGGACAAAGTGGTGGAGTTTATCAACCTTCGCCAATGAGTTATTAGTGTTCATGAATACTCTTTGAAATTTACTAACTTGTCGAAATATGCTCCTTGTTTAGTTTTCGATCCTAGAGATAAAATGAGCCGCTTTGTTATAGGGGTGTCAAATGATTTGAAAAAGGAGTATCATTCGGTTACTTACACGAAAACATGAACATTTATCATCTTATGGTGCATGCCAAACATGTGTAAAAGGCAAGGTCTAGGAGGAACAATAATAATTCTAAGAGGTCAAGATCTTTTGATGGAGGTTCTTCAAAGAATAGGCTTGAGGTACAAGACATGCCTAGATTTAAGAAGCGGATTTCAAGTCAAGTACATTCCAAGTTCCCAAAGGATAGTGGTGATAGGGTGTTTAACCCTAAGTTCAAGAAGGTAAAAGATGCTAAGTCAACAATCGAGAAGCCAACTTTTGGAAAGTGTGGCGAGAAGCGCTATGATGATTTCCTTAATTGGACGGATAATTTTTTTGGTTGCGGAAAGAGTGGACACAAGGTTAGAGCTTGCCCTAATGTGAGGAGTCAAGACAAGGGTAGTGGTCAATCTCAACCAAGTGGTTATAATGAGGCTCCAAAGAAGAACCACTTCTATGCTTTCCGCTCTAAGGGTGAGCAAGAGACTTCTCCCGATGTGGTGACGGGTATGTTGAAAGTCTTCTCTATTGATGTATATGCCTTACTTGATCCCGGTGCTACTTTATCCTTTGTTAATCCTTTAGTATCCAAAAAGTTTGATATTTTACCCGATATTTTGCATGAACCTTTTATAGTGTCTACTCCAGTGGGTGAGTCTGTTGTTCCAAAAAGGATGTATAAAAATTGTCCTATAATGTTGCCCAATAGAGTTTCTTATGTTGAACTAGTAGAACTCGATATGCTTGATTTTGATGTTATATTGGGTAAGGATTGGTTGCATGCTTGCTTTGCTTCTATTGATTTTAGGACAAGGGTAGTGAAGTTTAACTTTCCAAATAAACCCGTTGTAGAGTGGAAGAGGGGAAAATCTATTAGTAGAGGTTGTATCATCTCTTGTCTAAAAGCATGCAAAATGATCTCGAAAAGGTTATCTATACCATATTGTTAGAGTCCAAGATCTAGACCGCGAAATTCCTCCTATTGAGTCGGTCCCCATAGTGAGTGAATTTCCAGAGGTTTTTGCTAATGACCTCCCGGTATTTCTCACGAATGGGAAATTGATTCTGGTATCGATTTGCTACTGAATAAAAACCCCATTTAAATTCCTCCCTATTGGATGGCTCGCCGAATTGAATGAGAGTTCCAATGACCATAGTTTTTTTCCTCCATAGGGAGCTAGCTTCCGATTTTTATTTGTGAATAAGAAAGATGGGGGTTCGCTACTAAGAGTGTATTGACTACCGCGAACTCCATAAGTCCACAATTAAGAACAAGTATCCTCTCCCTTTGGATTTAAACGTTGTTTGACCAACTCCCAAGGGCAAGATAGCTTTTCAAAAATTGACTTAACGGTCGGGATAGTGCATTAACACGAGGGTGAGAGGTGAGGAGATACCAAAAAAAACGTAACATTTGGAACTAGATATGTCTCATGGGTTCTTAATAATGTAGTTGAGTCTCACTAATGCTCCGAGCTGTGGTTTATGGACTAAGAATAGATTTTAGTTGAATTTAAACCTAGATTCATTTGTCATTGTCCTTTCATGATGACATGTTTTATATTCCAAAGAATAAGAGCGATTCATATTGTGTCCATTGAAGGTGGTTTCAAACCTTTAAAGAACCACACATCAATTTTTTGCAAATGATATAATGGTAGTTTTGGTTGATGTCGGTGAACCTTATTGAGTCATATCATCTCTAGTGAAGGAGATGATGTTGATCCAAGGAAAATGTAAGCGGTGAAAATTTGGCCTAGGCCTTTGACTCCAACGGATATTAAGAGTTTCTTGGGTTTAGCAGGTTATTACGGAGGTTCATGGATGGTTTTTCATCCATTGCATCTCTTTTGACTACTTGACCCAAAAGTGTAAGAAATTTGAGTGTTCGGAGGCATGTGAGAGAAGTTTTCAAATGTTAAAAAATAGGCTTACCTCCTCTCTGGTTTTGACCTTATCGGAGGGTACAAAGGGTTTTGTTGTGTATTGTGACACATCCCAAGTGGGTTTGGGGTGTGTGCTTATGCCACATGGGAAGGTGATAGCATATGCTTCTAGTCAACTTAAGGTAGATGACGAAGATTTCCAACGCATGACCTTGGAGTTAGCGGCGTGGTATTTTGCCTTGACTAATATGGGGCATTTACTTGACGTGTTCCTGTTGACATTCTCTAACCATAAGAGTCCCTCTCAATATGGTGTTTATGATGCAAAAGGAGTAAATATTTTACAAGAGGGTGGTTAGAATTGTTGAAGGATTATGACATGAGTGTCCTCTATCATCCCCACAAGATAATGTGGTTGCGGATGCCCTAAGGTCGTATGACTATGGTGTGTATCCCCACATTGAATAACCGAGAAAGACTAGTGAGAGAATGTTTATCATAGGTTGTCCTAGGTGGGGTGAGATTGAGAAGATTCTTTGTATTGTGGTTTCATCATCATGGTTTCATGATCCACTCCGATCTCATTGGAGTTTTGATCTGAAGTCCCAAGAACACCTTGACGAATCATTGATGGAGTTCAAGGAATCAATCATTGGCAAGCTTACCGAGACATTCTTCTTAGGAGGGATGGTATCTTAAGGTTCCAAGGAAGACTATGTGTTCCCGATATAGATAATGTGAGGGACCGTATCCTTGAGGAAGCCCATGGGTCCCGCTAATATATTCATCCAAATTCGACAAAAATGTACCATGATCTTAGGGAAATTTATTGGTGGGAAGGTATGAAGAAGGACATAGAGGAATTTGTTTCTAAGTGTCTAAATTACCAACAAGTAAAAGCCGAACATCAAAAGTTTGGGTGGCTTAACTACAAGAATCCAAGTTGCCTACTTTGGAAGTGGGAAGAATATCACTATGGATTTTTTTAGTGGGTTGGATGACTCGAACTCAAGGCAATATGATTCTATATGGGTGGTTTTTTCCTGATAGGTTGACCAGTCTGCTCGCTTTATTTTCCGTCAAGCCTACTTATTCGGTCGAATATTAATGCTAGGATCTTCTATCTGAGAATTGTTTGTCCCGCCCATGGTATTCGTTATCCATCATATTGGAATCGGGGTGCCACAATTCACATCTAGGTTTTTTGAGTCCAATTCCGAAAATGGGTGGGAACTAAGGTGAACTTGAGCCGCCCATTTCACTCCAATCCCAATGGATGGTCAAGCTGAAAGTACTATCAAACCCTTGACTATCTGCTTAGGGATTATATGATTTGATTAACAAGGGAATTTTGGGGGATCAACATTTGCCTTGGTGGAGTTTGCTTATAATAATAGGTTTTCATTCACACCCATTTCCATGGCTCCCTATGAAGCCTTGTATGGTAGGAGGTGTGGTGGTCCTCATATTCGATGGTTTTGAAGTAGGGCGAGCCTTTTTGCTTCTTGTCCCCATTTGATTTTACAAGACTTTACGAATAAGTTAATATTAAAAGTAACCGGTCCAATGACCTATAGTCCGGCAAAATCTTAATGAAGAGAAGGCATTTGGGTTTGAAGAATTGGATACTGGTGTATTTTGAAATTGAAAAGGGTTGGTTAGATTGGGAAACGAAGGGAAGTTTTAGTCCTCGTTGGTGGTGGGTCCTTGAAATCTTGCTAAGGTTTGGTAAGTTGCCTATGAATTGAAACTTCCCCAGTGAATTTGACCTTCGATTCATCCGGTTTTTACCATGTTTTTCCATTCTTAAAAAGTGCATGGTGATCCCGAGTCTATTCTTCCTATTGAGTTCTGGTCTCAAGTATAACCTTCTCATATGAGGAAAGTTCGGTTCAATTCTTGATAGGAAAGTTCAAGAAGTCTAAGTACTAAATAAGGTGGGGTTTTCCTAAAGGTGTTATGGAAGAATCACATAGTTGAGGGTGTAACATGGGAGATGAGGCCGACATGGTCCTGTTAGTCCCCATCATTTTGATATTAATGTTAGTCATCTTATTATAATGAAAATAATAACTCAAATTGAAGTTGTTTTAATTTGTAAATGAATACTGCAAAAAGTGCATTTTTTGACTCTCATTTCATTTCACGTGAATTAACATTTGACTTGAAATTTTTTTGTCTTTGGGCTTGTTTTTGAGTTATGCCGTCGTTGCATTTTGGATATGGGGGGAGTCTTTATGAAATGATATGTAGCATGTTGTTTATGTTGAACTTTGTGCTAATATGTCTCATGTAATGTATGTTGAACCATATTTTTTTGTGAGAAGGAAATGCCTCATGATGAAGTGTTTGAGCCTTATGCATGGTAAATGGAGTTTTGGAATTGTTTGTTGAAATAATATGATTTATGTTGATTTGATATTGATGATTGGTTGGGCTTCTAGTCTTTAGTCTATTCCTTCCATCAAAAGAATTTAGTGTCATTCGAGGACGAATGTTCCTAAGCGGGGGGGAGGGGGGGGGGGATAATGTAACACTTCAAAAATCCAAAACGAGTCTTAAATCCTAACATAGGTACCGTGGGGGTCTAAATACTGTTTTAAGACCTATTTTAATAAATATAGGTCATTTAGAAGGTTTAGAAACCAAAATGTCCAAGAACGTCCATGACTTTCAGAAACTAGTTTTAAGGGGTACTAGTGTGTCTTAGCCTATTTGACTAGCTTAATTTAGGAGTCAAAACTCCATGAAATTAGGTGTAAGGGTGTATAATAAGTAGTAATGTGATGTCCATTCGTAAACGTGCCAGTAGCACTCCCCAAGACCAACCAAGGTCCTTTGAGGAGGACTTTCTAGAGCACGTAGGGAGGCAAACCTGCCTAGGCAGTGTACAAACCACTAAACCATCAACGGCTCGTGTGTGGATCATACGGGGCATGATACCACCGTATAACCACACTTAGACATATGATGAGTCCCTTCTCCTGCACAAGTCTTTGAACCAAGACGAACGGTTTGTGGCAGGACAGAGGGGTACCAATCGTCCGACTCACAGACGGCCTCAAGAGGTATCCATCTGTGAGGTCAATTCTGTGGCACATTTTATTTAATTTAATTAAGATAATTTAAGGGGGTTTAGGGTTATTTAGGGATTAAAGGAGATTAATCAACTCATTTAAACCCCATATAAACACCCAACCCTCATTAGCCCTAACACAACTCCACAACATAAATTATCTCCTTCTCCGCTTCTTTCTCTCTCTATTAAGAACCATTGAAGGCAAATATAGGGAAGGGTTTTGGGGGGATGAAAGGGAGAGTTCAAACCATCAATCTGCATCATACTTGAGGTATGAATCTATTCACCTTTGAACCCTCTTCCTCAAAAGGGTTCCTTCCAAATATTTCCAAAAAAGTTTTGAAGTGGGTTTCATCTAATCTCAAAATTTAATTATTAATTGAGTTGTTGTTGATGATTATTTAAGGTATAATTGAGTTATATTAACATGTATTTTTAACTTGATTGGATAATTGTTTGCGTTTTGGTCTAAATTGAAGAACATGATCCTCTAACCCCCCTAACCCTAGGTTTTGTGATCTTGACCCTATAATTGTATTATGATCATTCAAATTGACTTAGTTATTGATTAAGTTTACTATCCTATGGTGTTATATGAATAAAATAAGGAATGAATTATAGGTACCATGATAGTTTTTCTTGAGATGTTATTTCGGTTTATGGAGTGTATTGTGAATTTTTGGCCTAAGTATCGTTGTCTAACTATGATGTCCTAGTGTTGAATTGTGTATAGAGTGGTGCAATGGACATTGTTTTCTTATTTGTTATAATATGTGCTTAATGTTACCCTCCCCTAGTTGGGATGAGTTAATGGGTTGATAGTAAGCCCTTTGTGATGAACTATAAGAAAGATTTGGTAAGTCTTAATGGTCTCTATCCTTTACTTTCATTGTTATTACTTGTGGTTAGTCATGATGTTATATTGGAGTAGCCTTGTATTAGGTTGCTAGGATTGGTATAATTTTTGAATTGAAATGTCCCTTGACTAATGTTTTGATGTTGATTAGGTGTAGGTGTTTATAAGGATGGTGATAACTATCAATGTTCATTATTATGAAATTATGAAATGATATGTTATTTAACCTCAAATATCAATTGGTGATGAAGGATTGTATACTCCATGAACATTCTTATTGAGCTATTGATATGAATGATTATACAAAGGGGTAGACCCTATGACCTAACGATCTATGATTGTTAATTAAAGGCTTAAAGACATTTTAAAAAAAGGGGCTCTAACTTAGCTACGAGTGAACTATATTGAGGAGTGTCCTTTCCCACCTAGGGAAGGTAGGATCACTAAATTACTCTTGATATTGGAGACTATAATGCATGGAGCATAAAGAGGGTCCCAACTATATCTCCTAGTTCTTGAACTATGTTTATCCCATAGGAATACTAGCTAGTGGATTCACGTAGTTGCTATGTTTTATGTTTTGGTACTACCTTAGCAACTAGTCTACCTTCTTTCAGTGTAGGGTTTTATGGCACTGTATTCCACACTAGCTCATGTGGTCTATGTCGGTTAGGGCAAGATGTTCCCAAAAGGTAAAATTAATTAAAGGATTTAAACTCTAACTAGGATAACCTAAGGGGTCTAGCTTAGTCTAGGTAGAGGTATGTGACTCTACCTAGGCATTGCACTAGTTAGCCTTGAGGAGAGTCTTAGGAGGATGTTCTTATATATGTTTATGTTATGATGATATACGATATGTACATGATGAACTTGCATATTGTTGATACTATATGTTGATTAGTTCACTTATGAGTATGAGTTGGGTTATGTTGTTAAAATAAGATGGAATATATATCTAAATGTTATATTATCTGAAGTTGGACATTGGTTATGGTTTCTTGTTGACGCTACTTGATTAAGGTTATGAGGCTTTGCTTGGTCATTGCACTTGTTGACTTGATAAGGATTCATGAGTAGTTGTCTTGCTTATTATGATATGATTAACTCTTAGTCATGCTTGTGATGCTATTCGTGATGATAGTGTTGTAGTAGATCATGGGTTCAAGTATGTTGGGATGCATATTACTTGTTTGAGTTAGTAAGCATGTTTGGTTGATTAGTAGGACTTGCTTGGTTATTCATGATACGCTTAAAAGGGTAAAATGACATGTTTTGACTAAATGTCCCTCTTTAGCATGTTTTGCTCATATATGTGCATATGATCTCATACTTAGTACATATGGAGTACTAACCCCATTTTCTTTATTTTTCCCAAACATTTTAGGTTTGGGTCGTTGAAGTGTTTTGAAGGCGACTTGAAGAAGGCTTGGATCCTTGATCATCTAAGTAGGGGTAGGTCCTTATTGTCCTAGGGCAATGCCAATATCGAGATCATGTTGTTGTTTTAGCCTTAAGACTCTTGTTTTCTATCTCTTTTCATTTGAGTATTTTTTGATAAGCCTATATGTTGCTTCTTTAAATTGATGTATGGCTCTGCCCAAATTGCTAGATCTTTAGATGTGGATATTGACCAATCCTTAGTGAATAGTTCTATCTTACTATATACGTTGTGTGCAATAAAGTGAAGGCTATGTAACCTTCTATACGAAGGGTCTATGTATACTCCGAGATATATATATATATATGTGTCTGTAGAGGTCTATGTAAACCTCCAATTGAAGTAATAAAAGTTTTTAAATTTTCCACTAAATTCGACTTTTTTATGTGATGATGTAAGCTAATAGGCTAGTCCTAGTGCTATGGGAGGAGGCTGACGCCGGTTACGTCTAGGGGTAAACCGGGATATGACACCATACTCCTACCTAGGCTAAGTCAAACCTCTTAAGTACCCTATTAGTGTTAATTCATACTACTTATAATTTTGGGAAGATTTGCCTTAAGCGGACATAGACCAAAGATCTAAGTGTAGACTCCGGTGATGTTAAAAACTTATACACCGATGGAAGGTTGGTTTCTACCGGCCAAAAGTAGTTATCCAAACAGAAATAGATCTCAGGTGATCCACTCGCTAGAGTATTCCTATTGTGGCAAGAATAGTTTATGGATATTGGGGGATGTCATGAAACATCAGTGGTATGCCCTTTTGGACTATGAGGATATCCACCCCGTGAGAAAAACCATGGTGAACCCTACCTGCCTTATGGGAAGGCGCCACCCTCACCTACCAGTCACTCGGTGCTTAAATTAGAGTCCCTTTGTAATGTCTTAAGTTTTAATTAAACAAGCTATTTAGGTCATAGGGATATCCCTTATATAAGCATTTCATCATAGCTCAAAAGAATGGCATTGAGTATTTTTCTTTCCATTACACAATTCATACATGTGAATTAGCACATTTACATACCCCACATCATAATAAGGCACATCGGTAAGTTATCACCATCCTTATAACATTTACATCTTAGACAACAAACTCACAAACACATATTTCAGGAATCCAATGCAACATCATTACCAAACCTATCAATCTCATCACAGGGTATACTTCAATACAACTTCACACTAAGCAAAAGTATCATGAGTGAATTAAAAGTAAAAGATTGGATTCACAAGACATTACCAAAATATCATTCACAGGACATCATAGTTTTTACATCCACCATCCAATTTAACCAAAACTTGTTGAATATAATCACACAATAGTAATGAACACAATAAGGAAGTCAACTGAATTCATTCCTATACCCAATTTACTTAAATTCAAACCTAGGGTTAAGGGGAATAGGGTTCATAATTAATTCTTCAGGAAATAGATCCAATCCCAACAATACATTACCCAAGGCAGTTTATAAATTAATTATAATAGATAAAACAAGTCTAACAATCAATACAATCTTCAATTCCCATCAATTTACAAGCAAGACCCAAGATTTGGGAGAAATATTGGGGAAAGAGACATGATCTATATAAAATTTAATCAATTAACATCAATTAACCAACAATCTACACATAATTAGTCATAGACAATCACAATTTATCATGAATTTGTAGTTTAGAAAGGAAAGACCCATAGACTAGGGACGGAAACCCTGGAATTGGGGGTGATGTAGAATCAAATTTCAAAGGGGACCTCTTGGGGAACGGAATACCAAGAGTGAATAACCATATTTAATGAAGATTAATCAATGATATTAAATTGGAAATCCTAGAGAAATTGGTCTTCTTATTCAAGTTTTTTTCCTTCTTCAATGGAGGATTTAGGAGAGAGAAAGTAGAGAGATGAGAGCTTTTGTGTTGTGTTTTGGGAATTTCATTTAGGTGAGTGAAAAATGACTTAAAACTGACATTTAGTCAATATATAGTCACCCCCTAAATTACCCAAAAGACCCCTCACTAAAATGGATATTTTTGTGAAGTCTAAATGCTTATAATACGATTCAACGAATATGGGAAGTGGGTTCGCATCGCCGGGCTGATTTCAGATTTTCTTTTTGAAATCCGGGTTGAGGGAGTGGAACTCAAAAAGTTCACGCGTAGCGAGAGAACTTTTTCCACTCCACCTGTCAGCTGTGGGCGGTGTAGTGACCCTCAAATTCTGGCTGCGCACGCGCTTGGCAGCTTGCTCGCCCAAGGATTGGGGTCCTCCTCCGGGACCCTTAAGGGGGGGGGGGGGTCCTCGGGGGAGTATTTTACTTAAATTTTGAACCCTTTTACTATATTTTACTATTTAAAGTCCCATTTTACATGTTTTTAGACGTATTTTACCCTCCCAAAACCTTCGGCCAAAACATAAGAACGTCAACTAGGTTAACTTTAGATGTTCCGGATGAATGGACGTTTCTGACGCCTTGACTATAAAAATTCATCAATAACATGGTTATAAAACAATTATTTTAGGATAAGAAACAGTTTTTTAAGGTTTAGTTCATCATGTGAGGATCTAGCTTAGGCCAGGGAATTTCGGAGTATTACACTCTATTCTTAGTTGTTGTCCCATTTGAGCCTAATGCTTTCTATTGGCTACCAAATTACAAGCCTTATTATTTTTTTTACCTCTTTTTGAACCCTTCCCTCCTTGAAGTTTAGTTTGTGAAATTTGATTCTAAAAGACTAAGTTTTGGTGGGGGTGTTATGGAAAATTCATTAAAGGGATGCTTACCATATGACAACTTATATAATAAAAAAAGATTAAAAAAAGGAGATAAATTGAAGGATGGATGGGAAGTCTTAAAGAAATAAAAAAAATTTGTAAAACAAAGAAGGAAAATAAATAAATGAGACTTGTATTTTCCAAAAGTTTAAAATAGTTGCATATGGGGCATCTAGAGTTGAAATAAGAAAATAAAAATAAAAAGTAGTGTGGAATGTGCATGGGTTTGAATAGTGGAAATTTTTTTTGCATGTGGGCGCATCTAGGGTGGAAAAAAGAAAAGAAAAATGGAAGTAGTACGGAATGTGCATGTGTTTGAAAAGTGAAGAAATTTGGGATATTTCTTTCTTTTGAGGGTATGTAGGTTGAAAAAGTGGTGATTTTTAAAATTCCTAATTGAGTCAAGTGATCATGTGAAAGAGTTAATGAGTTGAGTCATTTCTTGAGTTTGAGTTTGTTGTCACTTTAAAATGATTCTTGGTTTTTGATAATGTTTCATGAGAATGAGAGGGTTTCTTATGTGAAAAGTTTGCATGTGGACTATTTGTTACTACCAACCAAATCCATGACCTTTGTGCTCAATTGAGAAGGGGAAAGTTATTTGTGGTGTGTTTTGAAATAAGATCCTACTGTGTTTTTGACTTTCCTTACTCGAGGAAAGAAAGTGTTTTATTTTGGGCATTTATGAGTGGTGGCTTTCCATTGTTAAATGCATTCTGTTTCTAACGACCGGGGAGCACCCCAAAAGTTACACAGTGTACTCAAACCAAATCACGAGCCCTCACAATAGGGAGAACAACCATGATCCTATGAACCAAACTACGAGCCCTCACCAACGGGACGTCATCCAAACGACGGCCCATTGTTGATGGGCGTGGTTTAGCACCTTCAAATATGCCTGCTACATAGTTTGGCTTGGGGCATTTTGGGAAATTCACCATAAGTCTTATAAACTAAGAGGACATTTTTTTTAGGTGTATTTGGGTATTTTAAGAGTATTTAAGTGATTAAACTCTAATTTAGACCCTAGCCCCTAAATCAAAACCCTTTCCCCCAAAAATTTTCTCCAAAAAACTCCATGAGAGATCAAGGTCAAGATGGAACTTTGATGATGTATTTCAATGGAATTCTTCTTCAAGTTTCTTTGGATTGATTCTAATAAGGTATGTGAGTTATTCATGTAAGGTTTTCTATCACCTTAGAGTCAATTTCAAAGATGATTTCAAAGATCTTCAAGTTTATGAAAAAGTCCAATTTCTACTCAAAGTCATGGGTTCTTGCATGAAATGTTTTCAAATGTTAACAATGATTTTATTGATTTATAATTGATGTTTTCCAATAAAAATCTCCATAAACCCTTGACCTTCCCAAATCTCTAAACTTGACTATAATGTGGGTGAATTGATTTGGGCTTGATAGTAAGGAATTCGTGTGTAAATTGATTTGGGCTATTGATTTATGTATAGATCATGGTTGAGTTGTTTATAAGATTCCTTAAATTAATTATATTCATACTGTATATTTTTGGATGGTTGGTTTAGAATTGTGTTGATGGCTATTGGTAAGAGCCTTTGTGAATTGAACAGATTCAAATAACTAAGGATTTTTCATAATGATGATGGAAAGGTGGTAAATTGACTTGATCTCTCTATATTGTGTAGAATTGTTATAAAATTTCCATGGATTTGTATGCTCCACTCATGGTGGCGCTGTTTATGTGTTGATTATGTGACTATCATGGCCTTGTCGGCATTATTATGTAAATTGTAGTAGTATAGGGCTTATATGAATGTATAATGTAAAGATTTTTATGTGATGTAATTTGATAATGCACAAGGTGTTATAAATCGTATGAACATGTACGGTGATGTTATGTTATCCTACATGTGTAACCTTGTATAATGTGAAGATATGAAGTGTTGTACTCTACTGATGCTTATTTGGTATTGTATGAGTGAAAATGTTATGATTCTAAGTGATGACATATGATGATGTTGTATATGTCCATCACTGGTAGGCGTGGTTTGGCACCTGCAAATATGCCTGCTGCACAATTTGGCTTGGGGTGTTTTGGGAAATTCAGCCCAAGTCTTATAAACTAAGAGGACATTTTAGGTGTATTTGGGTATTTTAAGAGTGTTTAAGTTATTAAAATCTAATTTAGACCCTAGCACCTAAATCAAAACCCTTTCCCCCCAATATTTTCTCCAAAAACATCCATGAGAGCTCAAGGTCAAGATGGAACTTGGATGATGGATTTCAATGGAGTTCTTCTTCAAGTTTCTTTGGATTGATTCTAATAAGGTAGTGAGCTCTTTATCTAAGGTTTTCTACCACCTTAGAGTCAATTTCAAAGATGATTGCAAAGATCTTCAAGTTTATGAAAAAGTCCAATTTTTACTCGAAGTCATGGGTTCTTTAATGAAATATTTTCAAATGTTAAGAATGATTTTATTGATTTATAATTGATATTTTCCAATAAAAATATCAATTAACCCTTGACCTTCTCAAATCTCTAAATTTGACTATAATGTGGGTGAATTGGTTTGGGCTTGATAGTAGGGAATTCATGTGTAGATTGCTTTGAGCTATTGATTTATGTATAGATCATGGTTGAATTGTTTATAAGCTGCCTTTAATTGATTATATTCATATTGTATATTTTTGTATGGTTTGTTTGGAATTGTGTTGATGGCTATTGGTAAGAGCCTTTGTGAATTTGATTAATTGAAATGACTAAGAATTATTCATAATGATGATGGATAGGTGGTCAGGTTGACTTTATCTCTCTATATTGTGTAGAATTGTTATAAAATTTCTATTGATTGGTATGGTCCACTTATGGTGGCGCTGTTTATGTGTTTATTATATGATGATTATGGCCTTGTAAGCATTAGTATGTAAATTGCAGTAGTATCATATTTAAGGCTTATATGAATGTATAATGTGAAGATGTTTATGTGATGTAATGTGATCATGCACAAGGTGTTATGGATCGTATGAACATGTAAGGTGATTTTATGTTATGCTGCATGTGTAACCTTGTATAATGTGAAGATATGAAGTGTGGTACTCTACTGATGCTTATTTGGTCTTGTATGAGTGAAGATGTTATGATTCTTAGTAAGTGATGACATATGATGATGCTGTATATGTATGTGTGAGGTTTAAGCATGTTTTCCTTTGAATGAATAATGTGGCTATGATAGTCTATGATGAGCTTCCATATGTGTTGATTTGGTATTGTTCTGTGGTAGACCTAGTGTCCCTACTTGGTACTTGTATGATAATGCAACTGTATATAATAATTGTTGTTTCTTGATATTTGGTAGACCTAAGTCCCTCTTCTCCTGATGCATGAAAGATATGTTATTAGGGGATTCCTTGAATTGGGAAGATAAAGCACCCGTGTCCTTGGATGTAGACCTTGAATTAAGTAAAGAAGGGTTTATGATATCCTTGAATTTAAAAGTTCGAACAATTGTCCTTCCTGTGGTGAATGATGCCTTAGGGATAGTTGGCTGGAACGACATGAAACATATCAAGAAAGTCTGGATATCCCTTATAATAACATTGAAGTGGCACTCTATGGACCATCCTGGTAAGTATTATGATTTGTTAAGTTTGTTGAGAAAATATTACCTTTCATATGCCTTTTTTGAGTGAATTACTACTCCATAAACAATGTCTTAGCACCAATGAATATTTTGGGGATGAACTCTACTCATTTTGAGTCTAAAGTATAAATAAACCCCATATATTACTTAATCTGTCCTACAATTGGCTGTATCCAGTTCTACCCCTGGCAATAAACACCTTCGCGGAGTAGTAGACTCTGGATTCCAATGCTAATAGTATAGCTAGTCGGTTATGGCTATTCTCATCACGTAGGACACTTCTAGTGATGGCGAATTTATACAAATGTTGAGTTAGTAGACATGGGATGCTATCTAACATGGTCCGAGTAGGCTTTGAAGATTCTAGTATTAGGTTTTCCTAGTCTTTTCCAATGCCCTAATATGAAAGTTCCTTTAGATGTTATGGTTTTCTCTCAAAATGGTTTATTAAAATAATTTTTTAGGTAATGAGTTGTTTATAGAAAGGGTACTTATCTAAGGTGATTTTGACGTATTGCTTAGGTAGGCGTGAAGATGGTGTAGGGGCGCTCTCTTCATATTTTACTTAGGTGAGTCCTTAAGGAGCCTTATGTAGGGAGTCTAAATGATGTAGAATCTTGTTATCTTGAATATGAACATGTGATAAGCAATGTATTATAAATAACTTTACTTGTAGGTAGTCTTAAGGACCATCTCGTGTGTGTGAAGGGTTTGTATGGGACGACCGCTTCATATCTTACTTAGGTGGATCTCCGATAAGTTTTTAGTAGAGAGGTCCCAATGTCAATATGCTTTAATGTGATTAATACTAAGTAGAATGGCCTTATATGTCCTTGATGACTTTTTTTATAATGGTCCTCTTAAACGCATTTATGAAGGGTTTTATATCAAAATGTCATGAAAGCATGTTTTCATACTAAATGTCCCTTTTCATGGTTTTTTTATGGCTTCCGTATTAGTTGGCATTAATGTGGCTAACCCCTTCTTTTCCCTTTTTGAGTAAATTTAGGGAATAGGAAGTCTTGATATGCTATGGATGATGATATGTTTCTAAGTTAAGTATAAGTACTTTTTGAGTCCTCATTGATTCGACGACAAGACCCACATGTTCCTTTAATGTCCTTATTATTTATTTAAGTGTTGAATTGGTTTTGTTCAATTTTTGGGTACATTCAAATTAATTGTTTTTTAAGGAGTATTTTAATGGTTTGATGTTTATAAATAAGTCTTTCCGCTTAGTATTAATGAAGATCTTGCGTGTGGGACAAAGTTCTAAATCTTACTTATTTGAATATAATTGTGCAATGAGTATACGAGAGGCTTGTGTGGACTTCTCGGGGCTCATAATACGCCGTGTGTAACGTTGAGGATGCCATTTTCTTCTAGGATATACCTCGTGTCTTTACAATTCCTCCACCAAGTGCAAGCTCAAGTTACTCTCCAAGGCGAAATAGTTCCTCCTCAAGTCCGTAATGACCCTTACAATGGGGAATGTCACTCTAGAGGAGTTTAGACTTTTATGAACTCGTTGGCTTTAGCCTTGACATCCCAACCTATAGGGGCGGGTGGGTTGCTCCGAAAAACCCTATAGGGGGTATGGTTGCTTCTACGGTTTCGGGATTTTTGAGAATGAACCTCCAGAATTTAGTGCTGCCAGTGGAGGAGGAATCCAATGTGTTTCATATAGGTGGGAGGTGTATAAACTCTTGCTATTATGGGATAACTCTAGAGAGAAAGTGAAACTAATTTGCTTACCAATTAAAGATATAGCCCAAGTGGTGTATAACAATGGAGACTCTAGGGCCGTGTAGAGGCGGGTCTTCTCGAGTTGGGAGACCATTAAGTCGACCTTTCCTTGATAGTTTTCTTTCTAGATAATTGAGAAAGGCTACGGTAGAGGAATTCATAACCTTAAACAAGGAATTTTGAATGTGTTAATGAGTATGCCTTGAACTTAACTATATTTTCTAAGTATGCTCCAACCTTGGTAGAAACCTAGAGACTTGATGATGTGTTCATGAGGTGAGTGTCCGAACTAGTCGAAAAATGTCTACGACAATGCTTGTTGATGATATGGATATTTCATGTCGTATGGTTTTTTTGCCAAATAAATTGAAGAGCCTAAACTCAGGAAACGAGGGATAGTAAGAAGATAATCTAGGTTTTGAGGTGATAAGTCTTTCCGCGAAGTCGAGGGTCAAGATTAGGCCTATAAAATCAACCAATATATTTCCAGCCAAGATCCTTTCAACACCTCTAACTTGATAAAGAATCAGGTATTGGGTGCTTTCTTGGAACGTTGTTCCAAGTCTCTTTCTCCCAGTGCATCAAAAGTCATTTTTTTATAATGCCTAGCCCGTCACGAATGTTTCTTTGGGTGTGGGAAGGATGGCATAGGTTAGAGATTGCTAGATCATAAGTTCTAAATAAAGGGAATATAAGCAAGATGACCGGTAATGTGGAGCTGGTCCCTCCAAAGAAGAATAGTAGGTTCTATTCTTTCAAATCTATGGAAGATCAAAAGTGATCTACTCATGTCCCTTTCCGGTATGTGCTTCTCTAATGTGCTTGTGTTTATGACTTGCTTTGTTGGACTTAATTTTTTCCTAATTATTATGAATTTGATGTTAGAATTACATGTGTGTGTCTTACTCCCAACTGGGGATAGTGAAGTAATTCTCCATAAGGTTCATATATAGTTATGTGTAGCTATGGTTTTTCTTGGAATTGAAGTTCCCTTGATTGGGTTTGTTCACTTAGAAATAATATGCATGCAGCGATGCGTTGCTAGTTATAGTTGGTCTCTTAAGAAGTATTTAAAGAAAAAAAAAAAGGGTTGTCCATTCGAGGAACGAATATTTTCCAAGTTGGTGGGTAATGTATCACCCCGAAAACGAAATAGGTTAGTAGAGAAAACATCTGTTCTTAAGATTCAATAACTAATGTATAGGATGTGGCCCATCTTGTATAAGTTGGTTTGAAGAGGTTTGAGGGCAAATATCAAAGGACGACCAAGACGTTCGAAAGTTAGCCTTTGTGTGTGCTAGTGTGTTCTAGTGTGCCTTTGCATGTTTTACGTATCTTTTGGTGTCAAAATTGATTGAAGAGATCTCTAACACATATATGAACATGTTTAGGGTTGAAACGTACAGGTATGACAACCCAAGTACCAACCTAAGGGTCCTTTAGGAGGACATAACCTTGCAAACCAGGTGCTTCAAACAACGACCGCCCCGCCACCCATAATGCCCCTTTATTAAACAAACAACGCCCCTCATTTGGGGTCGTGGATCCACAATTTCTGTGGATAATTATCCCCCAAATTAGTCTCATCAGCTCAAACCCTATAGACTAGCAGGACATCCGTCGTCATGGAACGGTTTGCCAATGGCCAATCAGTTGGCACCGTGTCATTCGGTCAGGTTTCTCGCCTAGCATGAGTGGAGTCTTAATAAGAGTAAGGACGGCACACCCTATTCTATAACAAACGATTCTATGAAAAGAGGGTTGAAAATCACCTTTAGGTGGGGAATCTTTCTTCCCGTGAAAGGCGCCTTGGAATCTCGTTGAGAAGCATAGACAATGGTACACCTCTTGCTGGGAATCGTCTTCAAAGCTCTTTCCTACCCTTTTATATTTTGAAGTTCTTTGAACGGTGAAAGAGTAAATCTAGACAACTTGCTCTTAAATTAAAGCAGCAACCAAGTAAGTAGGTTTTTCTCCGCAGAACAATCTTGGTGTTTGGGAAATTCCACCCAGGTCCTAGTTTAGTCATGGACGGTTATTTTTGGTGTTTTTAGGAATTTTAAGTATATTTAAGCAATAAAATAGAAATTTAGACTCTAGACTCCAAAACAAAAACCTTTCCCTCTCAAAACTCTCTCAAGATCACTATTGAAGAAGAAAAGAAAAAAGAGGCATCATCTAGGAAGAATTTCACCAATGTTTCATGCTTACATTGAGGCTTTGATTGAAGGTATGTAAGTCCTGTTCATTCATGCGTTGTTCTATCCATGGAGTCCCCCTAGTTCCCCTCAATTGTGAATCTAAAATACCCCAATCTAGTTAGGGTTGTGATTGCATTGTGGGTAAGGCTTGTTTGTGATCCCAATCAAACGGGTAGCATTCAATTATGTTTGTATGATGACTATATGATTTTTTCATGTGGTTTTCTTTGTGAATTTTAGTATTTGATGATGAAGGTGATCATGGTGATATAGGACATTAAAGGCAAGATTTAGGGTTCTAGATTAATCTTCTTAATTGAATTGTCTTGAATACTAATTGATCATAGTAAGATAATATAGATATGAATTTAACTAGACATTATTGGTTAGGATTGATCTTGACTTGTTATGTTTGAATTGAAAAGATTAATTTGGCTAGATCCCTAGTAAGAGAATTCAGTATGCTACTGACTTGATTATCCTATAATCTACATATGAATGAGATAGAATGAGTAACGATTTAAATACTATTAGGCTTTGTTGTGTTGCTGTAGATTTGGAGGAATTGAATTAGAAAGTGACAGAAGTCACTTGAGCATGGAGGATCGCAAGGACTCCCCTCGATGAGAGAAAGTTTTTAGCAAGGCTTAACAAGTAACCTTGGAGTATATGATTGAATCCAAGTTGATATGTAAATGAGTAGGAGTGTAACACAAGTGTCTGGACTAAAAGTAGAAAGTATATCTACACCTAATTATTGTCAATGAGAAGGAGTGTCACACAAGCCTAGGTGGATCCACTAGCTAGTATTCTAATGGGTTCAACATAGTTCAACAGAACTAGGAGATTATGTTTGATGACCCTCTTTATTTATGCATTTGCTTGTAATCTCATCTCATGAGTAAATAGTGAACCTACTTTCCTACTTAGAAGGGACCTCCCTCACTACTAGTTCACTCTATGCTATGCTAGAGTCTTTTTTGAAATGTCTTTCTTTAACAATCATAACTTATTTTAGGTCATGGGAGACTAACTCCTCGTATAGTAATAATCATTAGCTTAATAGGAATTGCATAAGCACATCCTTTCAATACAACCCTCATATGTGCGATTAGCACATTATCATCATTATGTCATAATAAGGAACATAGGCAATTCATAACCAAACTTTTATCATTACATATTAAGAACAATCTCACAATTACATAATCATGACATTTTAATTACATCATCATACCAACACCTACTTAACCCAATCAGAAGATATACTTCAGTTGAACTTCATCACCAAGTACAAGCGCATTATAATTTGAGTAATGGTTTGAGATCACAAAGACTTACCAAATCTCATTCAAAAGGAATCATCCATGGTCTTACCATCAACCAACAAATTTCATCGAATAATAGGTGCAATAGCATGATACAATAGTAATTAACAAAAAACTAAGTCAACTGTATCATCACTATCCAAATTAAAATATTCAATCATAACTTAGGTTAGGGGTAAGAGGGTTCATCATGATTCTTCACGAAATCGTCCCATCCAAGAATACATGACTCGAGGAAGTATGATGAATTAGAATAGTTAGGACAAGTCTAACATGTCCGACTTTGCATGTACAAACCCTAGAAAGTTAGTGTGCATTCTTAGAACCGTGGCATACGTACTTGACTCCGGCAGATCTGTCACAGCCCTTAGACCCCATTTATTGCATACATGTATGAAAGTAAGTGGCGAATTAAAAAATTCACACCAATAAAATTTAAAACATCTTTCTATAAATATAGAAAACCTAAGTCTCAACTTAGCCATTTTTAACTCAGGAAATACTTGGGACACGGCCCACACAAATGAAATACATAAATATTTAGTTCTATAAATACTTGAATAAAGACTTTTAAGAAGAGCAATGTCCTGAATCAAGTGAGGACATAGAACCCGGACTTATCTTGACAAAGTTACCCTAGTCTTCCTCACTTTGCTTCAAGATGCTCCTTCCCCTTCCACCGAATAGAAAGACAAAATTTGATATAAAGAGACCCGCAATGTATGGAATTGCAGACACACAAAAAAAAACAAAATGCAAAAACACAAAAAAATCATAAAAAACATGTACTAAGAAAGTATGGAAGAAAACATAAATAGGCCTAAAAACATGAGACATGGCAATTTATGAGAAACATTCTCTTTTGATTTTAGATATTCATAGTAAAGCTGTCAGTAGATCATCACAGTTTAAACCAGCGCCAGCCTCAACATTGAGGCGGCAACACATTCCAGTCATATCTAAATTGATATCCATTCATAGTAACAGTACAGTAACGGCTTGACCAATGACTTCACTGAACTTGCAGACCCATATCTAGCGGGTATCGACACGGAGATGCCGGGTGGCACGAACACATCAAAATACATAGACATGAGATCCTCCTACCAAAGGGTGATTCTAAGGATCACTTGAGTGAGTTATGAAGGACCTCACATACAATCCCTTCACACACAACTAAGAGGTCCTTTAGAATACCTACGATAAGGTCACACTCATTTCATTAAAAACTTTCCCATCTAGAGTTCTCCTTAATATTTCTCTACGTAAGAAATGAAGAGACCATTCTCATGCCCCCCTCCACACCTTAACTAGGCAATCCTTAAAGCTACTCTAGATTAGTATTTATTCATTAACATGCTTTTTAACTTAAGTCATTATCTTCATTAGTCCATTTAATAGACATTCAACACTTAAGGACATTCAAGTGATGGTCTTGGAGAAGATCTAGGGACTCACGCACTAACATCTTAAAAAATTAATCGTGCAATGTCTAGATAGCGTCCCATACCACCATATAAACTTCATTGAACTTCTCCGAAACTAGTAGGTATCTAACTGATGAGAATATGCAATAACCGACATAGACCATACTGGCTATGCATGGAAACTGGAGTCATGAACCTACTCTAATGGAGGGTTGTTCTACTTGACAATGGTAGAACGAGGACACGTCCCACGTAGGCACATGGTTAAGGAATATCAAGGGTTTCTTTGTTTTACAATGCCATCTTATTTAGAGCAACTTCCCAAGCATACTCACTCAGTGCTAGCATTTGTTCTCATATAGTTTTTGAATAATGGAGCATATGAAGAGGTTCAATATCAAGTTCACAACCCAATCACATTGCACCTTACAAAAGAGGGTCCACTAAGGCTACCTATAACGGTCAAGAGGATAAATCAATGACTTTCCTAATGATGATTTCATGCCGTTCCAGCCAACCAACCTTAAGTCAACTATTCACACAATAAGGATGCCATTATGACTTTCAACTCAAAGATATAATAACCTTCCATCTAGGATAAAGGTTCCACATAAATGACCTCCTTAGCTATGTTCAAGGTCACATGTAAATCACACATACAAGACTAAGGAGATTTAGCATACTAAGTCAAGAATCCATATTAACATTGTACATGTATCAAGTAAGGGACACAAGTCTACTAAAATAAGACACAGTCATACTTCACCATATCACATATATCATATTATTCAAGAAGCACATAAGAATAACCAGTATCATCTATAAGTCACCCTATTCACTACTATAGTATCATTTATCTAAGTTATTACAACTCTCATATAATTCATCATGAAGCATCATACATCAACATCAAGTAATACACATAATGACTTCACTATATCCTACAAGAGACACACACCTCAACTAGGAGAGTTAATGCTTTGATTTCACATTTACACATCAGTCATCAAGACCTTCACAATGATCGCACATCAAAGTTATAACATGATAAAGACATAATTTATAAATGTTAGGATCGAATCCACAAACACACTTGATGAATAAAGAACATAAGAAATTTAGAGAGAATGAGATGAGAGATCTAGAGAGAGAAACCAATATTTCGTGGTAACACCCCGTGAGTAAACTTCCACGCCGCTGGGGTATATATCTATATTAATAAATCAGAGTATTTTTGTTACAAAGAATAAATGGAGAATAAATAGTCAACCTAAAATTTAGGGCGGAGCTGCCCCTAACCCCGCCTTGGATGGGGGCACCGCCCCCATACCATTGCAACCTCACCACGAGGTTAAACGCGTAAATAGTTATATATATTCAATCAAGCTGCACAACCTACCAATTCTCCCACTTGGAGACTGATTCGTCATCCACTAAAATCATTCTCCATTTTCTCATCAACACTTTACCGCACCGCAACTTAGTAAGCAACAACTACATAAGACGCAACCGATGTGGGGGGGGGGGGGGTGGTTTTGGCATAACCTATTTCCCAACTCACACATTTTGCAATATGTCTGCCGGGTTTTCTTTGCACCCTCTATCTTTCCCAGCACATATCCCCATCCTCTACTGCCCTGCGAGTAACCAAATGGTACCGCATTCTGATGTGCTTTGTCTTTGAATGATACCTGGGATTTTTCACCAACTGTATGCACTTTGGTTATCTGGGTAAAGAATCTTCTCGCTCTACTTTCCTTGCCCAATCCTCCAGATATCGTCGCGCCATATCATCTCGTTCCCAGCGTCAGTATTACCACATACTCAACTCATAGATGAAAGGGAAACACATTTGAGTCTAGACATCCAGCTCACTGTTGTTCCACCTATGACGTAAATGTACCCGGATGTACTCTTGCTCGACTCCACATTCCTACAAGATCAGCATCCACAACACCCTGTAGAGTCACCTTGACTTTTCCAAAAGAGTGCAGTACTGGATGTACCTCTCATATATCTCAGAAGCCCTTCACAGCTTCCCAATGCTCTTTCCCCCCCGGGTTTTGCTATGTAACCTACGTAAAAACTCCACTGCATGTGCTATTTCAGGTCTATTGCAGACCATAGCATACGTCAAACTCCCAATGCGAAGCATATGAACAAGTGCCATATGCTCACGCTCCTCGGCTGTCTTGGGTGACTGCTCCTTTGACAATTTACAGTGATTGGCCAATGGAGTAGTCCTGGGTTAGCATATTACCCTGACCATCTGCTCAAACCCTTCCATATACAACGTCTTTGAGTAGATTTAAGGCAAGCCAGATTTTTATCCCAAGAAATCCTCATCCCAAATCTGCTTAGGCTGGACCCAATCTTTCATCTCAAACGCTGCAGACAACCTTGTCCCTTTCAATTGTTAATCTCCCTCAACTAGATCCCTCATCAACATAGTCATAGCACAACAAGAGTAGAAAGGACATATAATCATGATTTCTTGAAGTAACAACACGATCCTTTACAGCTTTGCATAATCCACTCTTGGTCATGAGGAGCAAACTCTTTGTACCATTGTTTTAACACCCTTGGTTCTTGCTTTAGTCAACACTCCTTGTGCGCTTGCACACCATGTGTGTCCTGCCTGGAAACACAAATCCTTCGTTGCTGCATATAGATATCTTTTGTCCAATCTCCATGTAAAAATATTGTTTTTTCATGCCATTTGCTCTAGATGCAATTCTCCGATGGAACAATACTCAATAGAATTCGCATAGAGGTAACTTCACAACAAGAGAGAAGATTCACATAATCCATACCTTTTCCTTTTGTGAATATCCTTTACCACTACACGAGCCTGAAAAATTCTTTTGCCATCTGGTCAGTCTTGATTCTGAAACACCCCTTGATTCAGCAAAGCTCTCTTCGCCGCAGGTAACTCAGTCACTACCCATGTGTCTTCTCTTCTCAAGTACCTCATCTCATTATCCATGTCCTTTCTCCCACTTGATCGAATCCTCCCCCTTTTGGGCTCATCAAACGACTCTGGTTCCCCCTCATCAGTCAGCAGTAGATAGTTGTATGAAGGTGAATACCTATATGGGTGCCCTGATTGTTTCTGGATGATCTCCTTAACACCTGCTCAGGTGTACCTTGCTCTACTTCATATTCTTACAGATGAGTGGTTTGAGTATCTGCTTTGACATCTGTAGGGTTACTCTTCTCCACCTCAACCCAACTCCCACTTGCTTTGTAATCTCTGAACCTTCTGCGTCGTCCTTGTATAGAACAGACTCATCAAATGTCACGTCACAATGTTCTCATGATTTTCTGTTCTTGTAATCGCTCAAAAGCTGTAACCAAACAAATAAGAACCATAGCCTATGAAAGTAACACTTTCACAGCCTTGGCATCACGCTTGTTCTCTCGTCAGGATCGACATAACTACTCATGCAACCAAAGTCCTCAAGTGTGAGTAATTGAGGTTCTTTCCTGTCCACACCTCCTCTGGAATCTTGAACCCTAAAACACATGATGGTCCCCTGTTGATCAATTATTCAGCTTTGCTCAAACCATCCACAAAATGTTTTTGGGCATCCCACAGTGTATCCTCATACCCTTGTACGCTCAGGCAATGTTCTGTTCCCTCTCATCAATTCCATCTCCTTGCCTTACCAGAAACTGTTCTCATCAATCTATTCCCTCAGTCTGCACAAAATTGCCTTGGACTCTGATTTGCATACTGCTCCTCCATTATAGACCTTAGGAATTTGACTTTCAAATCGTCTGCTTCTCAACTTCACTTTCCACTTCTTGCCAAGTTGCAAACGACATCTGACTTATGCTTACAAGAAGTAAACACATCTGCCTACTAAACATCAATGAAGGTAACATAGAATCTTGATCTCCAGTGAAATATACTTGATATGGTCCCCAAACATCTGTATGGATCATTTCCAACCGCAACTTTCTTGGCTCTCAGGAGTCTTTTGTGAACAGCGTAATCTTTTCTTTTGCCATAACAAGCTCTCGCAAAGACCTATATCAACAGAATTCAGACCCTCTAATGCTCCTTTTTGCAACCACATCTTGATTCCTTTAGAACCTCATGTGTCAATCTGTTGTGCCACAAACATGAACGCAGAGCACCTTCAATCAAACGACGATTTAATACACCCCTGCAGTGGTGGTACAAGGTTCCCGATTTGGTGTCATGAGCTACGACCATAGCACCTTTAACAATCTTCCACGAACCTTTCCCACGCTATGCTGCTTCCGTGCTATCCAACTGACCAACATAGAGTCAGATTTTTCTTGATCCCAGGAAATAATATGACATCCTCCAGTCCACTGGCTTTCCGGGTGTCCTTTATGCAAACATCCCCACTTTCCTTCAATCTCTAAGGCTTTATGTCAGCAAGATATAACTTTCCAAATTTCTAGATTTGAAATTTTGGACAACTCCTTGCTTGGAGACAATGGAAAGATGCACCAGAATCCCAATCCATGATTCAACTGGGATGTTCACACTAAGGATAAGAGCATACCCCAATGTCCTCTGCTGAATTTTTAAACACACCTGGTCTCTTCCACATTTCTGATTCTGTTTCTTCTTTGTCTTTGTACACTTTCGAAAGTGCCCATTTTCTCCGCAATTTCCAACAAGTCACGTTGATATGTATGTTCGGATTTCCTCAATCTTTGATTGGATCGACCATGATTGATTTTGGCCTTTGCGTCTTACTCCTCCCCCTTCGTTCAATGCTGAAAGGCACTGCCCGATGAATCTACCACTTCTCATTTATGAATACTTTCCACTAAGAAACAACGTCAAGGATTTCATCCAACTTCAGTTTCTAGATCCACGGGGACTACTATCGCAGCAACACAGTATCCCAAGACTCTGGAGGATGCATCAAAGCAATCCTTAATTTTATCTTCGAAATTAAATCTCCACAGAATTGATTGACTCACATCATATTGACTCGTTTATATGATCCGAAACTGGTCCATTCCTAGACATTGTAAATTGAAAATCTAACGCATCAAATATACCCTTGTTCATTGCCGATAGTTTTTCATACATATTTAACAGTGCCTTCAACCAGATCGGACGTAGTCTTCTCCTTCACGATGTTGAATGCCACGTTTCTTGACAAAGTCAACCGATCACCCCTAGAGGCCTGGGGATCCTGGAGTTTTCCATTTCTCCTCGTCATGATTCCGGACACCCTGGTCAACGGTTAGTGGATCTTTCTAATATAGATAAATTCGATCGCAAGCTTCCAAAACTGAAATTAGATCCATCAAAACTTCTCGACTTCCAAGCTTAAAAACTAATCTATCTTAAGTGATCGTGTTGACTTCTCCTTAGCTCTGATACCAGAGTTTATGGATCGAATCCACACACAGCACTTGGATGAATAAGAACACAAGAACTTAGAGAGAATGAGATTAGGGATCTAGAGAGAGAAAGAGAGAAACCAATCTTTCGTGGTAACACCCCGTGAGTTTCCAAACGGTGGGGATATATATATTAATAATCTAGGTTTTTTTGTTACAAGACTCAAGGAATAAAGAGTAAGCCCTCAAATTAGGTCGGCGCTGCACTAACCCCTCATTAGGATTGGGGGCCTCCCCCCATAACCCCATGGAAACTTCACCCGGAGGGTTAACCGCGTAAATAATTATATATATTACTCGGGAGGCTCCACAACCTAACAATAAAGTAATGCCAACGAGGCCACATAATTCACAAGTATAGCACATAAGCAACGCCACCATAAGTGGACCATACCAAACATCATTATCATGTAAGACCTATACTACACAGTATAGAGAAGGTTAGATCAACATACCATTAATCCAACCTCACAAATCCAATCCATAGCCAATTCAACCAACTCAATAGAAAAAGGCTCTTACGAATAGGAATAGTCATCAATTAAATTCAATAACCACAATAGATGATAAATCAAAGATGATATAACATGAATTTATCAATTTAAGACATCCTACTTATAGTTCTAGCATGATTCTTTCATAATTCAATAGCCCTAATCAAACTACACAAGAATTCAATAGCATAAAGACAAAACCAAAGCACCCATAAAGTAGTCAAAACTAGGGTTTCATGAATTGCATGGTTTCATAGAGTTTTTAGGTTAAAATAATAAAATTAACATCAATTTAATCAATATAAAATGTTTCAAAACGTTTTATCCAAGAACTCATGTCTAGATTACGATTTAGAAGTTCATCTTTTAAGAAAACTTTAGGAAATCACTTTGAATCTTGACTCCTTAATGAAAAGAGATTTAAGTATGAAGGTCATACCTGATTCTAAGCCATAAAAATTTAGAAGAATTAATGGAGAAATCATCCTCCAAGCTCCAATCTCCCTTCAAGCTTCTATGGTGGTCTAGAGAGTTTTTTAGTGGTTTTGGATATTGATTTTGGAATAGTGAATTCATCTAAGTGTTTTAGACTAATAAAAGTATATATAATACCTAAAATAACTTTAGGAAAGCGTCAAAATTTTTTTAGGAAGTCTAGGTGAAACCCCAAAATACCCTTCCCTTGTCAGTGACACCTGCAGAAATTGGAAGTGCCATTGACGGACGAACACCTACGAGGCGTCGTCCCATCGACGACCTGTGCTAGAAACCGTCATTTGGGACAGAGCCTGAAAAATGGGATATTAATCTCCCTAGTACAAGTTTTAGCCTACGCCCTCCATCTATGGGGCGTCGACGATCCTACTAAGCGTTGATTGCCTCCGTTGGTGGGGCTGGTTTTGACAGTTCTGGCTCTTGAGTTGGATCCTCGTCAAGGACCCCTTTGTTGGTCCTTGGTGAGTTTTTCACGGTCTTTTCCTATCCAAATATGTTATTATACATGTTAAGGATATCTCACATCAGTTTCATCCAAAACGAACACGTAAAACTTGATGAAACACACTAATACCCACAAGGCAAACCTTTCCAACATCATGGACGTTCTTGGACGTTTGACCTCTAAACTTCATGAAACTTTTAATACTGCCTCATAACATCATTTTTACCCAGTTTAGGACTTCAAAACATCTGTACACAAGAGTTAGGATCTAGTTTCACTTAAGTCGTTTTAGAGGTGTTACATCTTCCCCCACTTGGAAACATTTGCCCTCGAATGACACTTGCTTCATTTTTAGTCACTATCAATAGATGATCAACACAAAACTAGAACAACATAACCAAACCACACCATAAAAAATAAAAAATTTGTGAGGAACACCAATTTCACATACTTAAGAGACTCAAAGAACAATAAGAAGCTAGAAACTAATCTACGACTCATCATGTCATAAGACTCACATTCTTCATTTCAATAAGGAAAAATATCATTCTCAATACATTATCATGCTCATATATAGCAATTCTAAACACAATACAACCATTTTATACAGAAGAACAATTTATTCATTTTTACAAAATCTTCATAGTGACTATAAAATCCTTACAGTGAACATGTCAATTTCTCAAACGGCAAGTATTTTAGGAAATTGATGATGAAAGCATGAAAATATGATATATAAAACCATACAAACTCAATTTAAAACATAATCATAACCTTATAAAAAGCACAATTCAAGGAATCAATGAAATTCAATGCAACATACAACATGCTACTATGACTTTGTAACTCTCAAGCTTGAATAGAATAGAAGAGAAGAGACAAAAATTCACAACTTACTACTCACCATACTCCCTCTCTTAGAAGGAACTCATAAAAAGTAAAGAGAGAAAATTACAACTTACCGACATCATCTTCATAACTCGGCTTTGATCCCTTAGCCCGGAGTGCATAGAAGCAATTCTTTCATGGAACATCACCTTCCTGAACACTTAAAGGAACTTGCTTGCCCTCTCTTTTCTAGACACAATATAAGGACAATCCCTCACATTATATCCTTACTTACCACAACCAAAATAATTTCCGGTACCAAGTAGACATTTCCCATAGTGCTTCTTTCCACAAGTAACACTAGTAGGCTTACCACCTTGAGAACCACTACCCTTCTTATGTTTGACCTTAGTATCCCTAGGTTATCTTGAATTGGAGCCTTCTTCTTGAACCTAGGTTGGTTTTTCTCATTATATCCACCCCTCTTCAAATTCCTAGCAATCCTACCAAGTTTGGACTCTTCAATGGAGTGGGCATACACCATAAGTCTAGACAAGTTCATGTCACTGTGGATCATGGTCGTACGACACTCTTATTTCACAAGTTCGGCAAGACCAATCACAAACCTACTCATATCATTCCTTGTTTTGGACTCAAAGGATGGATCATACCTATACAACATAGTGAACTTTAAGGAATACTACTCAACACTCATATTTCCTTGCTTGAGGTTAATGATGTAAGACCCCAAAATTAGATAGGGTTTCTACAACCTAACATGTTTTTATTAAGGTTATAAGGTCCTAAATTGACTTATAATATGTTTTATAGGAAGTGTGTAATGTTATTGGAAGTCGAACGTCAAGGGACGACCAAAACGTTCGACGACTAGTCACCTATGTGTCTTATGTGTCCATGCGTGTCAATATGCTATATTTCATGATCTTATTAAGTCTTAAAATGAGTTATAATGATGTTTAATGATGGTATATGTATTTTCAAGAATTTTGGAGGTCAAACGACTAAGAACGTCCAAGGCGTTCGAAAGATAGCCCTTAAGATGCTCAACGTGTGTCTTGATGGGGCTTAGCCAGTCTGGACGAGTTGCAGGTTTTTGTTTTGGGTGAAACTTATGTGTAAGGTCTAAAACTTGTTAAGGGTCTTATTTTAAGTTGTAGCGTCCGGGTACGACTTCTAAAGGGCCCCGCACAGGCCCCACAGAAGGCCCCAAGGGCTTTGTTGCGAGACACTGCCTTGTGCAGTGTCATCGATGACCTAACTACGGCTCGGTTGGTCACAACGTCCCTTTGTTAGGTCTCGTCTATTGGAACTTAATTATGTCATGTCTAAAGAAAAAATTGTCTACGTACCAATCTACGAAAGCCTATAACGCCCGTCAACTGACCGACACCATTAGGTGCGTCCATCAATGGTGGCCTCAATTTGTAGCCTGCGTCCTGTTCATTAAAGGGGTGACTGGAAATTCACCCCACGTACTAACTACTCAGTAGGTTCATTTTCTACTTTTGGGTGTTTATAAGTCATCAAAAAACGGATCACCGATCTCAAATCAACTCACACCATTGAGCCTTTCCCTCCAAAAATATTTCCTTCAAACCACCAGTGTTGGTGAAGCTCAAGACTTCTTGGGAGATGGATTTTCCATGTATTAATCATCATGTTTTATATTTTTCAACTTGACAAAGGTTGGCGATCCCTCCCTCAAAACATCTCTGGTTATCCTCCATCTAGAGAGTTAATCTCAAAGTTCTCGAGAGAAAATATGATCACGTGGCTTGCTTCTTCATTCGAGCATGTTTTCTTTTTAATTCATTTCAAAAGCGTAATATGAATATATTGATATTATATACTGACTTGGGCTTTTTCTTTTTTTTCAATCCTATTGCATATAAACCCATGCATCTTGTCACAACGTCGATTTAGACTATGTATGGCTATAATGTATCTTGATCTTGATTCATGTCAATTTGTGATTCACTTATTTAATCTGCTTATATATACTGTAGTTATGTATATGTATGGTGAATCATGTGGAGAGTACTTACCCATGTGAGTCCATTTATGAAGATTTGAACAAAACTAGCCTATGTTTATATTGTTCACTATAAGTTTGGGTTTCATGGTGTTATTATTGGATTTTTGGTTGGGTGTTTAATCATTTAGATACTTCCGTAGGTTGAATCGAATTGGGTTTAATGGTATTAAGTGATTAATATTGATCAATGTTTATAGCCTATGAATTCCTTCTACTTTCATTGATGTCTTAGAATACAGTTCACTATGATCTAAAGGGATGGCCATGGAGTGAGATTTCGTGTAGATCATTGTTGTCCTTATCTACTGGACTTATATTGATTATATTAATGGAATCTGGGTATGAATTCTGGATGATCCAAGAAAAGGATCTTGGTCATCAACTGGTCAGTTCTTCTAATTCTACAATTTGAATGTTGCAATGACCTTATGTGATTAAAAATTCTAGGGGTATGTGAAACATGATGTTAGATTTCATTTATATCTCTAGCTACTTCTCTTACTGTATATTTATTTGCTATATAAGATTTAGGAACAAAACTAGGGAGGTTAGTTGATTCTTTTAGGACCTCTCACTTCCTAGTTTACATGTAGATGTCTTGTAGTATGTTATAGTATGATCTTGTAGTGACTGTCACATGGTTTCCTTTATGGATTCAAGTACTTCGATACTGCCCTATATATGAATTGTTGATGAACAAGGTGTAATTGATCAAGAGGAATCAAATGATGAGAAATTGGTAAGAATTCTATCTCTTCACTTTCTTTAAAGGTATATAATTGATGAAGCCTTGTACGGCATGGTGTGGTAATGTCCCTTAGGGGGAGTGTTTCCTTTATTATCCTTATATATGTGTGACAATTTCCATAAGCAAATTAATGAATACTGAGTCATTGCCTATAAGGAACTATTGAACTTATGCCTAATTTCCTATTCTAGTTTGATTTAGGTTGTATGGCTATTGTGTCAAGAATTGTAATATCCCTTTAGGTAGAAGTGCAGGTCTGGCCATTTATGAGTTAAAAATGGTTAATAATCCCGTACTTATGCACTCCTATTGAACTGAATAACACAGGTTAGAGTCTTAGAGTTAATATGAAGTTTGGCTTGTCTTCTATGCTATTCTGTGTTGTTGGTTTATGCTTGAAGGTATATTAGGGTCTAATAGGGTGGCTGCCTCAATATGTTGTTTGTAGTCATATTGTGATATGTCGACCAATGTACCATACACGCACTTTAGCACTCATTTTACAAGTAGTAAAATATGTCATGGTGTCTAAATTAAAGGTAGATTTTTCTCCCGAGTCCATTAGTGTTCTACTACTATTCATGAATATGATGTTTAGAAATCTGATAGATTTTTCCTTAGCTAGATGACTTGATGGTGACTAGTATGGGCAAGGTAATGGGACTTGCCGTTGCATTGCACATGTTGTACCTGGATAGGAATAGTTTTAGTTTTGTTTCTACATGTCATAATATTATGCATGAACCGTGTGTCCTTATGTGTTAGGTGAAATGGTTTGCTCACATATATGTATACACTCACACACATGAAAGATATCTATTAATCGATGGGCCTTGAAAGGTGTGCCCAAGAATACTCTAAAACTAAATAGGTTCTTGAATATGTTATAAGCATATGGATTAAATGTCCTAAACCTATGTTTTATAAAGTGAAAATATAATGAAGTTTTTCAATAAAGGGAACTTATCTTAGCACCGAGTGAACTTGTACATGAGGGGGTGACATTTTCCCACATATGGAAGGTAGGGTTCACTACGCTCCTCACGGGGTGGATAGCCTCATGACCCAACAAAGGGTGTAGAGTTGATATTTCCATGATTTCCCCCAAGTTACATAAACTATGTTGACACCATAGGATACTAGCTAGTGTATCCATCTAGAAAGCTATGTCACATTTGGTTCTACTTTGGCCGATAGACCACCCTTTATCGGTGTGGGGTTTATGCTCGATTCCATGTTTAGGCATCACATGGTCTATGTCGGTTTAAGGCAAATCGTTTCCCTAAAGTAAATATGGACCATGTAAAGTAAATGACTAGACCCTAACTAGAATGATTAGGGGGTTTTACCAAGATAGTGAAGTAATGCACCTTCTAGACTTGGCTACAATAGCTCCTTAGAAAGTTTTCTAGGAAGGTGTTCGTAATGACTGTCACTATGTACTTGTCCCTTTATGGCTGACATTGTCGGTATTGGTCTCTTGTTTGCATATGTGCATGATTGAGTCCCATTATGCATGAGTGTTTATCTCGTTGTGCTCTATGATGAATGGTCGTGCTTGACGAATAAATGAATTTTCTTCTCTTACTAGTTGATATCTGACTTAGAGTAAAGGCTTGTGGTCTCAGTGATAGGTTTACTAAGTATGTATGAGGTTATGGGGCCTACATGTACATTGCAACTAGAAGACCGTATATTGGGGGAATGAGTTAGTTCTTATAAGGGTTTATGGGCTTGTAAAATTTAGTTTATGTGCATAATATTAGAGTCACTGTAATATCCTGAAGTCTTGGCTTAAATGTGCCAGTTTGCATTATAATTCTTGATGTATGTGGTTTGCCTTGTATATTGTAATGTATGGTTTCCTTGGGATCCTAAGGTCATAGGTCACAAGTTCACTAAGGGCCATGGTAGGTTCATGTGAATTAAAAGGAAACTGTTCACTGTTTAAAGGAATTGAAGCTCACTGTAAAGTTAAATCAAATATGGAATTATCGATATGGATTTATGAATTTTTGACCTTTGATCAGCTTATATGAAGTCTGTGAATGATATAAATGCTATGTTGAAGGGTTTTTGGTAAAGATTACTCCTAAAAGGCATGAAGTAATGATTTCCAAATGTCCCTTTTTAAATGCATGTTTTTGCATGGTTGCCATACTTATGCACTCTTGTAACTAATCCCATTCTTCTCTACATTTTACACAAAATTGTACGTATGGATGCTTAAAGGATGTCTTGAATGGGCAAAGCTGACAATGATTCCAGCTCATGAAGGAATCCTCAGTTCAGGATCCTCTCACTGATGTTCTTTTATTGTGCAGTCCTTAAATATTGATAGTGTATGTATGGGTCTTATGCTGTGTCCCTATAATTCGAATGTTGTTGATCTAAGAAGGCACAAAGAACTTAGAGTACATATTATAATTTGACTTATAATTTTATATTATCGAACGTACCCTTTATATCCCATATGAGGTGCTATTAAAAGTTTTAAATTTTCTGCTGAATTTACTATGTCGATGCAATGAATGATAACTTGCTGGTATAAGATCTCCGAAGGTCAAGTACCATGTTAACTTCTGGGGGGGGGGGTGCTCCTCGGATGTGACAAATGACCTACTCAACTTTCTCCTCCTCCTCTCACGGGAAAGTACTTCTCCCTAAGAAAATTCTCCTTAATTTAGCCCACTATATGACCCGCTCAACCAGGGTCCCCTCTTATCTTTCGATGTGAGTTTACACACTTGAGAAACATCACCTCAATTTGGTACGAAGATAACTCCTCCGTCTCGCTAAAGTCACCCCATGGAACCCAAACCTTTATCCGCCCATCAAGAAACTCTTGGGGATCCTCTCCCACCTTAGATGTATGAAATGTTGGAGGATTCATCCTCACAAAGTCTCTCAAACTATATGTCATAGTTCTTTCCAAAGAATTCACCCTAGGCCCAACATCCCTAGTAATATGAGTAGTCATGGTTAGGGATAGGGCAAGTAAAGACTCTCTAATCTCCCCAGTTGTCAAGTACGGGGAACCACTGGAACCTCATTTCTTTTACCTCCAATAGGAACATGAGCACCTTGAAGAACTTGCTCATCTCGAGGAGGAATTTTCTCATTCCCCTATTTTTTTCAGCCCTCCATGCAGCCATCCTTCTAGTATTCATCTTCGTAAAACACAAAGAAAATAATTAAGAAGGACACTCATAAGTATTTACTCTACGGCATGACACAAGAGTAGAAAAAGAAGGGAAACACTATCGTCCTATAGCCTCTCGCTCCTGGATGTGTCGCGACTCCTACCGATGAACAAGAATCTAGTAGAAGTGGCTTTATGAGACTTTTTTGATTCCTAAGTACTACTTCATGACCTATGCTTTGATACCAAGCTTTTTCATGACCAACATGTACACCCTAGAAGTGAGGGAGTTCTTAGACCGTGGCACGGCGTACTTGACCTCTCGGAGGTATGTAGCCGTCCCTTAGACAACCATTCATTGCATAATTTTGAAAGTACTACGAATTTAACTTTTTCATACAAATAATATCTGAGACGATGTTTCATATAAAACTACAGAAAACACTAGTCTCGACATACATCATTCTAACTTAGAATACTCGGGACACTTCCCATACAATTTTCCCGCGAAATAGTGAATCTATCTATTACAATACTTGAATAAAGAAGTTTTAAGAGAGAAATGTCTCGGAATCAGTGAGGACATCCCCACTTGCTTGAAAGATCCTACTTTCCAAGCTTTGTCTTCAAGATCTTTTCACCTTCCACCTACAACTTGCATTCGCAAAAATGTATGAGATTAGTCATGGGCTTGTACTAATTAGACCATAATGCATAAAATCATGAGAAATGAACATTTATTAAAACCATGCCCCTTTTTGATCTAAATCTTCATAATAAAAGCATAAGAATCAAATTTAAACCAAAGAATCACTTTAGAAACATTCCACGTCATAATCTAAATTATATCAATTCACATAATATTAACAGTAACCTTAACAGTGCTTCCCCTGTAACTTCAGCCTCTATCTCATATCGACAGATATCACCAAGAATACCTCAACACTAGACATGATCTTCCTACAAAAGGTGATTCTAAGTCTCACTTGAGTGAGTTATGAAGAAACCACCTATACAATCCCTTCAGACACTCCTAAGAGATCCTTTCGACTAGATAATAGAAGGTTACTCTCATATCATTAATCAAATTTCCCATCTAGAGTTCTCCTTAAGACTTCTATAGGTAAAACATGAAGAGACTATTACCATGCCCCCTCCACACCTTAAGTAGGCAATTCTTAAAGCTACTCTAGACAAGTACTTATTCATTAACATACTTTTTAACTTAATTCATTATCTTCATTAGTCCATTTAAGAGACATTCAACACTTAAGTACATTCATGTATTGGTATTGGAGAAGATCTAGGGACTCAGGCACTAACATCTTAAAAGCCTAAACATGCAATGTCTAGATAGCATCCCATACCACTACTTAAACTTCATAGATTGTCTCCAACACTAGTAGGTATCCCATATGATGAGAATAGGCAATAACCTACATAGACAATACTAGCTATTCATGGAATTCAGAGTCATGAACCTACTCCAATGGAGGGTTTTTCAACATGCAAATGGTAGAACGAGGACACATCCCAGGTAGGCACATGGATAAGGAATATCGAGGGTTTCTTTGTTCTCTAATGTCATCTTAGTTAGAGAAACTTCCCAAGCATACTTACTCTATGCTAGAATTTGTTCTCATAGAGTATTTCAATAAAAGGAGCATATGAACAGGTTCCATATCAAGTTCACAACCCAATCACATTACACTTACCAAAGAGTGTCCACTAAGGCTACCTGAAATGATCAAGAGAATAGATCAATGACATTCCTAAGGATGATTTCATGACATTCAATCCAACCAACCTTAAGTCCACCATTCACACAAGAAGGATACCATCAGACTTTCAACTTCAAGGATATAATAACCTTCCATCTAGGATGAAGGTTGCACATAACGGACCTTCTAAGCTATGTTCAAGGTCATATGTCAATCACACATACAAGACTAAGGATATTTATCATACTAAGTCAAGAATCAATATTCACATTGTACATATATCAAGTAAGGGACACAACTCTACCAAAACAAGACATACTCATACTTTACCATATCACATACATCATATCATTCAAAAAGCACATAGAAATAACCAATATCATCTATAAGTCACCCTATTCACTACTTTAGTATCATTAATCTAAGTTATTATAAGTCTCATATAATTCAACAAAAAGCATCATACTTCAACATCAAGTAATACACATAATGACTTCACTATAGCTTACAAGAGACACACACATCAACTAGGAGACTTCATGCTTTGACTTCATATATACACATAATTCAACAATGCCTTCACAATGATCACATACTCAATTTATAACATGATAAATCCATAATTTATAAAGTAATGCCAATGAGGCCACATAATTAACAAGTATAGCACATAAGCATAGCCACCATAAGTGGACCATACAAAAATCATTATCATCTAAGACATATACTACACAATATAGAGATGTTTAGATCAACATTTCATAAATCTAACCTCACAATTCCAATTCATAGCCAATTCAACCAACTCTATATCAAGGCTTTTACCAATATACATAGTCAGCAATTCAATTCAATAATCACAGTAGACAATAAATAAAAGATGATATAGTATGAATTTATCAATTTAGGACATCCTACTTCAATTCTAGCGTGATTCATTCATAATTCAATATCCTTATTCAAACTACACAAGAATTCAATAACGTAGAGACAAATCAAATCACCCATAAAGTAGTCAAACTAGGGTTCATGAATTGCATGGGTTGATAGAGTTTTTAGGTTAAAATCATAAAATTAACATCAATTCAATCAATATATAATGTTTCAAAACGTTTTATGCAAGAACCCATTCATAGATTACAATTTTGAAGTTCATCTTTTGAGAAAACTTTAGGAAATCACTTTAAAGATTGGATCCTTGAATAAAAGAGATTCAAGGATGAAGGCCATACCTTAATAGATTCTAAGCCACGAAAATTGTGAAGAATTTATGGAGAAATCTCCCTCCATGATTCAATCTTCTTTCAAGCTTCAATGGTGGTTTAGAGTATTCTTTACGGGTTTTGGGTTTTTTTTTGCAATAATGAATTCATCTAAGTGTTTTAGACTAGTAAAACTATTTATAATACCTAATATAAACTTATGAAACAGTCAAACAAATTTTAGGAAGGCTAGGTAAAAACCCCTAAATACCTTTCCCTTGGTCGGGACACCTGTAGAAATTGCAGGTGCCATCGACGGACCAGCACCTACGAGGCGTCATCCCATCGACGGCCCGTACTCTCAACCGTCCTTTGGGATAGAGCCTCTGAAATGGTAGATTAAGATCCCTAGGAGAAGTATTAACCTATTCCCTCCACCTACAGGGTGTCAACCACCCTACTGAGCATCGATTGCCTCTGTTGGTGGAGTTGGTTTTGACAGTTTTGACTCTTGAGTTGGGTCCTCCTCAAGGACCCTTTGTTAGTCCACTTTGGGATTTTGCCCGGACATTTCCAACTCGAATATGTAATATACAGTGTTTAAGTACCTGTCACACATTCATATCACTAACACGTAAATTTGATGAAACATCTAATACAACAGCGTTTACAAGGCAAGCCTTTTCAACGTCATGACGTGTCTTGGACGTTTGACCTCCAAACTCTCAAAACCTTTAAACTTCCCTAATAACACCAGTTCAAACCATTTTAAGACTTCAAAACATCAAACACAAGCGTAAGACATCTAGTTCACAGTAAGTCATTTTAAGTTGTTACATACAACAAATCTCATTCTTCAATTCACAAGCAAGATCCAACATTTGGGGGAATCGGGGAAAGGACATGAATCAAAAGAAATTACCAATAAGAAACATGAATTACTCAATAATATATACTTAATTATTCATAGTTAATCACAATTAATTATAATCAATCATCAGTTTCAAGTTTAGAAGAAAACCCATTTGTCGAGAAAAACCCTACGAATAGGGTGATGTAGAAATCAACTTTGAGAGGACCTCTTGGGAAAAGGAATACCAAGAGTGAATAACAAATAACTTAATGAAGCTTTAACCACAAATTGAGTAAGAGAATTTGAATGAGGCGGTTCCCCCTCAAGCTCTTCAAAACCCTCAAGTTCCTATTGAAGAAGGGCTATGTCCATGTAACATTCCAGAAAATGTACTTGTCTGTTAAAGAGCCTACTGGGTTTTAAGAATATGTATTGTAGTACATAAGCATCCCAATTCCAAATATTGAGTAGTATTGGGCATGTTAGAGAATATTGGCTTAAGGGTGTTAGCCAATTTTTATGTATTAACAAGTAACTTAAAATACAATTTGGTTCAAATGCCCAATTCCAAGCTTGTACAGAATTGTACCTGCAATGAAGACCTTAGATAATAGCATTGATTCTTAGCACATTAGGTACGAGGCATCCAAGTGTCAAGCTTAGGTATCATAACACATGATCAGTTAAAATGATCATGTAAACTAAGCAGTGCCCAAGGACATAGTGAGGGTCCTTGGACAATAAATTAGCATCAAGCACATGTGCAAGAACATATGCCCTACTGTCCAAGAAACATCAAACCAAGCCAACTGAATTCGTTAAGGCTCTACAGGGCCAGCACGCGAACGTCTTAACCACCACTTGTGGCCTAGCTTTGTACCAACTTAGGCTCTAACTAACTTACGCTTACTAGAGTAACTAACGTAGGCAACTAAAATAAACACTAGTGTCCCGAAACCCTAAGACCTAACCCGGTACAGCTAGCCTATGTACCGACTCAAGGACCATCCTATACCTAACGCTATGATGTCTAAAGGATTACTTATGGTCCAAATACGTTAGGGGTACTTTCGTAATTACCCTAGGTATAACTTAAACTAATTAAATTAAACTTAATTACTTAATTAATAATTCAAGGTCAAAGCCGAACCCTTATGCACAATTTCAGATTGGCTAAGTCAAATGTTCTCATTTTTTATCCATTTTAGGAGGGGTAGTTTTTTGTAATTATATAATTTTACTTTATTTAATTAAGTTAATTAGACTAAGTTGAAGTAGGAAATATCATTAGCTAAGACCTAGACTCACATTTAATCATTATAAAACTGGATATGAAAAATATGAATCACGTGAGAAAAACCTTAATCGATTTCAAGGCAGTCCTTCAAGGTTTTTGTGCAAAGTGCAAGGTGATATTCGTAGATTCAATTATACAATAAGGTATGGTTTTTTTATATCTATTATTACTTTCCCCAGGAGGCTTTTCAAATGTTTTGAATTCAAAAAAATAAAAACTAGGGTTGTTCCCAATAAAATTGTCAATATCTCTCTACTTCTCTCTATTTCCGATTCTAGTAGTATGTATAATGTAAATCTCGAGCATGTTGTGGGTATGTGGTGATAACTGATCATTATGTGTAGGTTTATTGATTTGATAATGTTTAATAAGACCTATAGGTTAGATCCCTATGATTAATGCCTAATTGTGTTCGAAAAGATGAAATTGTTATAAGTCATTTATGAAATGCAATTTGACTATAAGAAAAGATGAAGTTTTTGGATTATGTATTGTGTTTTACAGTAGATATGATTTTAAGTTTTTTTTAAATGAAATGTTTTTCACAAGAAGAAACAAGAAGTGAGAATCTAAGTAGTTATGAATCTTCAATGTCAAATCAACTTTAGAGCTTGGACATCTAACACTGAATTGTTCTGATAATCTATCTAAATGTTAAAGTTGATTGCTTAAAATGAAAGGTTTAGATTACTATAATATTTGAACGTGTTGCTTGTTCCAATAAATTGGCCCAACATATTATTTCCAAATATGCAATTAATTGGCCAATATTCAAGTCAAACCAATCTATATGGCCAATGTAGTTAGGGGATGTCCGTGTGGTGAGGCCAAATAATATATTAAAGATGCCGGGAGAGTTAACATAAATGCACTCAAACCCATAGTATTCCCAATGATTGGTGAAAAGCCCAACATACCCTATCTAAATGAACGTGTGAACAATAATAGCACATTGAGTAAGGCTACAACTTTCAGGAAGAAGGGTACAAGACTACTAAAGAACATTAAAAAAGATAATGTGAGTAATGATATAACAAAACCCTTATGAGGTATGAAATTGACATAGAAGGTGTTAAGAAGTGGGACAATCTCACTTGCACCTACACATTTTAGTTAAAGATATCACATAAGAGGTGTAAAATCGGGAGACAAGTCTCATTCCCCTATATTGATAATATAAATGAGATTCACATTCTCAACTAAATAAAGGGAGAAAATCATCCTGAGATAGACATACCTCGTACTAGAAGCAAGCTTCCATAATGCACGAGTCAAGCTGTTACAAGATGTAAAGTTAAGAATTGAGCAAATCACCGATAGGCTAGCAATGACCGTTGTTCAAGGCACCTGTAAGCCGCATGAGGTGAGACTACACCACTGTGGTTAAGAGTCTCCGAAATCTCTATCATTCAAACGAAATTGCACCTAATAGGACTCTAGGTAGTATTCCATTTCCACTTTGGCCATGAACAACCTCTTTTTTTTTTTTTTTTTTTGTTTTCAGCGGGGAAGACACTGGATTTCAGTTCACTCACATGTATCTGGTTCACTTTAACCTGACCACCTCTTTTCAGTGTGGGGAAGACACTGATTCATTTTAGCTCACATGATCTATGTAAGTTAAATGCTAAGATATCTTCAGAAAGAAGAAGAAAGACCTTATATTCAATAGTACACATGAGAGCTGATACGGCTCAACTTACTTCTCAATAAGAAGTACAGCGGTCGCGTCAAGTAAATTACCCAACTAGTGAGTTGGGATGTTTTCCCACGAGGAAAAATCTAGACGTAACTTTAAACTTGTATGAACTATTTTCGTTGAGGAACTTCCGTAGAACGAAAAACATAAAATGTACAAATGGGGGTTTTTATTTCCTAATACGTAAAAGACTAACAAATTGAAAGAGACACTTAACATTTTGAAGTTGGATTTTATCAATAAATCACAGTATAGGGTTTACTTTCCCTAAAAAAAACAGGTGCATAACTTGATAATTCTAACTATAACAAATTCTTTCCTAGTGTCCTTGCATGCAAGTGATAAGTTTATGTATTTCTAAATCCTTGGTCCGGCCTAAAAATCCTCAGTCCGCACCTTGTTCCTGCTACTGTGTCTGCTTCCTAACCCTTATCGTTACGCGCTCCACGTCATCATTCAGCATCGTATTCGATATTTACTTAAGTTACGACCTCTACCAATCAATACTAGCCTATTAGATATATACACTAAATCTATGTTAATACTTCTTTTCTATTCTACCTCCTTGTCCGACCAAGTAGTCATTAAGGCAGTTCTAACGTTGATCATCCGTTAAAAGACTCTGAAGCGAAGAATTATTAATACATGCAAGACACTATTCCTAGAATGGTTATTTATAGGGTTTATCTCATTATTTGGGCCTATGGTCCCAACCCTAGTTACTGGAGTTTAGTTACCATCGCCATAAACACAATATCAAATATATTTAATACGAATCAGGTACTGTACTTCAATGAGAAAGAATAAAGTCCAAAGATTGCTGATTAATCACACAATTACGTGCAAGAATTCTCAAAGTATCAACAATGATCACGAAAAGTCTAAAGGATTATCGAGAATCTCACAATACATGTTTACGAATACGGAGTTTCAATAATCTTCAGAGTCTACTATCAGTGTCTAACCTCAAAAACTAGGTTTGTTCTAGCTATTTATCTGAAAAAAATAAAAACCTAATTAAACAAGGGTTCTTAATTTCAGGAACTCTGCCAATTTGCGCTGGGTTCGATGACCACGCGCTACGGACCGTCGTGGTCATGAGGGAACCGTCGTGGTACTCCGTCGTACCCTACTTGGTGTCATTTTCTGTCTGCTGTCTTTATTCATTCCCCTCAACGGCAAGGGTGATCGGACCGCAAATGCCACGGTCCCGTCGAGTCTCGTGTTCAAAAACTCAACTCTTGGCAATCTGGGTACTGTGAGTCACTCTCTGATCTTCACGACGACCCTGCAGGGCGGACCGTCATGGCATGATGGACCTCACAAGCTTCTTAATACCACCTTGATCATAAAGAAAAACAAGGGAAAAAAAAGAGAAAAAAAAAAACAAGAGAAGAAACAATAACTTCCCCATCTTCCTTCAGCATCTTCTCTACGCTGGCCACCTACGGCCGTCACAATCATGACGGACCGTCATAAGCGCCGTAGTGTCTCGTCTGCATTCTCTCTCCAAATCTCCGGCATTGGCTTTGGACAGATTTTCCTGGCAAACAAGAAACTGTATAAAACTTAGCACAAAAAGGCTTTTGGACGCACTAAACTTTAAGGAAAACGCTGAATTATACCGTGAAACCACTGTACAATCACACCGCTCAACTTAAATTCGTTGGTGGTGTCCTCAAGCGAGCCATATGACTCACTAAACAATCTTGTACAATAGATTCATTTTTATCCTTTGGCAATCATTTGGCATCAGATCCCATTAATCTCATCAAATCTATGCATGCTATAACTATTAGGCTTGAATTTTGTGGGATTCGAACATGACCCAAGACTCACCTAACTACCAACTCTATCCTCGTCGAATTTCTCTCACTGAGGTGCTAACAATTCTGGTAATGCAACTAATGTCCTCATCTTTAGAACAAAAATCCTCATTTTCACACAATGATTTCAGTTTGAGTATAAGATCCAGGTCCAACACTCACGCTCAGACAAGTCACACGCAGTCATACCTTGCCAGAGCTCCCTGAGTTCACGCCGTAAGGGCCGCGATACAACCCGGAGAGCACGATAACTGGGGGGGAGCGGGTAACAGATGGCGCAGTAGTATGGTACCTTGTAGGTATACGGTAGATGACTTTTGCCCTCCTTGAACAGATCGGCTAAACCTGCCCGGGTATTCATCGGTAGCTCGCCCAGGGTCGTGTTCTTGACTGGTCGGTGCCACTAATTGCGGAATCACTTTACTTGTTCGGGCGGAAAAAAAATGCTCGGGGGTGCGGTCAACACCCCGTCCAGAGCAGGCCCGCGGAATACCACCCGCACGCAGGGGCGGTGGCCAGGGCAAGGATCCAATACCAAAAGTGGGGGCAGGGCAAAACACAAGGGGTTACTGTATTAGCCACCCCTCAACTTATGCTTTTGGCATAAGCTGAGGTGTCACATGTCCAAGGGGGACCAGGGCCACATTGTTCCCGAAAAGAGCAGTTAGGGTGAAAAGAAAGTTCTAATTTAAGCTTAATTACTTTGGATCCACAGAAGTGAAAATTTCATTCGTTTCTTTTAGTGGGTTAGAAATGCTTATCTTGAATAAAGGCATATGATCCTTTCCTAATTGTTTGTTACCCTTACGTTTAGCAGACTAAACCAGGCAAGTCTAGCTCATACCACACATAGTTGGACTATTCAAGTTTCTCACTCTCACTTTACATGCCTCACGATACCAGAATTATTAGCACACCTAGTTCGAATAAGACTCGTAAGGGAATGCAATGTGAACGCTTTGTCACCTTGAGCCACCACAATTGTCAGTTACTATGCCTAGTCAGGCGTTATTTCAAGTTTATCAGGATATCATTTTTAGCCATCATGCTCTAGAATTAAACTATGTACAAAAGATATAACATGCCGGTTCAACAAAAAATCAGTCTTTTGGGGAAAAAGAACTCAGGCAAGAAAACCCCAAGAGGATAGCTGTATTGGAGATATAAAAAAACCATACACTTATTGTAATATTGAATCTACGAATTCACCTTTGCACTTGCACGCAAAAACTCTTGAAGGACTTGCCTTGAATCGATTAAGGTTTTTCTCACGTTGTTTCACTATTTTTCAATCATAGTTTTTATAATGATTAAATGTGAGTCTAGGTCTTAGTAACTGAATATTTCTGTACTACTTCAACTTAGTCTAATTAACTATGTAAATAATAAATATATAATTACAAAAATAACCCCCTCCTAAGATTGCTAAAATATGAGAAATTTGACTTAGCCAATCTCTGAAATTTTCCTAAGGGTTTCGCTTTGACTTGAATTTTAATTAATTAATTAAGTTTCTAATTTAATTAGTTAAGTTACCTACGGGTATACTAAATACCCCTAAGTTCATCTTTGGACCATAATTAATTCCTTTAGACATCCTAAAGGTTAGGTACTAGATCGTTTCCTTTGAGTTGTTTACTAGGCTAGTGTCACCTAGGTGTTAGGGTCTTAGGATTCGGGCAACGAGTTAGCTTTATTTTTAGTTGGTCCAACGTTAGTTTCTATACGTAAGTTTAGTTGAGCCTATAGTTGGTGTACAAAACGCCTAGGCCCCCACGTGGTTTAAACGTTTTCGCTTGCCTGCCCTTACATGCCTTAATACCGAATTCAGTTGGCTTTGGTTGCTTGTCCTCTGACAGTTAGCATAGTTCTTGCACATGTGTCTTGATGCTAATTTCTTGTCCAATGGCAACCCTCACTATGTCCTTGGGCCATGCTTAGTTTACATGATCATTTTAATTTAACTGACTCATGTTTATGACTACCTAAGCTTTACATTGGATGTGTCTACCTAATGTGCTAAGCATCAATGCTATTTTAAAAAATCTAAGGTCTTCTTGCACGGTACAATTCTGTACAAGCTTGGAAGTGGGCATTGAAACCCAAATTGTTATTTTAAGTTAACTTGTTTAATACATAAAATTGGTCTAACACCCTTAGCCAATATTCCTCTTAACGCCCAATACTTACAGCTATATTTGGAAATTGGATGCTTAGTACTACAATACATGATTCTTATTTTAAAACCCAGTTATGGCCTCTTTAACAGACAAGTACATTTTCTTGATGTTCAAACATGACATAGCCCTTCTTCATTGAACTTGAGGTGTTTTGAAGAGCTTGAGGGGAACCGCTCCATTCAAACATTCTTTACTCAAATAATTTGTGGTTTCAGCTTCATTAAGTTATTTGTTATTCACTCTTGTATTCCTTTTTCCCAAGAGGGTCCTCTCAAATTTGAATTCGTATACATCCCCTATTCGTAGGGTTTTTCTCCGACAAATGGGTTTTCTTCTTTCTAAACTTGAAAACTGATGATTGATTATAATTAATGTGTTAACTATGAATAATTAATATATATTATTGAGTACATTATGTTTCTGTATTTGTAATCTTTTGATTCAGTGTCCTTTCCCCGATTCCCCCCAATGTGTGGATCTTGCTTGAATTGAAGAATGTATTTGATTTTATGTTACAACTCTAAAATGACTTATGTGAAACTAGAGTCCAACGCTGTGTCTTGAGTTTTGAAGTCTTAAATGGTTTGAATGGGTTATGAGGAATTTTAAATGTTTTGAGAGTTTTGGATGGTCAACACGTCCAAGAACGTTCATGACGTTTCGAAAGGATTGCCTTGAAACGTCCTTGTTTGTATTAGATTTTTCAATCAATTTTACGGTTATTGGTGTTATATGAATTGTATGTGACAGGATACTTAACATGTATATTAACATATTCGAGTTGGGAAATGATCCGGCAAAAATCCCCAAAGACTAACCAAGGGTCTTATGAGGAGACCCAACTCCAAGTCAAAACCTGTTCAAAAAACCAACCTGCACTCCACCACAAGGCAATCGATGCACAGTAGGGTGTTGACCCCTGAGGTGGGAGGTAATAGGTTAATACTTCTGCCTAGGGAATCTTAATCTACCATTTACAGAGGCTCTTGACTCCCAAGACGGTTTGAGAGTACGGGCAGTCATGGGCTGACGCCTCGTAGGTGCTGGTCCGTCGATGGCACTGCAATTCTACATGTTGTCCCGCCAAGGGAAATGTATTTAGGGGGTTTTTTACACCTAGCCTCCTAAAATTTGTTTTGACTTTTCAATAATGTTATAGTAGGTATTATACTTTTTACAGTCTAAAAACCACTTAGAGAATTCATTATTGGCAAAAAAAAAACCCAAACCGTGAAGATATCACGCTAAACCCGACATTGAAGCTTGAAGAAGTTGAATCTGGGAGGGGAGATTTTCTCCATAAATTCTTCACAATTTTCGTGGCTTAGAAATCTATTAAGGTATGTGGGCCTTCATGCCTTGATCTCTTTTATTCAAGGAGTCCCATCTTTTAAAGTGATTTCCTAAAGTTTTCCAAAAGATGAACTTCACAATTGTAATCTGATGAATGGTGTTCTTTGCATAAAACGTTTTATGAACAACATTATAATTGATTGATGGAATGTTAATTTTTAATGATTTTAGACCTAAAACTCATCAACCCATTCAATTCATGAACCCTAGTTTTTTGACTACTTTTATTGTGATTTGATTTGTTCTCTACGTTTATTGAATTTCTGTGTAGTTTGAATAAAGGATAGTGATTAATGATGAATCACGCTAGTAATTGAGTACGGAATGTCCTAAATTGATAAATTCAATAATCTATTCATCTTTGTATTTATGTCTTTTACTGATGATTATTGAATTGAATTGCTGACTATGTATATATGGTAAAAGCCTTGATATAGACGTTGTTGATTGGCTATGAGGCCATTGGCCTGGTGCGGTTCTTATGTTATGCCAATGTTGATCTCCACTCTCTATCTTGTAGTCATCGTGTCTAGTGATAATGAATTTTTGTTTGTATGTCCACCTATGGTGGCTATGCTTATGTGCTATACTTTGTTAACTTATTTGGCCCTCATTGGCATTACTATTTTTATAAATTAATGGATTATCATGTTATAAATTGAGTATGTGATCATTGTGAGCAGTGTGTTATTATGTTTGTATATTATGAAATCAAAGCATGATACTCCTAGTTGATGTGTTGGTGTCTCTTGTAAGCTATGTACGGTTCATTATGTTGTATTACTTGATGTTGAAGTATGATCTTTTTGTTTAATTAGTATGAGAACTGATATAACTTAGAATTAATGATACTAAAAGTAGTAATAGGGTGACTTAATAGATGATATTGGTTATTCTATTGCTTTTTGAATGATATGAGTATGTTGAATGGTAAAGTATGAGTATGTCTTTTTTGGTAGAGTTGTGGTCCCTACTTGATATATGTACAATGTGAATATTGTTCTTGACTTAGTATGATAATATCCGTAGTCCTTTTATGTGTGATTGTGACATAATGAACCTTGACATAGCTTGAAGGTCCCCGTTAATTGTGCACCTTCATCTAAGATGGAAGGTTTATTATATCCCCTTTCAAGTTTGAAAGGTCCGATGGTATCCTTCCCTTGTGTGAATGGTGGACTTAAGGTTTGGTTGGATTGAAATGTCATGACTTCCTCCTAGGAAATGTCATTGATTCTATTCTCTTGATCCATTTCCAGGTAGCCTTAGTGTACACTTTTGGTAAGTTAAGGTTGAATTGGGTTGTGAACTTGATATGGAACCTGTTTCCTATGCTCCTTTTATTGAATACTCTATGAGAACAAATTCTACATAGAGTAAGTATGCTTTGGGAAAGTTTTCCTCTTAACTACGATGCAATTTAGAGACCCAAGAAACCCTCGATCACTTCCTTATCCATGTTCCTACCTGGGCTGTGTCCTCGTTCAAAAAAAACTAAACCATTTGCATGTTTGAAAAAACCTCCATTGAGTGGTTCAGACCTCTGAATTCCATGAATAGCTAGTATTTGTCTATGTAAGGTTATAATTGCCTATTCTCATCATATGGGATACCTACTAGTGCTGAGACATCTATGGAGTTTAGATAGTGGTAAGTGGAGGCTATCCTAACATTGCATGTTTAGGCTTTTTAAGATGTTGTCCTGAGTCCCTAGATCTTCTCCAATTACCAATACATGAATGTACTTAAGTTTTATGTCTCTTACAATGGACTAATGAAGATAATGAATTAAGTTTAAACGTATGTTAATGAATAGTACTTTGTCCTAGAGTAGCTTTTAAAGAATTGCCCTACTTAGGGTTGTGGAAGGGGGCATTGTAATAGTCTCTTGCATGTTTTTTAACCTATAGAAGTCCTTAATGAGAACTCTATATGGGGGGAAATTTATTCAATGATAGAGAGTAACCTTCCGTATTATCCTTAGTCGAAAGATCTCTTAGGAGTGTCTGAAGGGATTTAAGTGGTTTTCTTCTCATAACTCAACTCAAGTGAGACTTAGAATCAAAACTTTTGTAGGAGATATCATGTCTATGTGTTTTGATGTATTCTTGGTTGATATTTGTGATTGTAAGAATAATGTCGAAGTTTACAGTGAAAGCACTGTAAGGTTACTGTAATATTACTGTGAATTGGATAAATTTAGTATGACCTTTTGGAATTGTGTTTCTAAATGTGTGGTCTTTGTGTTTAAATTTGATTCTATGCTTTTAATCTGAAGATTTATCAAAAAGGGCATGTTTTCTCATAAATAGTTTTCATTTTCGCATGATTTTTTTATGCATTATGTCAATAATTGTACACGCATGGTACTAAGTCCATACATTTGTCGATATGCAAAGGTTGTATGTGCAGTGAAAAGCATCTTGAAGGCAAGCTTGTGAAGTAGGACTCTTTCAAGCAGAAGTTGGGGTATGTCCTCACTTGATTCGAGGACATTTCCTCTCTTAAACTTCTTTTATTCAAAGTATTTGTAATAGACTAAGATTCACTATTTTCGATTGTAAATGGACGTTTCCCGAGTATTCCTTAAGTCGAAGTGATGTATGTCAGACTTAGTGTTTTCTGTAGTTTATATGGAACGTTCGTAAAGATATTATTTGTGTGAGAAAAGTTATAATTCCCTTAGTACTTTTCAACATATTGCAACTGAATGGTGTCTAATAAGGACTTGTACAATCCTCCTAGAGGTCAAGTACGCCGTGCCACGGTCTAAGAAACGCCCTCCCCACTTCTAGGGTGTACATGTTGGTCATGAAAAGCTTGTATCACAGCTAGGTCTGAAGTAGTAGCTTAGGAATCAAAAAATCCATAAAAGCCACTCTTTCTAATTTCTTGTTTCATCGGGTAGGAGGTCCCGACACATCCAGGAGCGAGAGCTATAAGGACGTAGGTTTTCCTCCTTCTTGTTTCTACTCTTGTGTCATGCCGTAGAGTAAATACTTTATGAGTGTCCTCTAATTATTTTCTTGTGTTTTACGAAGATGAATACTAGAAGGAATGGCTGGCATGGATGGCTGAAAAAAAATAGGGGAATGAGAAAATTCCTCCTCGAGATAAGCAAGTTTCCAAGGGTGCCATGTTCCTATTGGAGGGTAAAAGAAATTAGTTCCAGTGGTTTCCCGTACTTGACAACTGGTAGATTAGATAGTCCTTTACCTTACTTGCCCTATCCCTAACCATGACTACTCAATATTCTGATGGATGTGTGGGCCTAGGTGAATTCCTTTTGGAAAGCAACTATGACATAGGAGTTTTGAGAGACTGTGTGAGGAATGAAATCCTCCAACATTTTTCATACATCGAAGGTGGGAGAGGATCCCCAAAGAGTTTTTCTTGATGGTGCGTATAAGGGTGTTGTGTTCCATGGGGGGTGACTTCTAGCGAGAGAGGAGTTATCCTTCCGTACCAATTGAGGGATGTTTCTCAAGTGTGGTACAACTCACGAAAGCAGAATATGGCCGGTTGAGTCGGGTCCCATTAGTGGGAATCATTTAAAAAAGAGAATTTTCTATAAAGTACTTTCCCCGTGAAGAGTGAGGGCAGGAGCAAAGTTTGAGTTGTTCATTTGTCACACCGAGGAGCACCCCCCCCCCCCAGAAGTACATGCGTACAATTGACCTCTCGGAGATCTTATACAGTGCCCATAGTGTTATCATTTCCATGGCATCGACAGTAGTAAATTAGCAGAAATTTAAAACTTTTCATACACCCCTGCAGATCTATAGAAGTTTACGTTCCTTAATAAAACACCCATATACAAAAGAAGTCCAAAAATTTATACACATAAGACTCTAAGTCTTTTTGCCTTCTTAGACTCCACATACATTCGAATATATTAGGGACACAGCCCATGACCATTACCATACGATAGCAATATGTAAGGACTTCACATAAAGACATCATAGGAGATCCTTACTTGAGGATTCCTTTGCATTGAGCCACCTTGAATCTCTGTCATATTTTTAACCATTCAAGACCCTTTAGCCCCATAACGTACACTTTTGTGCTAAGATGTAGAGAAGAATGGGATTAGTACAAGAGTGCAACTAAGTTGGCAACCATGCAAAAACATGCCATTAAAAAGGGACATTTTCTGAATCAACTCTTCATGGAGCCTTTAGAGTAAATCTTTACAAAACCCTTAAACACTAGCATTTTATATCATTCACCTACTTCTATAAGCTATTCAAAGGGTCAAAAATTCATAATATCACGTATCGAATTTATTCACATATTTGATTCAACTTTACAAGTGAGCTCAATTCCTTGTACAGTTGAACTAGTTTCCTTTTAATTTTCACTAACCTCCCATGGCCCTTTAGTGATACTTTTTGGTGTTAAACGTTGACCCTTAGGAGCCCAGGAAAACCATACATCAATATCAAGGCACACACCATCACAAGAATTATAATGCAACTTTGACACATTTAAGCCAAGAACTTCAAGGTATTAGCAGTGACTCTAATCATTATGCACATAAACTCATTTTAACTCACATAACCTTATAAGACCGAACGCATTCCCCCAATCTAATCTTCTAGTGCAAATGTACATGTAAGGCCCCATAAACCTCATACATACTTAGATAATATCATGAGACCACCAAGCCTTTACATCGAAGTCATATATCAACATAGTAAGAATAGAAAAACTTCATTTTATGCAAGCAGACCTTCATCATAGAGCCAACTCACGAGATAAACATCATGCATAAACGACCTCTATCCATGCACATATGCATAACAAGCGACCAATACTACCATTCATGCATAAAGGACAGTACTAGTGACTTCAATTATAACACCTTCCTAGAACTTTCTAAGGAGCTACTTGTGATGGTCTAGATAGGTGCAATTACCTTCCACCTATCTTGAGTACCTCCCAAGTCCATTCTAGTTAGGGTCTATGTCATTTACTTACATTGTCCATTTTACTTTAGGAACTATTGCCGTAACCGACATATACCCATGGATGCTAAACCATGGTTCCGATGACATAAACCTCCACAAACAACCAACCCACCGATAAAAGGGTGGTTCTATTCGGCCAAAGTAGAACAATTGTACATAGCTTTTCTAGATGGAACACTGCTAGTATCATATGGTTTCCAACATAGTTTATGTAACTTGGGGGAAATCATGGAAATAATCAACCTAACAACACCCTTTGTTGGGTCCTGAGGTATCCACCCCCGTGAGGAGCGTAGTGACACCTACCTTCCATATGTGGGAAAATGTCCACCCCCTCATGTACAAGTTCACTCGTTGCTAAATAAGTTTTCCCTTATATTGAAAAACTTCATTATATTTTCACTTTAAAACCATAGTTTTAGGACATTTATCCATATGCTTATAACATATTCAAGAACCTATTAGTTTTAGAGTAATTCTTGGGCACACCTCGACCTTTCCAGGCCCCTCTATTAACTATATCATCTTTCATTTGTGTGAGTGATACATATAATGTGAGGAAACATTTCCCCTAACACATTACGACCACATGTTCATGCATACCTATTCATACATGTAGAAACCAAACTAAAACTAATCCTATCAAGGTCCACATGTGCAATGGCCTAGGCAAAGTCCCATACCCTTGCCCATACTAGTTCACCTATCAAGTCATCCTAGCTAAGGACACACATATCATGCTTTCATAAACCTCCAAAATATTTCATGCATAGTAGTAGACCACTATGAATATGAGACTACCTTTCATTTAGACAACCAGACATATACTAACTTGTAACATTCGTGTAAATGAGTGTAAGTTCCATTGGTCGACATGATCACATAATACTACAACAACATATTGAGGCACCACCCTCTTTAGAACCATAAATATACCTTCAGCATAAACCAACAAACATGAATAGCATAGAGACAAGCCCAAAACTTCATATTACACTTAAGACTCCTAAACCTGTGTTTTCAATCTGCATTCACATAGGAGTACATAGGTAGAGGGATTATTAACCATTTTTTACCTCATACATGGCAGCACCAGCACTTCTCCCGAACATGGAGATACACCTTCTTACACAATAGCCAGACAACCTAAATCACCCAACTAGAATAGGAAATTAGGCATAAGCCTTCACATAGTAAATCATTATGGCACTGCTTCAATATATTCATTTAATTTGGCCTTGCATGGAAATTGTCAACACTATATAATGATAATAAGTAAACAACCTCCACCATAGTGGACCATACACACAATGCCTACAAGGCTCACAATATAATACTTTAAAGAAAGTAAAGAGATGCAATTCTTTACCAATTTCTCATCATTTGATCCATCCTTATCTCAATACACCTGTTCCTCAACAATTAAATATAGGGCAGTATCTGAATGTAACTTTAAATCATACAAAAAATCCCTGTACAAGTCACTACAAGATCATACTAGAAACTATACAAAGACTCTCACATGTACTAGGAAGTAGAGATTCCTAAAGATCAACTAACCTCCCTAGTATTTTTGTTTCATAATCATTATATATCAATATAAAGTAAGAGAAGTAGCTAAAGGTAGAATCTAAATGAAATCTAATCATGTTTCACCTACCCTAGAATTTTAAAATCACATAAAGGTTCATGCACATTCAAATTGTAGACTGAAAACTAGCCATTTTTTAATATGACAAGATCCTTTTCTTGATCATCAAGAATTCATACCACATTCCATTAAATAATCAATATATAGTCAGTAGAATAAGGACCAACTGATCTACACCGAAATCTAACACCGAAGAACGCATTGTCAATACCCTTTCGTCGTTCATAGTGAACATGTTATTAAAGACATCAATGGAAATAGAAGATCATAGTCTAATAAACATTGATCCATAGTGTATCACTTAATACATTAAAAAAACCAATTATTAACCTAAGGAAGTAATCTAAATTGGTAACACCCACCAAAATCCCATAATAATCACCATGACCCATAACTTATAGGGACATATAAAAAAGGCTATTTTGTTCAAATCTCATCATGGAATCACATGGGTAATTAATCAATGAAGTCACCATACATATACATAATCTACAGTATATATAAGCCTATTAACAATAGTTGCATCACAAATTGACATGAAAAATCAAGATCATAAAGCCATACATAGTCTAAATCGACTTTGTGACAGAATGATGGGTTTATCATGCAATATAGGATTGAAAATCAAGAGCCCAAGTCAGTCATATAATAATCATATGATTCATCTGATGCTTTGAAATGAATTTAATAAGAAACCATGGCTCAATGAAGAAGAATCCTTGAATCATAATTTTTCTCTTCGATAATTTGAGATTCACTCTCTAGATGGAAGGATAACCAGAGATGAAGATCCGCCAATAAATACCTGTTCAAGTTTGAAAACCTATAAAACATTGATGATTAATACATGGAAAACCATCTCCAAGAAGTTCTTGAGCTTCACCAACAATGTGTGGTTTGAGGGAAATATTTTTGGAGGGAAAGGCTTCCCATTGTGGTGAGTTGAAATTTGAGAATAGGGTGCTCACGTTTTTGATGACTTATATACACCCCAAAAAGTAGATAAATGACCTACTAGAGTTAAGTTTAGTACGTGGGGTGAATTTCCCCATTCACCCCTTTAAGGTGAAACAGAACGCAGGCTCAAAATTGCAGGCCACCATTGATGGAAGCACCTCTGGCGTAGGTCAGTTGACGGGCGTTCATAGCCTTCGTAGGATTGGTACGTATACAAATTTTTTCTTTTACCTAATACTTTAAGTCCAATAGACAGACCCTAACAACGGGAACGTTGGTTGACCACGGAGCCTCGTTTGGGCCATCGTGACACTGCCAAGGCGTTCTCGACCCAGCCCTTGGGGCCTTCTTGTGGGGCCTTTTGCGGGGCCCTTTAGAAGTCGTACCCCGGCCGCTTACAACTTAATAAGACCTTACAAGTTTTAGACCTTAACACATAAGTTTCACCCAAAACAAAACCCTGCAACTCCGTCCAGACTGGCTAGCCCCCATCAAGACCACGTTTGAGCATTTTAGGGCTACTTTCGAACTCCTGGACGTTCTTTGTCCTGTTGTGATGAACCTCCAAAATTCTTGAAATAACATATAACCGAATCATTAAACATCGATTATAAACTCAGTTTAAGACTTAATAGATCATGAAATATAGCATATGACACGCATGGACACATAAGCACATATTTTACTAGTTCGTCGAACGTTTTGGTCGTCCCTTGACGTTCGACTTCCCTTCCAAAACATTACAAAACACTTTCCTATAAAACATATTATGAGTCCAATTTAGGACCGTATAACCTTAATAAAACATGTTAGGTTTGTAGAAACCCTATCAATTTTGGGGTCTTAACATCAATTAACTCAAGCAAGGAAAGATGAGTTGTTGAGTAGTATTCTTAAAGTTCACTATGTTGGATAGGTTGATCCATCCTTTGGTCCACAACAAGGAATTATATGAGTATGTTTGTTATTGGTCCTTGCCGAACTTGGGGTGAAATAAGATTGTCGTACGACCATGATCCACAGGGACATTGAACTTGTCCTGACTTATGGTGTATGCCCACGCCATTTGAAGAGCCAAAACTTTGGTAGGATTTGCTAGGAATTTGAAGCGGGGTGGATACTACTGAGAAAAACCAACCTAGGTTTCAAGAAGAACTCCAATTCACGTAACCAGGGATACTAAGGTCCAAACATAAGAAGGGTAGTGGTNATATCTATTATTACTTTCCCCAGGAGGCCTTTCAATGTTTGAATTCAAAAAAATAAAAAAACTAGGGTTGTTTCCCAATAAAATTGTCAAGATCTCTTATACTTCTCTCTATTCCGATTCTTAGTAGTATGTATAATGTAAATCTCGAGCAGCATGTGGGGTATGTGTGAGAAGATCATTATGGTTAGTTTATTGATTTGATAAGGTTTATAAGACCTATAGGTTAGAATCCCTATGATTAATGCCTAATTGTGTGATCGAAAAGATTGTGCAATTGTTCTAAGTCATTTATAATTCAGTTACTATAGAAAAGAATGAAGTTTTTTGATTTAGTAATTGGTTTTACAGTAGATATGTTTGTAAGTTTTTTAAAGTGAATGTTTCCAAGAAGAAAACAAAGAATGAGAATCTAAGTAGTTAAAGAATCTTTCAATGTCAATCAACTTTATAGCTTGGGACAATCTAACACTGAATTTCTTTTTTATAATCTATCAAAATGTTAAAAGTTTGGATTGCTTAAAATAAGGTTTAGATTACTATAATATGTGAAAGTTTGGCTTGTTCCATAAATTGGCAAACAATATTATTTCCCAAAATATTGCAATTGAATTGGCCAATATTAAGTCAAACCAAATCCTAATGGCAATGTAAAGTTATGATGTATCTTTGTTGAGGCAAAATATATTAAAGGAGTGACTGAGATTTAACTAATGAACTCATAACCCCAGAGATTATTCCAATGATGGGAAAAGTCCCAACATACCCTATCGAAATGAACTTAGTGAACATATAGTACATTGAGTAAGTCCTTAAAATTTCATGAAGAATGGTACAAGACTACTAAAGAACATTAAAAAAGATATGGAGTTGATATAACAAAACCTATGAGTTATGAAATTGACATAGAAAGGGGGTCTAAAGAAGTGAGACAAGTCTCACTTGCACCTACACAATTATGGTTAAAGATACTCACAATAAGAGGGTTTGTTAGAAATCGTTGTGAGACAAGTATCATTCACAGGTATATGATAATTATAAGCTTATATTCACATTCATCAACTAATAAAGGATGAAAAGTCATCCATTGGATAAGATACCTCGTACTAGAAGAAAGCTTCCATAATGCACGAGTCAACTGTTAAAAGATGTAAAGTATAAGAAATTGAGAAAATCACCGATAGACAGCAATGACCTTGCAAGCACATGTAAGCCTCATGAGTTTGGAGAGAGACTATCACCCAAGGTGGTTAAAGAGGTCTCCGAAATCTACTAGTCATTTAAACTAAATTGCACTAAGAGGCTAGGTAGTATTCAATGTCACTTTGGCCGATGAACACCTTTTCAGTATGGGGAAGACACTGGATTTCCATGTTAATCACATGATCTAGGTTCACTTTAACAGGGAACACATCTTTTTCAGTGTGGGAAGACACTGGATTATTTTAGCTCACATGATCGATGTAAGTGAATTGCTACAAGAGATCTTTAGAAAGAAGGAAAGAAAGAAAATTATATTCAAATAAAATAGATCTGATACGCTCAAACTTACTTCTCAAATAAGAAGTTTATTAAAGCGGTTCGCGTCAAGTAAATTACCCCCCCAATAGTGAGGTTGGATCGTGCCAACGAGGAAAAATGTCTAGAATTAACTTTTAACTTGGTATTACTATGTTCGTTGATAACTTCCTTAGAAAGTAAAAACATAAAAAATGGAAAAATGGGGGTTTGTATTTCCTAATAAGTAAAAAGAACTAACTAAATTGAAAAGAGACAATTAACGTTTGAAGTTGGATGTAAATCAATAAATCAAAGGAACTAGGTTTACGTGTTCCCCACAGGTTTCATAACTTGATAATTCTACTATAACAATTCTTTCCTATGTGTCTTGCATGCAAAGTGATAAGTATGTATTTCTAAGCCTGGTCCGGCATCTAGAAAATCTAAGTCCGCACCCTTGTTCGGCTAGGGTGTTGCTTTGCCTAACCTTATCGTTAATCATATAAGCATCGTTAATTCGAATTTGACTAAGTTACTACCTCGTACATCAAACTGCCTATTAGATAGTATCACTAAAATCTATGTTAATAATTCTTTCCTATTATCTACCTCCTTGGTCCGGCAAGTAGCATTAAGGCGAGTTCTAACGTTGATCACCGTAAAAAGGACTTCTAAGCGAAAGAAGTATTAATACATGCAAGACACTTTCTAGGAATTGTTATTGTAACGGGGGTTTATCTCATTATTTGCCTATGGTTCCCACAACCCTAGTATATGGAGTTTAGTTTACTCATCGCCCATAAACACAATTTCAAATATATTTAATAAGAATGTCATGTACTACTTCAATGAGAAGATTAAAGTTCCAAAAGATTGGCTTGATTAATCACAAAATTACTTGCAAGAATTCTCAAAGTAGTCAATAATTATCACGAAAATTCTAATGAATTATCGAGAATCTCACAACAATGTTTACGAATACGGAGTTTCAATAATCTCAGAGTCAACTATCAGGTGTCTAACCTCAAGGAACGAGTTTTTTGAGCTATTTATATGAAAAATAAAAACCTAATAAACAAGGGTTCTAATTCATGGAAATCTGCCCAAATTGCGGCTGTGTGGGATGCGACCACGCGACGGACCGTCGTGGTATGACGGACCGTCGTGGACTCCGTAGTCCTACGTGGTGCATGTTCTTCTGCGCTTTATTCATTCCCTCAACGGCAAGTGTGACGGGACCGTCAAAGCACAACGGTCCGTAGAGGGTCTAGTTTCAAAAGACTTTCAACTCTTGGAATCTGGGTGGTCTGGGATCACTTTCTCTGATCTCCGACGAACTGCAGGACGGACCGTCATGGGCCATGATGGACCGTCACAAGCTCTTAATACAAAACTTGTCGACTTCCCCCCCATCTTCCTTCAAGCATCTTCTCTACGCTGCCACCTACGGACCGTCACAATCAGACGGACCGTCAAAGCTCCGTAGGTGGTCTCTTCTGCATTTCCTCTCAAAATCTCCGCCATTTGGGCTTTGGACAGATTTCCTGCAAAACAAGAAAAACTTGTATAAAATTCGCACAAAAAAGGGCTTTTGGACGCAATAAACTTAAGGAAAAAAGCATTAATTATACGTGAAAACCACGTATACACACCTCAACTTACAATTCGTTGGTGGTCCTCAAGCGACGCACTATGACTCACTACCACAATCTTTGTACACAGTATTCATGTTTTATCCTTTGCAATCATTTGGCTACATCCGATTAATCTCATCAATCTAGCATGCTATTACTTAGTAGGCTGAATTTTGTGGGATGAACATGACCCAGACTCACCAGAACTAACCTATCCTCTTCACTTTCTCACTGAGGTGCTAACAATTCTGGTTTAATGCAACTAATGTCCTCACTTTAGAACAAAAATTCCCTTTTTCACACAATTGATTTCATTTGAGTATAAGGATGACATTTAAACAAGCACTCTCAGAACAAAGTCACACTCATTCATTACTATGCCATAAGCTTGCCCTTATGTTACTGCCTTAAGTTCTCTATACAACCCCTTAGGATCACTATAGGACTTTTTTGAGCTTGTAACATAGGCTCAGGGTTAGAGGGTACATTTTTAGGTATACGTTAGTGAGTGACTTTTGCCCCTCCTGAATATCGGCTAAAACCTTCCCATTTTTATCATTCTTATCTCGCCCAGGTTCTTTTTCTTTACTTTTCTTTCAAACTATTTCTGAATCACTTTACTTTGTTCTTTCTCTCACTTTTGTTCTTTCAAACCCCACTTTCCAGAGCATTCCCATCGTAATAGGCCACCCTCAACTCAGGCTTGCCATGAGTCCACCGTACCACAATACCAAAAGTTGGGTCAGGGCCAAAACAAAGGTTGTTTACGTATTAGCCACCCCAAACTATGCTTTTGGCATAAGCTGAGGTGCACATGTCCAAGGAGGGACCAGGGCCAACACAGTTCCCCGAAAAGTTCAGTTAGGGTGAAAAAGAAAGGTCTATTAAGCTTAGATTATTTTGATCAAAGAAGGAAAAATTCATTCGGTTTCTTTATTTGGGTTAGAATGGGCTTTATTGAATAAAGGATATGATCCTTTCCTAATTGTTTGTTTAAGCTTACTTTTAGCAGGAATACCAGGCAAGGTTCTAGCTCAGTACAAGAGGGACTATTCAAGTTCCTCACTCTCAACTTGACAGGTCATCACTTATACCAGATTATTAGGACCACCTAGCACTCGAATTAAAGACTTAGGTATGCTAATGGTGTAACTCTATTTCACGCTTAGAGACACACAATTGTAGGTACTATGCTAGTCATGCGTTATTTTCGTTGTATCAGGATATCATTTTAGCCATCATGCTCTAGAATTAACTATGTACAAAGATATAACATGCCGGTTCAACAAAAAAAAATCAGTCTTTTGGGGAAAAAGAACTCAGCAAGAAAACCCAAAAGAGGATAGGGAGTTGGCTACTCAGACTTCACCCGAACACTCACTTATATATTTACCCCACCCCACAAAAAAGAATTGCAATGTCCCCAATGAATAAAAAATAGTAAAGTTAGAGGGGTACGGTGATGAAGCAAAACCTTGTGGCGCATAGCCCGGGTCGATCAACAAGCTGGGGGGTCCGGTTCCCAGAAACCAACATCCTCTGCAATATGGACACCTCAGTGGGGTCCTAAGCAATTCAGTGATGTCTCACAGGCCACGCACCATCATTTAGGGCCCTCCTTTGGGCTGTCTACTACAGTGCGGGGGGGGAGCTAGAAGCCCCAACCGCTATCTGTTGCTGCTATGATTGGTTGTGCCTCCGCACTCAGCAAGTGAGGCTCTTTTTCCCTCGCGGCCTCCATCTATCGGCGCGCATTTTCCTGCTCGCGCCTCATCTTCTGATCGACCCATACGCCTCTTGGCAATCTCTCGAGGGGAAGGGGGTGAATGTCTGAGGTGGAAAACAGGGCCCGCCAATACAGTGTCCTCAAAGGCTCGGTACTCTCGCCTCTAGGGTCGTGTCAATGTCTGCCGAAAGACTGTCGACTGCCCCAGCCTGAAGAGTCGACACATTACCCGGAGGTGCTGGGCGGGCAAACACTATCAACTCGAATGCACTAGGGCTGTGAACCTCAGCAATCTTCCGCTGCATCTTCCTCTCCATACGCGGCTTCCCCGACATAATCAACTTCTGCATCCACGGCTGATAGATGCAGAGAGTGGCCATTTGTACCTCTAGTTTCTTGGACCCTAGCAAGCGGGACCAGTAATGTCTAGAGGGGCTTGTGCGAGAGGGGCTCGCGGCTGTGCTACTACCGGGATAGGACTCGACCGGGGTTAGTGTCAGTGGATTTGCCTGTGTAGCTGTGCGGGCCTGGCTTTAAAGTGCTTACCAGATCATCGCAGTGGTGGCAGCTCTAGCCGGGTCCCTCTACCGTGGGGCCAACTCATGGGCTGTCTCTGATGAGGGCCGACGTCAACGGTACCCTGTGGGGGTCCCAATTGATTCTATGTCCATATGGGGCCACACTGCAGGACCGCCCAAAAAGGGCAAAGATCATGCACGGAAAGGGTAGTAGGTGGTGGTACCTTGAAATGCCCTCTCGTGCATGACTTGCCTGGAGAAGCCCATGCGAAGTCGACCTCGAATCCGGCTATCATCGCCGGCTATAACACTGCGTGATCCCAAGTGAAGATGTTTGTAAGCAGCTGTGGGGAAAGGCAAGCAGTGACGGACGAGCAGCCACAAGAACTTCGCGACGAACGTGAAGGTTGGACTTCTTGATGCGACCCATCGGTCAGTTGAACCCAATTGACCCTCTCCGGTCGATGATAGGTCGGGCGCCATCAACCTCGTGTGTTGGTCTTCCCTCAGTGCTGGCTCTCGCAGGAATTGTCCATCTTCACATCTGCCAGCGATAGTAAAACCGGCAGTGATGGGCGGGTCCGTTGTGAGTGTAGTTTCCATGGATGCACCTCTCGCCGTAGAGGAACTGGCAGATGGCTGGCAGGGAAATGTCCAACCTGCACGCCCGGACTCGAACCTGCTCCAATGGGCCGTTTTTTTTAGCGGGAGCAGCCCGCCTGTCGTCTGTGATCGGAGGAGAGTCGCGACAATTTCATAGGACGCGTAGAACTCTCAGACCCACTCCTCGCTTGTATCTCCCAATGGACGTGCTGTACACTATAAGCGATGCCTGGTGAAGAGGTTTTATGAATCTCCGGCATCGTTGGGAAGGCTCCCTGTGAAGAACCCGCCGTACAGGGTGAGTGTGCGAGTAATTACTCATTTATCGGTCAAGAACTTTGCGGCGGAAGTAAGTAAAACTGTGAACTGGCATCGACCACCAACCGGTTTTTGGTGGTCAGCGGTGGTTGGGGTGGGGACATGAACTGGTTGACGCGGATGTTAGAAGTTGAACTGTCAGCATCATCAGACGAGGCCGACGATGCAGCAGTGGCGGGTGCGGGAATGGGAACACAGCGATCATGAAGCTTCCTCGGACCAGGGAACTCCTAAAAAGCCAGACGCGGCCTTCCTCAGTTTGTGGCTGATCCCAGAGGGGTTGCCAGGTCAGTGTGGGTGCTATCATCAGGGACTGGGAGCAGTGAACTACGCGGACGCCACCTTCTTGTTGGTGTGGCTTGGTGCGGCACGTGTAGCACGGGAAGGAGGGGCGGAGGTTGCCGGGTGGGGGAAACATATTCAGGGTTCCCGCTCATCATCATACCGATGGATCAATCGTGCCGACGAGCAACAGACTTGGATCGCCCGCGTGGTAGGCTCGGTCTAGCTGGGTGCCATATATAAGTACTCATGCAAAGTATCACTATTAGTAGGAAGTAATGTCAAACAAGACAGGCACGCTCATAGAATTAAATGTGAAAATAAGTGGGTTAAGTAATATTGAAACGTTATAACACGACGGGAATCGATGACGGTCGTCGTGACTATGACGGGACCCTCATGACGGTCCGCGTGTATACTTGGTATATGTATATATAGGAAACCCTGATGAAGGAGGGGTCTATGACATCATGACGGTCATCAAGCAGGACAGGACCGTCGTGAGTAGTACGGACGGTCCGTTTAAGGAAGTCCGTCGTAGCGACACTTAGGAAAATGTTGAGAGACCCCCTTATCCCGTGGGGTCTCGACCATCATGACAGTCAAGCAGGGACGGACCGTCGTGAGTATGACGGTCGTCGTAAGAGTCTGTGAGGACACTTAGAAAATGTGTGGGAGACCCTGATCAGGGGTCTCTGGGGACCATTATGACAGGTCGTGAAGGACGGAACGTCGTGGGTATGACGGCCGTCGTAAGAGTCCGTCGTAAGACACTTGGAAAAAGTTTGAGGAGACCCTTAGAAACGGGTATCTGAAAACCAGACGGTCGTTGCAGACGGACCATCGTGGGTTGTGACGTCCGGCGTAGATCGTCGTAGGACACTTGGGAATAATTTTGAGAGACCTTTAGAACAGGGTCTCTGACAACCATTGACGTACGGCATAGGACGGACCGTCGTGAGACAACGGTCGTCACAGGCGACGTTTAGCAGGGGTGCTAGGGCTTGTGCAACGGGACCCTACGAGGTCGTCGTGTGTGCGACGGCCGTCATCGGGGTTCTCGTTGGAGTAGCAGTGTTAGAACTTGGGGGTTTACCCAGACGCATTCCCCGATGAACCCCATGGTTGTGTAGTATTGTTGGGACCTATATGTCTATACCCACGACCCTAAGAAACTTACCCAAGCAAAATCACCTATTGCCTTGGTTATCAAATGGCACACGAACATTTTAACCTAGTTTAGGCATAAGCATAAAAGGAAACATATACACTTAAAAATAGCTAATATAACTACAAACCAAAATGCAAGATAAAATCAAGTATAAAATGTCAGCGACACAGACCTTGGAAATGGAGAAGAGGACAAATGGAGAATGATGCTGGCAAGGTTAGGACACCGAAGTAGATGATAATGATAAGCTTAGGTGATTTTTTTGGGAGCAATGATAGTGAGGGGAAGGTGGAAGTTTAAGAGAGGGGAGATGAGGGGAATAAGGACGCAAGGGGTGGAATAGGGGGTGGGAAGTAAAACGGTCAAATTTTTTAAAACGGGGGGGGGGGTTAAGACGTGTCGGGTGTCGGCGTAGATTTCATTAATCACGCGGAGGTTCCCAGACGACGGTCCGTCGCATCTGTGACGGGCCGTCGTAGGTCCGTAGTGTGTGCCCTAAGATTCAAAATTGACAGAGATACGTACCTGGTGTGACGGATGCTACGACGGTCCGTCCAGGATGAAACGGTCCGTCGTTTCATTTTATCCGTCAGTGGCTTACTGTGAGTAGGGTTTCTGCAGAATTCCTGGTGGATGTGCCTGCAAATTTAAAACCCATTAATAGAAAAAATTGCTTCCATTATTAAAAGCCGATAAGTATTGGGTTGCCTCCCAACAAGCGCCTGATTTAAGTCGCCGGCAGAATGGGGACACTTGATTACTCAGACTTCATCAGTGGTACGCCCTCGATCACTTCATTTCGCCGATTTCAGCATGCCCCGAGATAGATTTATGCGCTTGTCCACATTCACCTTGAAACCGCAACGGCCCTCTTGGTTTCAAAACTTCAATGCTCCATGAGGGAATAGTTGGGTAACCGTTTTGTAAGGACCAGGCCATTTGGACTGAGTTGCCTGGAAACAAGCGCAATCTGGAATTGAATAACAGCACCAAATCCCCAACCAAAACTCTCGTTTTCAATTTTGTGTCATGGAACTTCTTCATCTTTTCTTTGTATAGGGCTGAGCTTTCATAGGGGGGGGGATTTTTTTCAGGCGAAATCATCAAGTTCATTCACCCATTTAACGGTGCTCTGCAACTTCGCTCCAATCCATTTTAAAACTTTCTTCATAGCCCACATGGCTTAGCTCTAACTCAAACGGTAGTTATTGATAAGCTTTCCAATTACAAAGTTGGTATGTGTGAGACATTACCAAGTGGGAGTATTTATAGATGGCCGGTAGCCAAATGAGCATCATCAAGCCTCCTGACAATGCCGTTCTACTAGCGTTCACTGTTTGGACATCCTGTTGATCTCTCGATTCGACCACTTCAACTTTCCCATAGTTGAGGGGTGGTAAGGAGTGCCACATTTGGCGAAACCCCATATTTCCCAATAAAACTTTGAATAATATGTTGCAGAAGTGGGAGCACCCATCAGTAGAAATAATAGCATTGGGGTGCCCAAAACGAGAGAATATATTCTTTTTCAAAAATGCAGTGACACTCTTCCCTTCATTGTTTGCGAGTCGCTATGGCTTCGACCCATTTAGATACATAACAAATGCTACTAGAATTACCTTCATCATGGAGAAACTCATGAAAAGGGACCATAAAGTCAATACCCCACACATCAATAACTCAATCACAAGATATGGGGTTTTTTAGAGGGAGCTCCTTGCTTTCTTGAAATACCACCATCACGTTGGAACAGTTGTCACATGCTTTAGCAAAAACCATGAGCCATTCTTGAGAAGAGGTGGCCAATAGGTAAGCACATTGCAAATCTGGTGAGCGGTTCGGTTACCTCTGTGTGTCCCGGCTAACAGTGTGAAGAATGGACATGCCTCCAACACACTCAACATTTCACATTCTGGAAACAACGCCGAATAAAGCCGTCGGCACAATCTATTACCAAGTAGGTTCATCCCAAAAGAACTTCTTCACCATGCACAGAACCTTTTCCTTTGATGAAAAGGAACAAGTTTTGTGATGGAAACAATATCATCTAGCCAGATAGTTCGCAAAATCTGTGAACCATGGAATCAAGTCTTGTGAAGCAAGCCAATACATGTTCATCGGGGAAGTGTATCCCAATGTCAGTCTTATCCCCAAGCTCTCATGAGAGTCTTCATCTAGACGAGAACAAATGATCAGCCACTTGATTTTCAGTCCCTTTTCATCCAGCACTTCAAAGTCAAATTCTGCAGCAGTAAACCCAACGAAGCTCCTTGGTTTCGCGCTCCTTTTTCGCATCAAATATTCAATGCTGGAATGGTCAGTATGCACAAACTCTAGTACCTAGCAAATAGGAGCGAAATTCTCAAAAGCAAACACTACTGCTAAGAGTTTTGCTCAGTCACTGTGTTGTAGTTCTTCTGAGCTTCATTTAGGGCTTTTTACTAGCATATAGAGGGTGAAGGATTTTGTTTTTCCTCTGTTCCAAGTAATACACCAAGAGCTACCCCTACTAGCATCGCACATACCTCAAATGGACTGACTCCAATCCGGGGAAATAAGATAGGCCACAGATACAATTTTTCTTTTTTTAGTTCACCGAATGCCTTAGGCACAAGAGTCATAAAACAAAATTTACAGTCTTTTCGCCAGCAGTTTGCACCCAATGGCGTTGTGCAATCTTTGAAAAGTCTTTGATGAATCTTCGAAGTAAAAACCTTGCATGCCCAAGGAAGCTTTCACACCTTTCACAGGATTGGTGGGGGCAGTCTCTCTATTACCTCAACTTTAGCTCGATCACCTTATGCACTTTTCTGAAATGCGATGACCCACCAAATACCCTCTTTCACATGAATGAAATGACACTTTTCCCAAGTTATTACAAAATTGCAAGTTCTTCACATCTCTTAAGAACTCAGCTAAATTGGTTAAGCACCACTCGAATGAATCACCAACAAAGAAATATCCATAAAAACTCTATAGTATCTCCACCATGTCGAACAAATATGACATCATACATCTCTGAAGGTTGCGGGTGCATGCACAAACCAATGGAATTCTTTCTGAACGGCAAAAGTCCACATGATGGACAAGTGAAAGTGGTTTATCTTGATCTTCTGGTTGCAATAGAAATCTGATTTATACCCCGAAACCCATCAAGGAAAAGAATACCACCCTTTTCCGGCAAGTCTATCCAACATCTGATCCATGAAGGGCATTGGAAAAAGGTCTTTTTCAGTCCATGAGTTCAGTTTACGATAATCCAACACACCTCCATCCAGTAACCGTCTCAGTGGAACAAGTTCATTCCTTTCGTTGGGGACACAGTCAATCCACCTTTCTTAGGTACACACTGAACCGGGCATACCAACTACTATCGGCGATGGATAGATTAACTCCAGAATCCAACCACTTGATTAATTCCTTCTTCACAACCTCTTGCATAGGAGGATTCAAGCGTCTCTGGTGCTCAATACTGCTTATGATCAGGCATGAGTTGGATTTTAGAGAGCAAAACCAGGAGGGACCCAATTAATGTCCGCAATGGTCCACCCAATGGCTCTTTGGAACCTTTTTAGTCTTCACCAAATCTGTGAACCTGTTGTTCATACAAGTATGATGCAATATTGATTACCGGTAAAGTGTCAATTCCTAAGAATTATACCTAAGATGAGGTGGGAGAGAGTTTAATTCACTTTTGGAGCTTCCTCTATAGAGGTTTCGCGGGTGGGGGATCGCGAGTTTCATATCAAGATCAAATTTCTCGGTTTAAACCGAACATCACCTCGGTCAAGAGCCGCGAAATGAACTCATACTCTTCAATGCAATCTCTATCAAAGTTAATTTGAACACTGCCGCTAATGCTCGACACTAGACGTTTCTTCTATTTGTGTCTCAAATGTCTCACCAATTTGTATAGGATTAGAAGATGCCGATTGGAGATCACAATCTAACCTCAGGGACCCTACACAAAATTAAGGTCCACTTCCTCATTGTTCAATCGATAATTTCATTTGCCCCTTTTCCTGTCTACTAAGGCTCTTCCCGTAGCAAGGGGAATGGCCTCCAAGAATAATGGGCACTTACAAAATCGACCTCACAATCAAGAATAACAAAATCGGCTGGAAAGATGAATGAACACTTTTACTAGCACATCATTAAGTATCCCTATGGGGCGTTTTAGTTCGGCTCAACCATCAGTAGTAAGCCGCACATAAGCAGTGGGGCTTTGGTCACCCAAACCCAACTTCTTGTAAATCGAGAGGGGCATTGATGTGATTATGCTTGCCCCCAGATCACATAATGCTTTCGCAAAATGTAATGCCCGAGTTGTACAAGGATAGTGGAACGCACCGGATCTTCTTTCTTTTGGACCAGATTTATCTGTAGACAATAGCAACTACAATCTGCATTCTATCATCATCCTAAAAGTGACCGGATCTTTTTGTAACCAGATCTTTCATAAATTTGGCGTAACCGGGGGCATGTTATAAAGATTATACCAAAAGGGACATTGATTAGAAAGTTGCTTCAACATTGTTATAAAACGCCCTTTGTATTTACAATCCTCGGTCTTTTGCACTAATCTCTGACGAAATGGGGGTGGTTGCCTAGGATAGGAGTTACCTTTTAGGCACTTCAGCATCTTTTGCAGTGTTATCCTCTATTCAGCATCAACTTCTTACCACTTATCAGATTTGTTTTGTCACCTATTCTCATCAGATTGCATAGGTGGATCAATGTTTGTCTTACCCACCGCGAGTTAGTAGAATTGCCATACAATGTCCATAATTTTTGTTCGGATTTTTGACAGTGTTTCAGGAGAGTTACCCAGGTTGCCGTATGTTCACAGTTGCAGATAATTGGGCCAATTGCTAAACTCAAGTTGCTTAATTGATATTGCATGGGTATCAACTTTTTGCCCAATACCCCGTAAATCATTTTCAACTCTTTATTGGGCTCATCACTAGACATCGAACCCTCCTCATCATTGATGCTACATAACCTCAACTCGTGACATACTACCTCACCATCACTAGGAGTAACTTCCCAATTTTGAGGAGGAACATAGGGTCCATTCCTGTCGTTTCTATTACCATAGTTACCCCTGTGAAGTTGTTCGCGTGTAGTTTTCCATCTCTGACATAATACCCGCACGATTGTAGTACCGTAGTCCGACCATGGTCTTGGACTTGGCCGCCAATTTATCCTGATTGAGCCTGGGCGCTTGGTCGGAAAACCCCCATCTGTTCATTTACTGCATAGGAATCCTCCTCATAATACACTCATCGATTGGAATTGGAGGTGCTGGTTTGGTTTAGCCTAAGTAGTTGATGACATAACCTTTTCTGCCCCCCCCCCAGTGGACATGTTTTTAGCCATCCAAGATCAGTTCTCATCTGAAGCCATTCTGCACGAATGTCATCTGTGGCTGGGTTGTGAGTGGAAGTGGACTGCACTGCAAATGTGTTTCTCACTGTATCAGATTTTCAGTACTCCAAAGCTTGTATTCCGGGAGATTTTTTCTAATTTTTCAGCGATTCAGATAAGGCACATCTCCATAAGATCACCTGGCTATAGTGTCCAATACCGCTTTGTTGTTATCATCTTGTCCCCTGTAGAAGAGTCTGTTAGTGACTCATCATCTACGGTGAATGGAACACTTCTCAAGAATGAGGTGGGTGCTGAATCTATCCCAAGAACTACACTTTTTTTTTTTTTTTTTTTTTAACTGGACTCTCCTGGGTAGTGCGACAAGTTATTCACCCTTGTCTTGTGGTTTAGTTTCTTGGAGACCGGATAGAGTAGCGTGATAAGAAGACCATCCCTCAGTTGATTCCAAGTAAAGATGGAGTTGTATGGCGAGCTCAGGAAACAAAAATAGCAGCTCTCCCGTCAGTGAGAGAGGAAAAACTCTGATCACCTATCACATCTAAGATCCAAATCAGGCCTCCCACACAACTGTACCACACTTGCCCTTACCTTAGCATTAGGGCATGTGGACCTCAGAAGGTAGCCTTGAAAAACCACCCTTTGGCAGTGGAGCATTGCATCAGACTACTAGTTACACAAAAGTGTGGCATGGGGTAGAGGAGGCAAACCAGTGGCCCATCCGAAACTGCTATGTTATGCATAGCCTCTATAGTATTGCTTGGGGCGTGGAGCGGGATCTGTCCCCTCTATTGATGTCACCGGACATCGGGGTAAGGTTAACAGCTGACCTAGTGAACATCAACCGGAGCTGGGATGTTCTTGTTTGGATCCTCATCATTGATTCCCAAATTACGATTCATGTTTCACAGTGTACGCCTCTAACTCGTGACGTAGGCGGAAACAAAACGATTATCTTCATCTCAGGGTATTTGGCAACAAGGCGGTGAGGATAATTTGAAAAGAAATCCAAAAAAACAATAAACAAAGTAAACTCAAGAAAATATCCAACTCCCAAACTAGAGTAATAAGCCAAAATAATTTTTTCGAAAAGCTAAATTCCCCGCAGCGGCGCCAAACAAAATTGATACGCTCAAACTTACTTCTCAAATAAGAAGGTAAGTGGTCGCGTCAAGTAATTAAACCCAACTAGTGAGGTTGGGATCGTTCCACGAGGGAAAATAGTCTAGACTACAACTTTAACTGTTATTCATATTGTTCGGTTTGCTAAATTCCTAGGAAAGTTAAAAAACATAAAAAATTAAAAAAGGGGGGGTTTGTATTCCTAATAGTAAAAGAACTAACAAATTGAAAGAGACATAACAGTTTCTTTTGAAAAGTGGATTTAACAATTAAAACAAAGTAACTAGGGTTTACGTGTCCCCAACAGGTTCATAACTTGATATTCTAACTTATAAACAATCTTTCCTTAGGATATTGCATGCAAAGTGATTAAGTTATGTTTTCTAATCCTTGGTCCGGCATCTAGAACATATCACTCGCACCGTGGTTGGCTACGTCTGTGCTGCCTAACCCTTATCGTACTCATATTAGCATCGTATTCGATATTTGACTAAGTTACTACCTCGTACCAAACAGATATAGCCTATTAGATCGAGACACTAAATCGAGTTAAAATTTCTTTTCCTATATCTACCTCGCTTAGGGCCGGCAAGTAGTCATTAAGGCGGAGTTCTAACGTTGATCTACGTTGTAAATATTAAAAAGACTTCTTAAGCGAAAGAATTATTAATACATGCCAAGGACACTATTCTAGAATTGTTATTTTAGCTAGGGTTTATCTCATTATTTGCTATGGTTCCCACAACCCTAGTTATGGGTTTAGGTACTCATGCCATAAAACACAATATTCAAATATATTAAATAAGAATTACAGTACTTACTCAATGAGAAAGAATTAAAGTCAAAAGATTGCTTGATAATACCAAAATTATTTGTGCAAGACTTCTAAAAGTAGTCCATAATCTCACGAAAAGCTAATGATTATCAAGATTCACAATACAATGTTACGAATACGGAGTTCAAATAATCTCGAGCTCTAACTATCAGGTTGTCTGCTAACAAAAAAACGAGGGTTTCGAGCTATTTATATGAAAAATAAAAACCTAATTAAAACAAGGGTTTCTAATTCATGGAAATCTTGCCACAAACGCGGAATGGGTCGACGGACCACGCCGACGGACCGTCGTGGTCATGACGGGACCGTCGTGGAGTGTCTCCGTTCGTCCTATTTCTTGGTGCATGTCTCTGTTGATTGCTTTCTTCCATTCCCCTCAACGGCAAAGTGTGACGGCCATCATAGGCACAACGGTCCGTCGAGGGTTGTTTTCAAAAAGACTCAACTCTGGATCTGCGGTGGTACTGGATCCCTTCTCTCGATTTTCACGACGAACCTGCAGGAAGGACCGTCCTGGCCATGACGGACCCACAAGCTGCGTAATCCCACACTTGTCAGGACTTCCCAATCTCCTTCAGCAGCTTCTCACGCTGACCACCTACGGACCGTAACAAATATGACGGACCGTCTAAGCTCCGTGGTGGGTCTCTTCTGCATGTCTCTCTCAATTTTTTTTCCTGCCCCAAAAAATTTTTTGGGGGGGGGGGCTTTGGACATAGGTCCTGCCAAAACCAAAGAAAAAACTTGTTATAAAATTAGCACAAAGGGCTTTTGGACGCACTAAACTTAATGAAAAAGCAATTAATTATACCGTGAAAAACGCGGGTATAGCAAGATTCAAAGAAGAAGAAAAGAAGTAACAAGTGAACTAATGTAAGCATAATGATCAAATAAATCCATAACCAAATATATTGAAATAGCCCCCCATCACCTCATATTATGCAAATGACAATAATGGGTATATCCAATAGTGTGAATATATGTGCCCAACAACTTATATATCAAAAATGAATCCCAAATAATGGGCATAGACAATAAAAGATATATGCCCCCCCACATCTTTATAAGCAAATGTCAAATAATGGGCGTAGACAATATAAAGATTGGCCTATAAAGAATTCATACAAATGAACAAGAATGGAAGGAAATAACTTGATGAGTAGAGTTTAGGCAAATCATTTCCTTGTCTTTGTCTTACCTTACCGACTCATTGTCAATGGAACTACAACGAATCATTGCACTCTTAAGTAAATCATATATCAAAGGAAAATTGGAAGACACAACAAAAATAAGAAAACGAATTTTCTTTAAATGACATGAAAATATGTCAATTCATAGCATGATTCATAAATAACGAAAGTAGGAAAGTCAAAATGACTCGCTTTTCTAAAAATGGATATTGATAGGAAGAGCTTTCCTTGATCATGCATAGTCCTTATGTGTTTATGTGCATACACCCATAATTAGTACAAATGTGCTACTAACCCATATACATACTATTTTATAGGTGCAGGTCCTTGAAGAAGATGAAGAGATCCGCTGAACCTGTTTGGAATAGTACCTCAGATTTGGTAGGTTCCTCTTGAGTTCGAGGATGCTTAAACTTATCTAAGCCTTAGTATATTAGACAAGCTAGTGGATGTTGTCCCTAGCATTCCTTTCAAACATTTGTTCAAGCTTTTGATTAAGCCTGGTTGGCAACATATGATATATGAATTTTAATTTCATTTGTTCCAATCTATTTAATAGATGGTTTTTTTAATTTGAGCAGTAGTATTATAACTCTTAATGTCATTATATGAAGTCTAAAGTACACTTCAATAAGTTTAAAAAAAAGTTTTAAATTTTCCGCAAATTTATAAATTTAAGTGTATGATATGTGGAAGCTAAGAAAGAAGATTGTCTGGCGACTCTGAGAGGGTAAAAAACGATGCCAGTATCACTGGGGTAGGATCTGGTGTAACAGTCAATGTTGAGATAAGGTCGACATTAATAGCTTGACTCAAGTGTTGGCTAACCAAGTTGCCTAGGGATGCAAAGGGTGCAAGTTGAAACACCAATGGCTAAAACACTAACCACTTCAAGGATTAAGGACTTCGAAGGATGAACCCCCTATTTTCTATGATTTCAAGGTGGAGGAAGACCAACAAGGGTAATTGATAAGTGTTCAAAGTTCTAGATGCTATGGGTGTTTCTTTCAAGTGAAAAGGGGGAACTAGCCGCCTACGAACTCATTGTCTCGTGACCAAGTTTGGTAGATCAATGGAAGGATGGAGTCCGGTATAAAGGTCAGATGACTTGGGGGCTTTCAAATAGATTATCTAATAGATTCTTTCCCTTTGAAATAGACGAGAGGAAAAAATGCAAGAATCATCAACCTTTGTCAATGGGGTGTATGAGCGTGAAGGGAGTATAGCCTCAATTCACTCAAACTATCAAAGCATGCTCCACTACGTTTGCAGATTCTAGGTCCAAGATGAACAAATTTGTCATGGGGATATCCAATCTTGTGTTTAATGAATGTAGGTTGGCTATGTTTATTTCAAGCATGGACATCTCTCATCTCATGGTTCATGCCGAACAAATTGAGGAACAAAAGATTAAGCAAGTTAATAGAGAGTTGAAGAAAGTGAGAAACGAAGATGGGAATTCTTCTAAGACTAGGTTTGAGGTTCAAGACAAACCAAGGTTCAATAAGAGGTTTTCCAATCAAGGATATTCTAATGCCCCAAGAGTCAACAAGAGTAAGGTGCTGTAATGACCCAAAGTACACCCTAGTCGTTACCGGCATCATCGTCCTCTACGAGGACTAAGATAAGCCTCTTAGCATTCGTCATAGCAATCATAAGTCAAAAACACGGAAAAAATTTAAAACTTTTGCTTATATAGAATGGAGGTTTACATAGACCTCTACATATGAAGCATACATAGCTTCTCGCAATAGACAATTTAAAAACACATAGGAATTTAGTGTAATACTTGTTCATACCAACCCATCAAACGAAGTCAAACAACAATCGCGCAACAAAGCCTTTACAAATCCATAATTTTAACTAGGGCTACATAAATATCTTCAAAAATAGGAAAGAAATTGAATGTCTATAGAAAATACAATAGTACTATAAGGTAGCGTGTGTGTGTAGCATCCCTCGAACTAGACGGCATACCCAAAACAAAGAGAGTTCTAGCCAAGCCTTTGTTTTAGCCTAAATTAATACCTCCAACGGCCTGAAAACCTACAATGGTTGGGGAAAAAAAGGAAGAAAAATAAGGTTAGTTACAAACCACATGTACTAAGTATGGTCCCTATTGCATAAAAAGGTCTAATGCATGAGAAAATTACTTAATTTAGGTCAAAAACTATTGCACAATGACCAAAATTCAATATACACAAATAAGGAACATCGTAATCATATCAACATACATGTCACTCAAGAAAAATGCCAAGAATAAATCTCCATAACCCTATTCAAAGCTAAGTATTACATTAATCAACCCATTTCATACATAAAACATATTCTCATATAAAACATGGTTCATACATCATTACTAATGATAACTTATCAATATAATCATAATCATAATCATAAAAGAACACTACTAGAATCATCATATAGGATCCCACATGTGCAATGTGTTGGAGAAGTCCCATATCCTCACTCTCACTATGTAGTAATCTTTAAGACAACCCTAATAGAAGTGCACATAAATAACTTGTTCATATGTTTACTTTAATGAAGGAAGTTTTATAACCAACATGAGACCATGTGATCTACATAGATTCCGATGTTCTACTCCCACACCGAAAAGAGAGGGTTAACACTTGCCAAAGGTGAAACCATTCGTACGTAACTATATAGGTGGATCCACTAAGCTAGAGTCCTATGCAGGCACATAGTTAAGGGACAAGGAGATTGCTTCTAGAAACCATTACTTTCTAACGCGAGGGTTTCCACCTTGGAATCCAAACTTACTAACATCAAGAAACCCATGTGGGAGGCCGGACTTACTAACGTGAGACCTCCATCTCATTTTGCATGCCCTTTCTATGCTAAGCAATTATTCCCTTTAGTAATCATCATATATCATCATACAAGTTCATATTAGACTTTCCTAGACCCTTAGGTGAACATCTTATCATAATAGCTCATAGGTGATCATAAGTGAGAACTATGCTTTCACTTTTAGACCCAACATTATAATCATGAGAAACTATATTCAATCATATAAGGACTATAGTATTACCATAATTACCATACTCTAGCACTATAGATCTAGGGTTAGGATGAGGGATCTGTCACAAACATCACAACACCATATTAGCTATAGTATCATTATCACATAAGAATATTCACCTTGCAATGAGATCAAAGGGGAATCAAGATCATACCTCATTTGCCCTTCACATGGGACTTCCATACGTCAAATATCAAAAAAATCACAACCAACATATGAAATAGGGAAATTCATGAAGTATTAACATAACTAAAATCAAATTTAACGAGTGACATGTTAAATTGACCTAAAACTGAACCTAATACATTATGTAGTCACCCATTAAGTTACCCAAAAGACCCCTCACTTAAATGGGTTGATTTGTGAAGTCAAAACACCCAAAATACGACTTTTACGATAACTGGTAAGTAGGTGCGCGTCGCGAGGCTAATTCCCAAATTTGTTTTCACATTTTGAGCTGTGGAAGTGAGTTCTGTATCAGTCGCGCATTGTGATCCCAACCCCAGATTCCCACGTGATAGCTGCGTGATGCGCAGCAGCCACTAGAATTTGCCTGCATGCAAGCTTCCTTGGGAGCTTGCCTGCGCAATTTTGGGTCCCCAAGGACCCTTCCAATGGTCCTTGTGGTGTCGTTTTGAAACGTTTAGACTCTATATACTAGAAATTATAGTTGAATTTTGCTAGTTTCCGGACGTTAAGTCTTTTCTTTAATGCTATGGCTCCGAAATTGCTCAAACAAGTTATTGACACTTATTTAGACCTAAATTCATCATTAATTGATATTTTAGGATCTAGTATATATCATTGAATTTAAGGGGTGTTACAATATTCTCCCCTTAGGAACATTCGTCCCCGAATGACACCTTAAACCTTCTATTGTGAAAAAGGAAAAAGACGCAAGGCTAGCAGCCAACCAACAACCAATAACATAATGAGTCACAACTCATTGGAGGAAATTTAATCTCCTTTAAACGTATAAACACAGAATCAACAAAGAGGAACTTAATCCACATACTGACTTCTTATCAACACAACTTCAAAACATGCCCAAAAAACTTCTTATAAAAGCAATATAGACCACTACATATTTAAGGTGAAGTTAATCAAGAGAGCCATATATCACAAAAACTCACTTAAGGCATGAATTTCTACAATGATATGAACATACTATATAAACATGATAAGTTAAACATTTTGCATATAACTCATTTAAGAGGAAAGTTACTAACCTTATCTTTGGATAGGAATAGGGGGGAAGATATGAGGATAGAGGGTCTTCATGTTGGCCTCGGACTCCCATATTGCACCCTCAACAAGGTGGTTCCTCCATAACACTTTTAAGTAGGCAACCTCCTTATTCCTCAATTTCTTAATTTGACGATCCAAGATCTCAACTGGGACCTCTTCAAAACAAAGGTCCTCCTTTAACCCTAGGCTTTCTAGAGGGAGAATGGTAATCATATCACCAAAACACTTTTTAAGCGTAGAAACATGGAATACCGGATGAATCATGGCCAACTCATTTGGAAACTTCAACTTATAGGCGACACTTCTGATCCTCTTCATAATTCTATACGGCCACACATAACGGGAAATAAGTTTCCCTTATTTTTAAAACCTTATCACCCTTTCATTGGTTAAATTTCAAATAGACCAATCCCGACTGCGAGTATGGTCCCTCTTTATATTGTCGGCAATAAGCTTTTGCTGACTATAAATAAAGTCTTCAACCTCTCCTATAAGTCGAACCTTTCGGTGGTCGCATTACAAAAATTTGGGACCAAGACGAGCAAACTCAACCAATTCAAAACAATACGATGGGACCGTTCACTTTCTACATTAAGTTCGTCAAAAAGGTTCCATCCTGATACTTGCATGGTAGCTATTATTGTGGAGAATTTGATTAAGGGTAGAGATCATCCAAATTGCCCTTGAAATCAATCACACAAGCCCTTAACATATCTTCTAGAGTTCAGATGGTGCTTTCCTCTTGTCTATCGTTTTAGGGTGGAAAGAGGTGCTAAGCTTTACTGCGTACTAAGTCCACTTTGGAAACATCTCCAAAAGTGTGAAGTGAATTGGGTTTCTCTATCCGAAAGGATCAACAATGGGGACCCATGTAACTTCAAAATATCTCTAGCATATAATCTAGCGTACTCCTCCACCGAGTAAGACACCTTTATTTTAAGGAAATGATCTGAATTGGTCAACCTATCAACTATGACCCAAATGGAGTCATATTGTCGACGTGTTCGAGGAAAAGCTACCATAAAGTCCATGTTGACATATTCCCACTTCCAAGTTGGAATATCAATATCTTGGGTTAGGCCACCCGGGTCTTGCTGCTCGGCTTTGACTTGTTGGCAAGTTGGACACCTCGACACAAACTTAGCCACCTCCCTTTTCATTCCATTCCACCAATAGATGTCACACAAGTCATGATACATCTTGGTTGCCCCCGGATGGATGGATTATCGGGAGCCATGAGCCTCATCCATGATTTTATCCCTTAAACCATCCACATCTGGCAAACATAACCTCCCTTGGAACCTAAGTACCCCATCCTCCCCTTGGGAGAAAAATTAATTGTTCTTGTTAAGGACCGACTCTTTCAACACCATCAATAGGGTATCAAGATGTTGCTTAGACTTAAAATCCACCACTAAAGACGACTCGGAGGTATGACGAACCATAAAACCACCCTTCGACGATTCTTCTAGTCGAACACCCAAATGGGCCAACCTATGAACATCCTTGACTAGTTCCTTGTTTTCATCATTAACATGAGCCACACTACCCATACACACTCAGCTCAAAGCATCCTCCACAACTTTAGATTTTCCGAGATTGTAAAGGACACCCATGTCATAATCCTTTAAAATCTCTAACCATCTCTTTTGCCGTAGATTTAAGTCTTTTTGGGTGAATGCATATTGGAGATTTAGTGATCGCTGAATAGATATATTTTAAAATCAAATACCAAGGCCACAAGCTCAAGGTCATGAGTTGGATAATTCTTATCATGTGGCTTGAGTTGTCTCGGCCAACCCTAGAAAACTTTGGATGTCGCAAGGACTCAAAGGTCTCGGCCAACTTTTGACCACTTCTGTCTTCCTTGGATCAACCTCTACCCCTTCACTAGAGACAATGTGCCCAATAAATGCAACCGACCACAACCAAAACCCAAAGTTGTAAACTAGCAAAAAGTGGTACCTTGTGAGAATTTGCAAAAAACTATCCTGAAATGTCACATATGATGCATTTGCAAATAGAGTATACAAAATTGGTCATTCAATGAAGACATCAGAAACAAATCAAGATACTTTATAAAACTCAATTCATAAGATCCATCCATGAATTCCACTGGGGCATTTGTTAGACAGAATGACATCACTAGGAATTCAAAGTGACTATATTTTGTTCGGAATGCCATTTTCAAAATATCAACCTCCCTAACTTTAAGTTGATGATAAGCCGACCTCAAGTCAATCTTTTAAAAGAAAATTGCTCCTTTGAGTTTATCAAATAAGTCATCAATCCTTGGGAGTGGGTAATTTTTCTTTATAGTGACTTTGTTTAATTGACGATAATCGATACACATTCTCAAGGACCCATCCTTCTTATTCACAAAAAATACCGGGGCACCCCATGGACATATACTTGGTAGAATAAAATCCTTATCTAGCAAATCTGTGAGTTGAGTGTTTATTTCTTTCAATTGGGCCAGGGCCATCCGATAAGGAGGGATTTAAATAGGTTGTGTATCCGGCAATAAGTCTATGCCAAAGTTAATCTCCCTTTTGGGAGGAATTTTGGGAAGATCATCGGGAAAGACTTCCGGAAATTCCCTCACTATGGGTACCTACTCTATGAGAGGGACTTCAGTTCAAGATCCCTAACTCTCACTATGTGGTAGAGACAACCCTTTGCAATCAATTTTTGAAACGCTTTTAGACATGGAGATGATCTTAACCCTAGGATTGAGTTCATCCCTTCCCTGAAAAAATGGGTTCATTTGGAAATTAAACTTTGACTACCCTCGTCCTACAATCTAATACAGGCAAAGCAATGAATGCAACCAATTCATCCCAATATGAAAATCATATCAAGTTCGATCACGTCAAACTTATGTAACTCTATTGGGGAAGGGCAAATCGGACAACCTCTATAGACTTATTAACCACCAACCATAATCACCCAACGGGATAGAAAACCGAAAAAAGGTTTGCTACTGTCGGGTGTTATATCAAACGTTCAGGCTACAAGAGGGGAAATAAATACCAATATAGCCAACCGGGGGTCCAACAAAGCATATAAATCAAAGAAGAATAAGTTAAACATACGGTCACACAACCGGGGAATCTCTTTGATCAGTTCGGGGATTGGAGGAGGTATAAAGTGTTCTTCTTAGGACCTCCGGGTTTTGTGGGGAACTGCTTGAGGTTAAGGCATTTTCCCTTCCTTGAGATTCATCCTAGGGCAAAATCTCTCTTCATGTGACAACTCTGCCACTACCATAGCAAATTAACGTTACAGTAAGCACTTCCCATCAGTCAGCCACTTTTTGCACAAAGTGGCTTCTCAACATAAGATATTCCACCTTTACCTTTTGGGGCTTGGGAGTAGGCATTTTACTCTTGTTAAACCTTGGATCATTAGAAGATCCTTGATTGGAAAACCTCTTTTTGAACCTTGGTTTGTCTTGAACCTCCAATCTAGTCTTAGAAGAATTTCCAACTTCGGTTTTTACATTCTTCAAATCCCTACCAACTTTCTTAATCTTTTTATCCTCCATTTGTTCGACATGAACCATGAGATGAGAGATGTCCATTCTAAGAATCAACATAGCCGACCTACATTCATTAACCATAAGATCGGATATGCCCATGACAAATTTTTTCATCTTGGCCCTAGAATCCGCTACGATAGCAGGAGCATGCTTTGGAATTGTTGTGTGAATTTGAGGCCTATACTCTTTCAGATATATCCCCTTGATTGAAGGTGTGAATTCTGGATTTCCTCTCCCTTAGTTCAGGAAAGAAACCTATCAAGGAAAGCCATTTTTGAAAGATCCCCAAGTAAATCCGCCCATCTATAACCGGCCTCTCATCCTCTTCATTGACTCATACACACTTGAAGCCACATTCTTTGAGGTGGTTAGGCGGATATTTCTTGCATTTATCTAAAAGAACACTCATAGAATAAGAATCTGGAACACTTCATCAATGAACCTTGTTGTGATTCCTCCTCACGTTCGACCATAGAAAGTAGGGGGATTAATCCTTGTGATTCACTATCCTGAACGGTGGTATTCACATTGGTGTTCACTTGCACCCTTGTGTCTGTCACGACCCGGCAAGTAACCCTAGACGTTAGAAGCATCCTTTGTGTCACCCACGGAAAAATGAGTCTTCAGAAGTCTCATAGCCACTGTACCTTTTTCATTGGCATAATAAAATACGAAAATGAGTAAGGAATTTAAAATTTTCTTACTACGAAACTCTTTTTATAAATCATTACACAAGAAGAAGACTTTCATTTAAAACATTAAACCTTTACAATATCCCTTGAACCATCTAAACTTTAGAGTACACAATACTTGGGACTAAGTCCATACAATACATAAAGTAAAGACTTTGACATGAAAGAACATGTGGATATTGTCCTCGAATCGATGATGACTAACCAATACTTCATCTTCAACCCTTAGAAATCTTGCATCCGTCATGGCACATTAAGCCTTCCAATTCCCTACACTTTAGGCAAAAGAGAAAAAGGGGGGTGAACATTAGATGTACCAAGTATGGAGGGCCATGCAAAAACCAGAAAAAAGGGACATTTAGTAAATAGCATGATTTAAGATGAATTTCGATGTAAATAAAATCATAACTATAATCAAAGAACAGCATTTAACATTTAACACTTAGAAGTCATAAGAAATTATTTAAACAATTATCACATTTTTAAGAAGCATTAAGTGAGCTACTTCACTGTTACAGTGACGTTTCTTCACTCTACAATGAAGTTACTTAGCTTCACTTTACAAACCTTTTTGCATATAATCCCCTTACTAAAAGCTATCCGAAGACTCACTTAAGCAACACAAAGAGAGACCGCCTATACACCCTCTCCAAGCATGCCAAGATGATCCTCAAGACTACTTAGAATGAAACAGATCCAATTTCAATACATCGAGCACATAAACACATTAATATGAGATTCTTCTACCAAAGGTGATTCCAAGGTTCACTTGAGTGAGAGTGGAGCGACCGCCCATACAATCCCTTTCACTCACACACAAGGGATCCTTTAGATAACCTATGATAGAATCATTCTCACTTAATACATAAACACATAGATAATATGACATATTCCTTCCAAGGGATATCAAAATACTATCTTAACTAAATCAAGAAGATAATGTCCATGATTGACCTCTTCAAGATTACCCAAGTATTCCTTAAGAATACCTAAGTTTGGATCATGTCCACATAAACAACCATCTTCCCTAACTAGAGTCATTCTTAAGACTTATCTAGGTAAGATAAGAAGTGACTATTCCTATGACCCCTTCACACCTTAACTACACAACCCTTAACTACTCTAGATAAGTACTTATTCCTTTAACATACTTTCTTAACTAAAGTTATTACATTCATTAGTTGATTACGAGACTTTCATCACATAAAGGACATTCAAGTAACGGTCTTAGAAAAGATGTAAGGACTCCAACTAACACCTTCAAAGCCTATTTTGCAATGTCTAGATAGAGTCACATACCCCCACCCAAACTTCATAAAACTTCTCTAATGCTAGTAAGTATCCCATATAACAACAATAGGCAATAACAGACATAGACCATGGTAGCAAAGCATAGAATCCGGAGTTCTATCCTACTCCAATGAGGTTGTTCTACTTGCCAATGGTAGAACTTGGACACATCCCATGTAGGCACATGGTTAAGGAATACGAAGGACTTACTTTGTATTCTAGCCTCATACTTTAACTAGAACTACTTCCCTTGCTACACTAACTCGGTTCTAGCCTTTTTCTCATAGATTAAATCACATTAAGGTTCATACAAAAGGGTTCCATACCAAGTTCATAATTCAATTACATTTACCCTACCAAATAAAGGTCCACTAGGGATACCTCACAATAGTGACAAGAAGATCATTATGAATTTCCTAAGTATTGATATGCTGCCATTCCAGCCAATCAACCTTAAGTCCATCATTCATTACATTAAGGATACCATTACGGCTTTTGACTTCAAGTTACGTAACCTTACCACTAGGTTCAAGGTTTCATATAAGAGATCCTCTTATCATCATTCAAGGTCTCACCTATTATTAATTCATTCAAGACTAAGACTCTTTAGCTTCATAAGTCAATACAACACATATTAATATTATACATGCATCAATTAAGGCACTTAAGGAAACCTAGAAAAGACACAACTTACTTCACCTAAGCACATTTTACATGTCATTCTTTAAGTCACTTAAAAATAACCATTATCATCTTTATGTAATCCTATACACTATTATATCATCATCAAAATAACAATTATAGTCTCATATAGTCAAGTAGGAACAACCATGCATCAACCCTAAGACTACTCACACAAGCATATAGTCATTGCCCACATGATTTCCTAATATGCATAGAAAGAACACATATTTTCACATTAATTCACATATAGATATACATGCTCATACTTCACATAAATAAACTATACAAATCATCATAATACTTCAAGTAGTGCCGACAAGGCCATGATCATCATAATACTTAAAATAACGATGACTAGGCCACATCAATCACATAACACCGCCGACATAAGTGGACCATACCAATAACACATAATTCAAGAGCTTAATTACAATATCTATACATAATATTAAGAGATTAAGGGAAGCATAGCACCCACTTGATCTCACCCCTTCAATACAAAGCTAAATCATCCAATTCAATATCATAAGGCCCTTACCCATGGCCATGAACATCCATTCAATACATAAATCATAATAATCAATGAATCTAAGTCAATTAAATATATATTTATCAATCTAATACCAAGTAGATATCAATTGAATAAAATCCTTACATCATTCAATAGCCTATAGAAAACTATACTAGAATCTATAAGCATTAAGTCAATATCAATTCAATAAGCTTACCATGCAATAGATCTAAGAGTATTCATTACTCAATTTATCAAATTTAAACAACCTTTACAACATACCTACATAATCTATACATGAATCAAAATCCCATAACAATCTACACATGAATTCATGAATATTAAAGCATAATCAATTCACCCATACTTTAGTGAAATTTAAAGATTTGAGAAGATCAAGGGTTCATGGATAATTTCATTGGAAAAAATCAATTAAACATAAATAAAATCATATCTTAACGTTTGAAAACCTTTCATGCTAGAACCCAAGACTTAGAGTAGAAATTGGACTTTTTCATATTTTTGAAATCTTTGGAAATTATCTTTGAAATTCTCTAAGGTGATAGAAAGCCTAAGTTGAAGAACTCCTATATCTTATCAGAAGAACCCAAATGCTAATTAAATAAAAAACTCCATTGAAGATCCATCTTCAAGCTCCATCTTCACTTTGAACTTTCAAGGAGGTTATTGGAGAAACTTTAGGAGGGAAAGAGTTTAGACTTAGATTCTAGGGTTTAAATGAGAGTTTAATCACTTATATACTCATAAAATGCCCCTAAAGACCTAAAAAAACTGTCCTCACGTATTATAAGACTTTGGGTGAATTTCCCAAAACCCCCAAGTCATAACAGAAAAAAACTGGCAGCAACTCATGGCAGTGTTGAGTTCTAAGTTGGGGTCCTCCTTCTAGGGCTCCTTTTGGGTCTTACATGGATTCGTACCCGGAAGTTTCCAACCCAAACATGTATGTATACGAGTTTAGGACCTCCCACATGAGATTCATTAAAACGAACGCATAAAAATCTATGAAACATTCTTAGACATACCAGGTCATTTAAAGGCACATCTTTCGAACGTCATCCACGTTCTTGAGCGTTTGACCTCCAAACTTCATGAAACTTCACACTGCCCATATACACCATATAAACTCACTTAAGGGACCATATAATATCATTCATCACACATAAAAATATGCAACCACATATGAGGCACTTAGGTGACTTACTCGATGAACGTCTTGGTCGTCCCTAGACGTTTCACTTCCAATGCACCTAAACTCTTACCTACTACCTCTACCCCATATTATAAGCAATTTTATGACCTTATAACATCATTAAAACCATGTTAGGATCTATCTTAACCTAAGTCATTTTCGGTATCTTACATTCTCCCCACTTGGACAACATTCGTCCTCGAATAACACTTGCCACTCTCCGAACACTTCCAAGAATATGGATTCAATTGGAAACTCATGACCATACAATATAACACATAATAAAGGATAAAACATCAATTTGGCATAAGCAAAGGATTCATAACAAAACAAGAAACTAGAAAACATTCTATAACTCATCATGCTACAAAACTCACATGCTCCATTCCAAATAGCAGAAGCTCATTTTATATTCCATATCATGCTTATATACATATTTTATAACCACATTACAAAAACTTTCAACCAAATAATCAATTAGTCCATTTTTGAAAATTTTCATAGTAAACTGGTTGTGTATTACAGTGATTTGTGCAACTTTTGCAAAAATACAACTTTTAGTTAATTTATGATATAACATGCTAATATGCAAGGTAATTTCTTATTACACGTTTTACAACATGATCATGGCTTCATAAAATACAATGCAAGAAGTTAATGAAATTCAATTTCAACAAAACATGCATATCATAAGGAGAAGGTTTGGAACTCATTTGTCACAAGAGACTCCTACACAATCAAGTTACTAAAAACTCTTTGTTTAAGGATTGAATAAACACATAAATAAAGGTTAAGGTTACCTCACTCCCAACAACCATACTCTTCACCATACTCCCCCACTTAGGAGAAACCCATTCTAAGATCAACATAACACCTACCCCAAGAAACTTCCTCCAAGGCACCTTAGACCTTACTAACACTTTCTCACCCAAAGTCTCGCTCATGAAAACTAAAGACTCTAAAAAATGTCTTATGATCTAACCACTACTTCCCCCTTACTAGGAGAACTTCACTTCCTTTTCAATCTATCACCCTCTCTTCCTATGGTGGGGCCTTCCTTCAACAACTTCAAACTATCTCAACACCACTCATTCACATTTTAACTCTATACATTTCATTCTTTGCAACTTACCACCTTCAAAAGGTAAAGGAAATAAACTTAAGGTAAAAACACCATTAGCACCACAATCTAAAAAGTAACAATCTCATCTTTTTTCTCCCTCAACCCAATCTAATAAAGGCACCCTCAAGGGACCAACACTAAGGAAACAAGGGAAAGACGCCAATATAAAAAGCTCTAGGCACGATTAAATGAAATATGAAGAGTTGAAACTTTTCCTAAAACCCAATAGCTCTCCTATAATAATGTGGTGCGCTTCACATTATAAACAAGACTCGATTAGATGTGGTTTCTAGAGGACAACCCAAGACACTCTCATAACCTTATGCCTATTATGCCAAGCTTGTCAAGGACCTGCAAGGTAACCCTAGTAGAAGTTAGAGCAACATTGTGGGCCACACAACAAATGGACTTCAAGATGTCTTATCTAAAAAAAGCCACTCGTTACCATTCATGGCCAATTCAACATACAAATGAGTAAGAATTTTAAAACTTTATTCATACACGAAGAACTCTTTCATAATCATGACACAAGCGGAAGACTTCCATTTAAATAGTAAACCTCTACAACATCTCCTTGAACCATCTAAACTTTCGAGTAGACAAGACTTGGGGACCAAGCCCATCTACAAGACATAAAAGTAAAGATTAAGAAATTAAAAATTATGTGGATATTGTCCCAGAACATCAATGAGGAGCTCACAATACTTCATCTTCAACCCTTAAAAACCTATCCATATTCCATGGCACATCAAGACTTCCAATTCCCTACACTTTAGTCAAAAAGGGAAAAAAAGCGGTTAGCTCATTAGATAACTAAGTATAGAAGCCATGCGAAAAACATGAGAAAAGGGACATTTAGTAAATAGCATGCTTTTCATAAATTTTGATTAAAACGACATACTATAATCATAACAACAACATTTAACACTTTTAGAAATGCATAAAAATAATCTAAGCAATTATCACATTTTTAAGAAGCATTACAGTGAGCTACTTCACTGATACAATGAAGTTCCTTCACTGTACAGTGAAGTTACTTAGCTTCACTCGACAAACCTTTTTGCATATAATCCCCTCACTAAGATCTATCCTAAGACTCACTTAATCAACACAAAGAGAGACCGCGCATACACCCTCTCCAGCATTCCTAAATGATCCTCAAGATTACTTAGAATGAGACACATTCAATTACAATACATCGAGCACATCAACACATCAATATGAGATTCTTCTTCATAAGGTGATTCTAAGTTTCACTTGAGTGAGTGTGGAGCGACCGTCCATACAATCTCTTTCACACACACGTAAGGGATTCTACAGTTCCATACGCTATAATCATTCTAAACTTATACATCAACACATAGATAATATAACATTGTCTGCCAAGGGCTATCAAAAGACTTACTTAAGAAACAATGAAGATAAACGTCCATGATGACCTTCTTCAAGATTTCCTAAGTATAATCCTTAGATTATTAAGGTTTGGATCATGTCCACATAAACAACGATCGGCTCTAACTAGGTATTCTTAAGACTTATCTAGGTAAGATAAGAAGTGACCATTCCTATGCCCCCTTCACACCTAACTACAAACCCTTAATTATCTAGATAAGTACTTATTCATTAACATCTTCAATTAACTTAAGTCAGACATTCATTAGTTCATTACGATACATTCATCACATTAAAATGTACATTCAAATAATGGTCGTGGAGAGAACAAGGGACCCAACTAACACCTTCAAATCCCAACTGAGCAATGTCTAGATAGGTTCCCATACCACCACCAAACGTCATAGGAAATTTCTTGATCTAGTAAAGTAACCCATTATGTGAGGAATAGACAATAAACAGACCATAGACCATCGTAGTAAAGCATGGAGTCCGGAGTTCTATCCTACTCTGATGAGGTTGTTTTTCTTTCCAATGGTAGAACTTGGACACATACCATGTAGGCACATGGTTAAGGAATATGAAGGGATTACTTTGTATTCTAGCTTCATACTTTAACAACATCTACTTCTCTTTCCATACTCGCTCAGTGATAGCTTTGTTCTCATAAATTAAATCACATTAAGGTTCATACAAAAGGGTTTCATATAAAGTTCATATTCCAATTACATTTACCCTACAAAAAAAAGGTCCACTAGGGCTACCTCACAATGGAGACAAGAAGCTCATTATGACTTCCTCTAAGTATTATATGATATTTTCAGCGAATCTACCTTAAGGTCCATCAGTCATTACATGATGGATACATTATGGCTTTAGACTTAAGTTTCACATAACCTTACCAGTTAGGTCAAGGTTTCACATAAAGGGAACCCCTTTATCATATTCAAGGTCTCACCTCTCATTCATTTCACTCAAGACTTACACTCTTTAGGCTGCCTAAGTGAAGGCATCACATATCATTATTATACATGCATCCAAAGTTAAGGCACTTAAGTCACCGAGGACAAGACACACATACTTAACCTGCCATATTAATGTCATTCTTTAAGTCACTTAAGGATAAACATTATCATCTCCAGTCATCTATTACACTGTTATATCATCATCAAAATAACCCTTAAGACTCATATAGTCAATAGGAACAACCCATGCATCAACCAAGGACTACTCACACAAACACGTAGTCAAGTAACATGATTTCCTAATATGCAAGAAAGAAACACATACTTTCACCATTACTTAACATATAGATAGACATGCTCATATTCACATAAACAAAATATACAAATCACCATAATAATTCAAGTTATTGCCGACAAGCCATGTGATCATCATAATACTTAAAATAACACCAACAAAGGCCACATCATACATAACACCGCCACCAGTAAGTGACCAAACAATCACACAAAAATTCAAGAGATAATTCAATATATACATAATAATATCAATAGATTTTAGGAAGAATAGCACCCAACTTATCTCACCTTCAATACAAAGCTAAATCATCCAAGTCAATATCATTAGGCCCTTATCCCATATCCATGAACATTCAATCAATAACATTTAAATATAATACTCAATGAATCTAAGTTAAATGTCCAATATATATGTATCATTCTAATACCAAGTAGATCTCAATTGAATGCAATCTTACATCATTCATAGCCCATATAGAAAACTACAACTAGGAAATCTCTAAGCATTAAGTCAATATCAATTAAATAAAGCGTAGTCCTGAACTAGATATAAGAGTATTCATTACTCAATTATCAAATTAAAACAGACGATACACCATACCTACATAACTATACAGAAGCAAAAAGCCCATAAAAATCTACACATGAATTCATGAATATCAACGCATAATCAATTAACCCATACTTTAATGACATTTAAAGATTGAGAAAGATCAGGGTTCATGGATATTCATTGGAAAAAATAAATTAAACTAAATAACAGCATATCTTAATGTTTGAAAACCTTTCATGCAAGAATCAAGGGACTAAGAGTAAGAAATTGGACTTCATCTTTTTGAATTGGAAATCTTGGAGATTCATCTTTGAAATTGTCATATTAAGGTGATAGAAAGACTTAGATAAATAACTCCCATACCATATTAGAATAACCCAATGCTAATTCAAGAATAAACTACATTGAAGATCCATCTTCACTTTGAAATCTCGAGGAGGTTTTTGGAGAAACTTTAGGAGGGAAAGAGTTTTGATTTAGATGCTATGGTTTAAATGAAAGTTTAATCACTTTATATAATCTTAAAATACCCCTAAACACCTACAAAAACCGTCCCACATTTTATAAGACTTGTGGTGAATTTTCCAAAACCCCCAAGTCATAATAGAAAAATTAGCAGCAACTCACAGCACCATCGACGGTCGGTGGGTGAGACCATGCCCCGTCGATGAGGTCTCGTGGTTTGCTCCTGCTGCTCCTCAACCTTCACACTTCAGGAATCCATGATGAGAACCAGAGACGAAGCCGTCGCCTTGGGTCGACTTGACTGTCGTTTGGGTCATCGTTGGGCAACTGCCTCCAGTGTTGAATCTCTAAGTTGGGGTCCTTTTTCTAGGTCCCTGGTGGGTTATACATGGATTGTACCCGTATGTTTTCAACACAAACATGTACGCGTGAGAGTTTAGGATCCTTCCATACGAGTTCATTTCCAAAAACCAACACGTTAAAAACTCTACCAAAAACATGCTTAGGACACACAAGGTCATTTCAAGGCCAAATCTTTGACCTTCAAGACTCTTGGAGAGGTGACCTCCCAAACTTCCGAACACTTTACAAAAGTACCATGTATAAACCTATAAATCATTTTAAGGACCAATAAGCTCATGCATCACACCATAACAACCCCCACAACCACATACGAGGCTTTTAGGTGACTCCTCGGAAACGTCTGTTTCCATTGATTTGACTTCCATGCACCTAAAAATCTTAGCTACTGCCTCTAACTCACATTATAAACCATTTTAGGACCTTATACCATCATGACAACCACGTTAGACTCTAGATTCACCTAAGTTATTTTGGGATCTTATAGTATCCGTAGGAACTTGGGTAGACAACACTTGAGTCAAACTATGAATGTCTGACCTTATGTCAACATTAGACATAGCCCCTTCTTCAACATGAACTTGAGGGTTTTGAGGATCTTGAGGGGGAACCTCCTCATATAAATTCTCCTCTACGGCCCTTAGGGCAGTGTTCCTTCTTATATTTATTACCTATAAGCACAAATAAAGGTGTAGAAGAAAGGACTAGATGGAGTTAACTCTTACGCTGACTAAGGAATAACATGAGAGTGAAAGTTCCTATACATCACATAATCTCTCATTCATAAGTTTGGCGCGCTTCACAGTTACAAATAATACCCTACATAGGCGTAGTTTAAGGAGACATCACTCCTAAAAAGAGTTAACCTCAAGCTCTAATACAAAGTTTGTAACGACCCAAAGTACACCCTAGTCATTACCGGCGTCTTCGTCCTCTACGATGATTAAGAAAATCCTCTTAGCATTCGTCATAGCAATCATAAGTGAAAAACGCAGAAAAAATTTAAAACTTTTGCTTATATAGTATGGAGGTTTACATAGACCTCTACATAGGAAGCATACATAGACTTCTCACAATAGACAATTTAAAAACAAATAGAAATTTAGTCTAATACTTTGTCTTATACAAACCATCTAAAAGAAGTCAAACAACAAATCCATAATTTCCACATAAGGCTTACATCAATATCTTCAACAATAGGAATGAAATGAATGTCTATTAGACAATACAATTTTTACTAAGGTAGAGTGTGTGGTATCATCCTCGAACTAGCATACCAAAAACTTGGAGAGTCTAGTCCAACCCGTCTTGCTTTAGCCTCAATAATGCCTCAATGGCCTGAACCTACATAGTTTGGGGAAAAAAGGGAAGAAATATGGGTTAGTAAAAACCACATGTACTACGTATGGTCCTTATGCATAAAAAATTTTAGTGTATGAGTTGTCACGGGGTCAATTTTTTACCTAGTGGGACGTAATTGAAGGCGTTACAAGGCTCCTCAAAAACTCAGTCCAACCAAACACCCAAGAACAATAAGCAAGAAGACAGTCCACAAACAGCCCACAAACAATAAAGAAGCAAGGAGAAAGGAGCCAAGTCTTTGGGAGAGGCCAACAAGGCCAATTTTCCAATATTCTTCCAGTCTTTCAAGAGAGTGAGATATGAGATATGAGATATGAGTTGCTAAAGTGTGCTATCTGAAAATCTACTTAAACAATATACAAAGGCTCCAAAGTGAGCCAAAAACGTTTGGGAAGCAATTCAAAAGAAAAGGCTACAAGTGGCAGCCTCTAGAAGGCTGAAAAGGGTGGCAGTTTTGCTTTTCTTCTTTACTGCCACTTGGCAGACTGGCTGCACAAATTTTTCTCTTAAAGCTCTTGGCTGGCCTGGTGAGAATGGCAAGTTCATCCTTGCCTACAAGAAACCCCCATCGGTTGGGAGGGAGTTTGGTAAGGCTCTTGACCCTCCGATCTTTGATGTGATGATGCTGCCTTGTTGCAAACGTTGGATTTTAATGTACCGCCTTGTGGGCAAGTAACTCAAGCAACACTTTTGCAATGCCAAAAATAAAGATCCATAACCCTATTCAAAGATAAGTATCACATTAAGCAACACATTTTATACTTACAACATATTCTCACATATTACATGCTTCATACATCACTATTAATCATAACTTATCAACATAATCATAATCATAAAAGAATAGTACTAGAATTATCCTATAAGATCCCACATGTGCAATATGTAAGAGAAGTGTCATACCATCCCTCACACTATGTAGTAACCTTTAAGACAACCCTGATAGAAGTTCACATACATTACTTGTTCATGTATTTACTTTAAGGAAGGAAGTGTCATAACCTACATGAGACCATGTGAGCTTCATGGAATTTGGTGTTCTAATCCCACACTGAAAATAAAGGGTTAAAAATTGCTTAAGGTGCACAACAATTCGTACATACTATAGTAGGGGGATTCCACTATGCTAGAGTCCTATGCGGGCACATAGTTAAGGGACAAAGGATTTGCTTCTAGAAACATGTGACTTACCTAACTTGAGGCTTTCCTTCAATGAGGATAACCACATGATATTGGGATCCAAACTACTAACGTGAGAAAACCCCATGTGGGGAGGCGAAACGTTACTAACGTGAGACCTCCATATCATTTACATATCCTTTCGTGTGTTGTAAGAAATCTATTCCTTTGTTTTAATCATATATCATCAATTACATAGTTCACATTGCCGATTCTAGAACCTTAGGTGACCATCTTATCATAATAGTCCTAGGTGATCATAAGAAGAAACATCCTATCACTTTAGACCCATATTATGATCATGAGAAACTACATTCAATTCTATATAACCCTCCCATACCATAATTACAGTATTCTTAACCAATTCATGGACATAGGGTTAGGTAGGAGGAATCCTTGTAACCACATTTTTCATAACAACAACCACCCCCCAATATCTTTAACATCATATCACAAAAGAGATTTCACCTTGCCATAATTGAATTCAAAAGGGCACGAGATCATACTATTGGCCCCCTTCATGGACTTATACTTAGTACCCAAAACCAAATCACAACCAAACATATTGAATCGGGTACTATGAAGTTTAACATAACTGAAAATCAAAGTAAAGACGTGCACTCGTTTACCTCACCCTAAACAATTCACCTTCTTAATTCAAGCGAAAAGTTCGAGGATTTAGGGGGATAGACATGGGTCAAGGGAAACACCATCGGAAGTAATAAATTATACCAATTATTCATAACTAAAAAAACATTAATAATCATACTCCATAAACAATTAACTCAAAATTTCATTTTTATAAAGAGACCCATGTGTGAGGAGGAAAACCCCCTCTGGTTTTGGGGATTTAAAAAATAATCTGCTGAACGACACTTATTGGGTAAAGGATTCCCAGATTCAAAGAACAACTACATATCGATGAGAGAGCCCAAGAAATTGGCCGTTGAAAAAAAATTGAACTTTGTTCTTTTCTCGGAGCTCTAATGGTCTTCAAGAAGGTTTGCAAGAAGAGAGAATTTTGGGAGCGAGGGAGAGATTTTTGATTTTAACTTGTGGGACTTGATTTGGTGAATAATTGACTAAAACTGACCCTAATACATTGTATAGTCACCCATTAAATACCCCTCACTTAAATGTGTTTATTTGTGAAGTCAAAGCACCAAAAATACGACTTTTACGATATCTAAGTTGTAGGTTCGTGTCGCGGGGCTAATTTCCAAATTTATTTTTGCATTTTGGTCTGAGGCAATGAGGTAACTGTCATCCCCATGTTGCGAGGCCAACCACATATTCCCACGTGATTGCTGCGCTACGCGCAGCAACCACAAGAATCTGCCTGCGCAAGATGCCTTGGCAGCTTGCTCACCCAACTTTGGGTCCTCCCCAAGAATCCTTCCGGTGGTCCTTGAGTTGTCGTTTTCAAACTTTTAGACTCTATATACTACACTATACCTAGAATAAGTCTTTTTACAAGTTTTGAACTTGATATGACCCTCCGAAACCTTAACCAGACACAGGGACGTCACATAGTTAAATTTCACTAGTTTTCGGACATTAAGGATTTTCTTTAATGCTATGGCTCCGAAACTTCTCAAACAAGTTATTTAAAATTATTTAGACCTAAAATAATTATTACATTACATTTTAGGCTATAGTACAGATCATGGAATTTAAGGGCTGTTACAGGTGCCTACTCCTAAGCCCAAGAGGGGAAAGGTGGAAGCAGGTGCCCCAAACCCAAATGCTCCTAAAAAGAATTGCTTCTATACTCTCCAATCCCAAAGTCATAAAGAGAGCTCCCCGGATGTGGTGACCGGTATGTTACGGTTATTCTCCTTTGATGTGTATGCTTTGTTGGACCCCGGTGCCACATTGTCTTTTGTTACCCCTCTTGGTTGCATGCTTTCTTTGCCTATATTGATTGTAGGACGAGGGTAGTCAAATTTCAATTTCCAAATGAGCCCATTTTTCAGTGGAAGGGAGGAAACGCAAATCCTAGGGGTAAGATCATCTCATGTCTAAAAGCTTCCAAATTGATTGTAAAGGGTTGTCTCTACCACATAGTGAGAGTTAGGGATCTTGTATCTAAAGTCCCTCCCATAGAGTAGGTACCCATAGTGAGGGAATTTCCGAAAGTCTTTCCCGATGAACTTCCCAAATTCCTCCCAAAAGGGATATTGAATTTGCATAGGACTATTGGCCGCATACACAATCTATTAAAATCCCTCTTATCGGATGGCCCGGCCCCAATTTGAAAAGAAGAAAGTAAACGCGCAACTCAAAGACTTGCTAGATAAGGTTTTATTTCTACAAGTATAGGTCATGGGTGCCCCGGTAATTTTTGGTGAAGATGAAGGTGGGTCCTTTGAGAAGGTATCGCTTATCGGTAATAAACAAAGTCACTATAACTATAAATGAATAGACCCACTCCCTAGGACTGATTGACTTGTTGATCAACTCCCTTGAAGCGAGTTACTTTTTTCGAAAGATTGAATTGAGGGTAGGGTTATCATCAACTTAGAGTCAGGGAGAATGATATTCCGAAAATGGCGTTCCGAACGAGATATGGTCACTTTGAATTCCTAGTGATGTCATTTGGCCTAACAAATGCCCCGATAGCTTTCATGGACCTTATGAATCGAGGTTTTAAAGAGTATCTTGATTTGTTTGTGATTGTCTTCATTGATGATATTTTGATATGTTCTAGGAGTTAAAATGATCATATGAGACATTTGAGGATGATTTTGCAAGTTCTCAAGAATAACCAACTTTTTGCTAAGTTTAGCAAGTGTCAGTTTTGGTTGAGGTTGGTTGCATTTATCAGACACATTGTCTTTAGTCAAGGGGTTGAGGTTGATCCAAGAAAGACGGGAGTGGTCAAAATTTGTCCAAAACTTTTGAGTCCTACTGACATCTTAAGTTTTCTAGGGTTTGCCTTTTACTATAGGAGGTTTGTCAAGGGATTTTCTTGTATCGCATCTCCTTTAACGGACTTAGCCCGAAAGAAGTCTAAATTCAAATGGTCAGAATCGTGTGAAAAGAGTTCCCAATTATTGAAAGATAGACTCACCTCCGCTTCGATATTGAATTTACCAGAGGGTATCGAATGCTTCGTGATTTATTATGATGCCTGCCGAGTGGGTATATGATGTGTGCTCATGCAGCATGAAAAATTCATAGCATATTCATCTAAAAAACTCAAGACACATGAGAAGAATCATCCAACTCATGAGCTTGAGCTTGCGGCTGTGGTATTTCCATTGAAACTTCGGAGATACTATCTTTATGGTGTGCATGTAGATGTATTCACCAATCACAAAACTCTTCAATATGTATTCACCCAAAAAGACTTGAATATACTCTAAAAGGAGATGGTTAGAGATTTTAAAGGATTATGACATGAGTGTCCTTTACCATCTTGGAAAAGCTAATGTTGCGGTGGACGCTTTGAGTCGAGTGTCTATGGTCAGTGTGGCTCATGTTTATTATGACAAAAAGGAACTAGTCATGGATTTTTATAGGTTGGCCCATTTGGGTGTTTGACTAGAAGATCATCGAAGGGTGGTTTTATGGTTCGTCATAACTATGAGTCGTCTTTAGTGGTGGATGTGAAGTCTGAGCAACATCTTGATTGCCTATTGATGGAGTTGAAAGAGTCGGTCCTTAACAAGAATAATGAATCTTTCTCCCTAGGGGAGGATGGGGTACTTAGGTAACAAGGGAGGTTATGTGTTCTGGTTGTGGATGGTTTAAGGGATAAAATCATGGATGAGGCTCATGGCTCCCAATACTCCATCCATCTGGGGCCACCAAGATGTATCATGACTTGCGTGATATCTATTGGTGTCGACGTTCCCAAATTGCCAACAAGTCATATCCGATCATCAAGGCCCGGGTGGCCTAACCCAAGATATTGATATTCCCACTTGGAAGTGGGAAGATGTCTACATGGAATTTGTGGTAGGTTTTCCTCGAACTGATCGACAACATGACTCAATTTGGGTCATAGTGGATATGTTGATCAGCCTATTTCCTTCTTATAAAGGTTTCTTACTCGATAGAGAGGTATGATAAATTGTATGTTAGAGAGATTCTAAAGTTACATGGGGCCCCATTGGCAATCATTTCGGATAAAGGATCCCTGTTTACTTCACACTTTTGAACATCTTTCAAAAATGGACTTGGTACGGAAGTAAAGCTTAGCACCGCTTTCCAACCTCATACGGATGGACAAGCAGATCGCACCATCCGAACTCTATAAGATATGTTAAGGGATTGTGTAATTGATTTCAAGGGAAATTGGGATAATCATCTACCCTTAATCAAATTCTCCTAAAACAATAGCTACCATGCAAGTATCGGTATGTCACTTTTTAAAGAACTTAATGGTAGAAAGTATCAGTCCCCAATTGGATGGTTTGAAGTAGGTGAGTTTGCTCTTCTTGGTCCCGAATTAGTGTATCCTCCCACCGAGAAGGTTTGACTTATAAGGGAGAGGTTGAAGACGTCTTTTGGTCAGCAAAAGTCTTATGCCAACAATAGAAAGAGGGTCCTGGAACTCGAAGTAGGAGACTGGGTCTATTTGAAAATTTCACCGATGAAAGGGGTGATGTGGTTTTCAAAGAAGGAAAAACTTATTCCCCGTTATGTGGGGCCATTTAAAATTATGAAGAGGAACAGAAGTTTCACCTATAAGTTGAAGTTTCCAAATGAGTTGGCCATGATTCATCCTGTATTCCATGTTTCCATGCTTAAAGAATGTATTGGTAATACAAGATTAGGGGTAAAGGAGGACCTTTGTTTTGAACAGGTCCCGGTTGAGATCTTGGATCGTCAAATTAGGAGGTTGCCTACGTAAAAGTGTTATGGAGGAACCACCTTGTTGAGGGTGCAATATGGGAGTCCGAGGCCAACATGAAGAACCACTATCCTCATCTCTTTCCCGCTAATTCTATAAAAAGTTAAGGTTAGCAACTTTCATATTTTTGTAGAAATCCATGCCTAAAGTGAGTTTTTGTGATATATGGCTCTCATGATTAACTTGCTCTTAAATATGTAGTGGGCTATATTGCTTTTATAAGAAGTTTTTTTGGCATGTTTTGAAGTTGTGTTGATAAGAAATCAGTATGTAAACATGTAATGTTCATATGAAGCTCATAATTGATATGGAGAAGGTACTACCTCCTTATGTGATATGAAAAGATGAGCTAGTGTTATAGTAAGTTGTGGATTAAGTTCCTATTTGTTGATGATATGTTTATATGTTGAAAGGATTTGAAATTTCCTCCAATGATATGTGATTCACTATGTTATTAGTTGTTGGTTGGCTGCTAGTCTTGAGTCTTTTTCCTTTTTCTCGATAGAAGGTTTAAGGTGTCATTCGGGGACGAATGTTCCATAGGGGGTGGGGATATTGTAACACATTATAAATTCCATGTCTTACACTAGAGACTAAAATTTCAACTAATGATGATGTTAGGTCAAAATAGTGTAAATTATTTGTTTGAGAAGTTTCGGAGCCATTGTATTAAAGAAAGGCCTTAATGTCCGAAAACTAGCAAAATTTAACTAGTTGACATCCCTATTTTGGGGGAATGTTTCGGAGGATCAAATGAAGTTTAAACTTTTAACAAGACTCTAGATAGGTAGAGTGTAGTATAGAGAGTCTAAAAGTCTGATAACAAAACCCTAAAGACCACCGGAAGGGTCCTTGGGAAGGACCCCAACATGGGTGGAGAGGCTGCCAACGCAGCCTGCGAGAGTCAAGAATCGGTGGGCTACTGTGCGACGCGCAGCCAACACGGACCTCACTGCCTCAAAATATTTTTGGGAAATAAAATTTTTGGTGTCCCCGAGACGGGGAGACACTTCCCAGATATCGTAAAAGTCGTATTTTGGGTGTTTTCACTTCACAATTAAACACATATATGTGAGGGGTCTTTTGGATAATTTAATGGGTGACTATATAATGTATTATGGTCATTTTTAGGTCAATTGTATCAGTAAAATCATGTCCCACAATTTGAAATAAAAAATCTCTCTCTCTCTCGCAAATTATTTCCTCCTCCAAAACTCCATTGAAGACCAAAAGAGATCCAAAAAGAAAATCAAGCCTTCATGTTTTACAACCTAGTTCCGTGGATTTCTCATCTATAAGTTATGGTTTCTTTCAATCTTGGGATTCCTTTCCCCAAGAGGTCCTTCAAAAGATGATTTCTAGATCCCCCTAAATAAGAGTTTTTCTCCTCACATGGGTCTTTTTTCTCAAATGTAATTCTGAATCAATTGTGATGAAATATGATGAATTAATGTTTTTTAAGTATGAATTAATGGTTAATTGATGAATTCCTATGAGTTTTCCCTTGACTCATGTCTTTCCCCTTAATCCCTAATTCCTTGGATTGATTAAGGTGAATTGTTGAGGGTGATGAACATGTCACTTATTTACTTTCATTTTAGTTATGTTAATACTTCATGAATTGCTTATTTCTTATGTTGGTTGTGAGTTCTTGGGTATTAAAGTATGAAGTCCTAAGAAGGGCAATGAGGTATGATATTGATTCTCTTTTGATCTCAATTATGCAGGTAAAATCTACTTATGTGATAATGATGCTATAGCTAATTGTGTTGTTGTGATGTTCGTGACAAGGATCCCCCATCCCTAAACATAGATCTATGAATTGGATATGAAGTATGTAATTATGTTATGATGTGATCATTATATGATTGAATGCAGTTTCTAATGTTGTGTCTAAAGTGAGGATAGTTCTCACTTGTGATCACCTATGAGCTATTATGATAACATGTTTACTTAAAGGTCTAAAAGAGACTAATGTGAATTTGTACGATGTGATATGATGATTACTAAAGGGAATGATCTCCTAGCACTGAAAGAGCATGTAAATGAGATGGAGGTCTCACGTTAGTAAGTCCAGCCTTCCAGATGGGTTTCCTCACATTAGTAAGTCCGGATTCCCTAATTATGTGTTGTATCATGAGATGGAAACCTTCAAGTTAGTAATTCAAGGTTTATAGAAACAATTTCCTTGACCCTTAACTATGTGCCCACATAGGACTCTATCTTAGTGGATCCACCTATATAGCTACGTACGAATGGTTACACCTTAGGCAAGTGTTAACCCTCTCTTTTTGGTGTGGGAGTAGAACATAGAATTTCATGTAGCTCACATGGTCTCATGTCAGTTGTTGCACTTCTTTCCCTAACATAAATGTAAATGAACAATTTAAGTTTGTGAACTATTATTAGATTTATCTTGAAGGCTTCTACAAAGGGTAAGGGAGGGAATGTGACTTCTCTTACTCATTGCACATGTGGAGTCCTATAGGATGATTCTAGTAGTGTTCTTTTATTATTATGATTATAATTATGTTGATAAGTTATGATTAGTATTGATGTATGAAGCATGTTATATATGAGAATATGTTGTAAGTATGAAGTGAGTTGCTTAATGTGATACTTAGCTTTGAATAGGGTTATGGGGCTTTATTCTTGGCATTGCACAAGTGTTGCTTGAGTTACTTGTATGTTGCTATTACTAGGATGTTCCTTATATGCGTACATTGAATTGTTGGTCATTGTGCATAGTTTTTACTAAATTGTGCCTTTCTCATGCATTAATAATTTTTATGCATGGGGACAATACTTAGTACATATGTTTTGTACTAACCCATATCTCTTCCCTTTTTCCCCAAACATTGTAGGTTCGGGCCGTTGAGGTATCATTCAGGCTAAAGCAAGAAGGCTTGGACTAGACTCTCCATGTTTTGGTATGCCCTCTAGTTCGAGGATGCTACCACACACTCTATCTTAGTAGTACTTGTATTGTGTAATAGACAGTCATTTCTTTCTTATTTTTAAAGATATTGATGTAATCTTTATGTCGCAATTATGGATTTGTATAAGGGTGAGAATCCTATGTATGCTTCCTATGTAAAGGTCTATGTAAACCTCCTTGCTATATACGCAAAAGTTTTCATTTTTTCACGTTCTTGACTTATGCTTACTATGACGAATGCTAAGAGGCTTGTCTTAGTCCACTTCAAGGACGATGATGCTGGTATCGACTAGGTTGTACTTTTGGTCATTACAGCTACTAAACTCCCTTTGAGATACAAAGTGCTCAAAACCTAGTATAAATTATATGGATCATGTTGGAATCAATAGATGTGTCGATATTAAACAAGTCACCAAAAAATTGGCTGAACCATGCTCATATGCCGGAGTTTTAGATTTGATGGCTAATAGTGATCACAATTTGAGAAATAAATCTATATAAGTAGAATCAGAATGATGTCACAACCCAACTAGAGAATCGAAATTATATATGATAGTTCGAATTGATAGAATGAAACCATTGAAAAACAAAAATAATGTAGGTAGGGTCGGAATGATGGCACGACCATAATGAAAAAGAGAAATTATGTAGGTAGGATTGGAATGATTAAACAACCCTATATGAATCAGATTTGAGGAGTCACCGGAAAGACGAATTCAACTATGCGAATCAAATATGAGGAGTCACCAAAAAGACACACGGTGATTTGCAACTCAGATATGAGAAAGTAGTTCGGAAACAACCCACGTTACTATGCAAATTAAATATGAAAAGTAGTCCGGAGAGATGCACAGTGTTATGCAAATAAGATATAAAAAAGGTAGTCACCAGCATGGTGCTACACAAAAGTAAATATAAAAAAGTAGTCACCGGAATGATGGTAGGGTGCTACACAAATTAATTTGAAAAAGTAGTCACCAGAATGATGGCACGGTGCTACATAAATTAGATATAAGAAAGTACTCACTGGAATGGTGGCACGGTTCTACACAAATTAGATATGAGAAAAAATCACTAGAAAGATACAACGTGACCCAACTTTTGCTAACATAATCATTGACCGCACGAACAACATATATGAGTAATAGCCGCCTACCAGCGCAGCAAAAGCTCTTTGTTTTCTACCCAGATCATAAAGGCTCTAATATCATGTCAAAAACATAGGAAAAGAATATTATTGAATTGTTTTTGTGTCTATATTATTACGCTGAGACCCTATTTATAGAACCTAGAATATTATCCTTTACCAAGTAGGATACTATTTACTATTCCTAATCCTATTCTAATCGGATTATGTAAACCTATTACTATTCTTATAGGATTGTATAAACATGTCCCTATTCCAATAATATTGAATAAACATATTCCTATTCTAACACCTCCAAAAGAAGGTAATCCCTTAGGGATATCTAGAGGAAATACATTTTCAATATCCTACAAAAGAGTTATAGAACATAGAACCCTGAAGATAGAAAGAAAGTAAATAGAAAACTTGAAGTGAAAGACCGTAACGGTATCCTTCTTAAGTCGAATGATTGACTTAGGGATAGGTTGTCTACAACGGCATGAAACAATGTCTAAGGAAGTCATAAGCGCTATCCTTATAGACCTTGAGTGGAAGCCTTAGTGGACCCATCTTTGTAGGGGTATTAAGATGTGGTAAGACTAAGAAATGGTACCTTCTCATATACGTTTATGTGAATGAATGACTATGATAACAAAGTAAAAGCACCGAGTAAATATGCTTGTAGTAGTAGCTCTACTTAAGATAGACTAGTTTACAAAGAAACCCTTGATATTCCTTAAACATCTGCCAACGTGGGATGTGTCCTAGTTCTACCCTTTGGAAGTAGAAAACCCTCATTGGAGTAGGGTAGACTTTGTATTCCATACCTACCTAGTGTAGTATGTGCCGGTTAATGCCTATTCTCATCATGTGGGATGTACATTCTAGTGTTAGAGAAGTTCTACAATGTGTAGGTAGTGGAGGAGATGCTATCTATACATTGCACGAGTAGGCTTTGATGATGCTAGGATGAGTTCCCTAGGTCCCCTCCAAGACCACTATGTGAAGTCCTCTAATTGTTGAGTGTCTTTTAAATGATTAATGAATATTTTTGACTTAGTTAAAGTATGATGAATAGAAAGGTTCTTATTTATGGTAGCTATGAGGAAATCCGAGGTATGCTTGAAGAGAGTGTATGGGCAGACTCTTCATGTATTACTCAATTAAGTCGTAGAGTAACCTTAGTAAAGAGTCTAAGGATGGAATGATTCTTGTGTACATGAAAATACGTGTTATGGAATGGAAAGGGAATAATCTTACTTCTAGATTCTTGAGCATCACCTAGTTGTGTGTGAAGTGGTTTGTATGGGTGGTCGCTTCATATCTGACTTCGGTGGGTACTTAGGATAGAACCTTTTGTAGATGTCTACAGGTTATATGGATCTAAGTAGGTTTGAATATGTCTTATATTTTTAATGTTGACTGAACATATTTGCATGGCTTTAGTATACCTTTTTTATGAAGGTCTCTATCAATCGGCATGAAAACGTACATGTATAAAGTAAATGTGTACACTTTTACATTTTTTTTGGCATTCCACGATACTGTATGGCGTTCAATGGCTAATTCCAATATTGTTTATTTCTACAAGTGTGGTGGCAAGGGAGGATTCTCTTGACGAAGTTTAAATTCGTAGAAATAACATTCTCTCAAGATTGGTATTCCCTCATATGATTCGAGGACAGGATTATGTTTTAGTTTCCTTCTTTGTTCCTTTGATTACCCTGTCGTTTCGTTCATCCATTTTTCTCTCTTTTCTCTCAATATTTACTGGACTTTGGTCTTTTCCTCATTTTCTTGCTATTATGGAAATTATTTGCGACCCCGTGCCCCGCTAGTATATCCGTTTGCGGAGCTCTCTGTTTAGCTCTCCTTCTTAGGTTGGTTTTGAGCATAGGCGAGGGATAATGAACAAGAGACTAAGTCTGTCTTATGTTTCCCATCTAAATATCATGGATGTAGATCTCTCCGCCTTACTGATCATTCTTTTGGTGTATTTTGTTGGTCAACCTCTCCTAGTTTCCGTTAATGATTGATCTGGGACACTATTTTGCCAAGCACCACACACACCACACACACACACCGATATATAGTCCTGCTGTGCGGGAGCCGTGACCCTGCTCACTCCGTGGGCTCTCATGATTCCAGGCTCGAGGATGGTCCCGGGGGCCATTGGGCGGCGCCCGATGCGCGTGCGCCCTGTGTGTGTGTTGTGTGCTGGAAGGGGCTGTCGTACGGACTGGTCTGTATTGTGGGTGTGTGTGGGGACGTACGGAACAGATGCAAGCGGGGGGGGTAAAGATGGAAATGAAGCAATTGCTAAACCCGGAGAAGACCTCGAGAGGGTAAAAAAAAAAAGAAATACGCCGTATGGAACTTAGGTGGCACAAAAGGACATTAGTTAGAAGCATGCCAGTTACTTGAAAAGCTTAGGCACATGCCCAAGATATAGGCAAGTCCACAACATAATCAGGGTCACACCTCCTCGAAAACGACCGTAAGTTTAACGAGATTTTGAACAATTGTGTGGGCTTTTGATGCTTTGAATTTCCTAAATGGGTCAAATTATGTTCCGGAGGTATTGTTTAAAGTTTCTGAAATTGGGAGGGGTCAACGTCCATGACGTTCGAAAGGCTTGCCTTGAAACGTTCCTTGTGTGTCTTAGTAGTTTCTTTCATGTTTTTTACGTTTTCATTTTGGACAAAATTGATATCAGGGTCCTTAACAGGTGTACGACGCATACTTTGGTCTGTAAACTCATGAAAGACTCCTCAAGGATCAGCCCAATGGGTTCCTTTAGGCAGGTCCTACTCAAGAGCCAAAAGCTGTCAAAACCAGCTAACTCAGAAGGTAGTCGACGCCCAAGGAAGGCTTTGTCGACGGCCCCGTATGTGGTGGAGCGTTGAAACTTAGGGGTGGAGGTACTCCATTTTTCCGAGCCTATGACCCAACCACGGGACCATGCAGGACGAATCCTTTGGATAGAGCTACGTTGCATAATATGAGGCGCCGCGGTCGATTGGGCCCTACATATTTGGTGTAGTGTCACGGTCCAAGTGAAGGGCAATATGGGTTTCAAAAAAAAGAAGAAAAAAACCTAGCCTTCCTAAATTTTATTTTGTACGGTTTCCTAAGGTTCTTTTAGGTTATTATAAATAGTTTTTAAGTTAGTCATACAACACTAAGATTTATTCATTTTTTCAAAATCAAAGCTCAAAACCTCTTAAAGAACTCTCTAGGCAACATTGAAAGCTTTAAGTAAGATTGGAGCTTGAAGGGTGATGTAATACGTCTAAAATGAATTTAGGTTCCTCTAGAGCCAACATGTTGTCATTAAGGGTTAAGGTCCTAAATTGAAATTTTTTTTTTATAAAATGTGGTAAGATGCATTGTCTAATATTTAAGGTGAATTTGAAGTCACAACTAAAGGGACGACCAGACGTTCGAGCAACTAGTCACCTATAGGCCTCATGTGTTTTGATTGCTTGTGTGTGTGTGTGGTGGAATGATATTAGATGGGTCCTTATATAATTTTTTAATAGTGTTGATTAGGCAGTTTGTCATTTTCATGCTTTTTGGAGGTTAAAACGTCCAAGAACGTCCTTGAACGTTGAAAAGGTTTGCCTCAATGAAACAAACCTTGTGTGTCTTTAGCATGTGTTTCGTCGAGTTTTAATGTTCGTTGTTGAATGAAATTTTGTTAAAGAAGTTCTTAAACTAATATACAAATCATATTCGAGTTGGAAACTTCGGGGAAAAAAGTCCCTAAGGACCATCCAAAGGTCCTTGAGGAAGGACCCATCAAGATGGCCAAAACTGCCTAAGGCAGTCCCACCTACGCATGGCAATTAACGGCCAGTAGTCTGGTCGACGCCCCATAGGTGGAGGGTGTTCATTAGGAATTAGGCTTGGGATGATTCCCTTCAAATTACCAGCCTCTTATATAACCAGGCTCCAGCAGGATAACTGTCCTTTGTTTGGGGAGGCCTGCGCGTGGCCAAGTGTTCGATGAGTCTGCTCACCTCCCGATTTCACCACTATTAAATGCAAGGGTGATTGTAAATGCCCCGAACGTACAATATAGTTTTGGGAGTTCCTAGTGTATTAATAGGTTATGTTGAGAGGGTTTATCAGTCTAATTACCTAGATGGAATTCATTATTCTAAAATCACAAACAAAATTCTCTATGAAATTTTCGCCTCCTTGGACTCCATGAAGCCAACTCCAGGAATAGATTGGATTGCAGATTTTAATTGGTGGTTCTCAAGAATTTCCGTTGCGTGGTTATATTCATTGAGGTATGATTTTTAATCCATTAAACTCTCTTCATAAAGAAAATAGACATCCACAATATTCAAAGTGTATTTCTAAAGTTTTGCTAAAGGGGGGATGACCTTGTCCAATTTTTATGATCTAGCCATGGGTTTATTAAAAAACAAGTTTTTGAATCATTATTTTGATTGAATGAGTTTTTTTTGATGATTTCAACCTATATCTTCATAAACCCATGGAAAAGCATAATCTCTTCTCCTAATCTCTTCAAATTGTCTATATTCCTTGAAGTTATATTTTGTATCAACTGTTTCTGAAGATAGTGTAGTTTTTCTATGTCTATTGCATGATGTCCGAAGTTTATTGTAATTGATGTCTGGGATGGTCTAGATTGGTAAATCCTATATTTAATTGACATATAATTCTTGAGTATATGATTTTGTATGATTGATGATCATGGCCAAGGTATGGGGCCTTTTTGGTATTGTATTGGATAATTTAGCTATGGATTGAGTGGTGAGAATGGATTGGTAGGTACGCTACCCCCATTATCTTTGTTTTGTAAGTAGGTCTTGAATAATGTTGGATGGTCATGAGTTTCACTATGGGCGCTGCTATGGGCTTTACTTGGAATTATGTGGCCTTGTCGCGTTACTACATTATGTATTTGATATCATTGCCTTGTCCCGTGCCTTACTTGACGTATATTAAGATGGTTTGTTTAGTTTATTTAGGTGAAGTATTAAAATCATAATCTAATCTTATGTTTAAGGTAAAAGTATGGTTTCTTGTATGTTCATTCGGGTGATCACGTTATGTCACATCTAGGTTACTCCCCTTATACGTATCGGCGTCGTCGGTCCTCTTTGGAGGACTAAGACTAGCTCTTAGTCTAACATGCATTACATTCAAGTCCAATGTAGTCGTAACATTTAAAGACTTTTCATTACTTATCCTTGGGAAGTTTACATAGACCTCTACATACCGAAATATATATTCGAGTATCCTAGCCTTCGTATAGGAAGGTTTCCATAGACTTGTACTTATTGCAATAATTATAATTAAATATTATAGTATATATATATGATAAGAGCATAGTCTTTCAAGCTTGTCTCATCTCATAACTCTAAAGATACTATAGCAATTTGGGCATAGCCCTCCATCAATTGAAAATAGGCCACATAAGGCTTATACAATTTAGAACTCAAATGAAAATAGAGAACATAGAGTCTTTGTAGAACTAAACACTCATCATTAAGATATGGCATCCGCCTCGGGACAAATGAGGACCTACCCTACTTGGATGATCAAAGGAATCCAAGACTCTTCAGTAGCCTTTCGCAAACACTCAACGACCAGAACCAAAATGTTGTGGAAAAATTAAGAAAAGATGGGGTTATTTAGCCACTCTTGCTAAGTATGAACATTATGCCCTCCTTGAAATTCATGCCTAAGAAAAGGACATTTCATAAATATGCACTTTTCTTTAAAAATTGTTATGCACATTCAACTAAACCATACCAATCTGCATATTCCTGAAGTCATAGGCATGTACATTACAAAGACTACAACATCAAGTCTAGTCAAGTAAACCATACATATGATATAAGTAACTACATACTCAATGTAACTTTATCATCAAGTCATATTAAAAATAAACATGAAAAAGAGTTAGTTTCAACATAACCGAAGAAAGACAACTAACCATGAACCCTATCAAGTCAACAAGTGCAATGACCAAGTAAAGCCCCATAACCTTACTAAATCAAGTAACCGTATAATCATGACAAACATTCCACTTCACATAGCATGGCATTTAAGAGTACATATCATTATACTTTAACAATGTAGAAGAACACATATTCAAAGTAGGAACAATCATGTATCAAAATCTAAGACTACACATATAAGAACATAGCCATAGTCTACTTGATCTCCTAATATACATCAAAATACACAGATATCTTCCCATACTCATATTGTATTAGGAATATGCTCATACTTCACACAAATCAACTACACAAATCATCATAATACTTCAAGTATTGCCGACAAGGCCATGATCATCATATTGCATAAAGTAACCGACAAGGCCACATCAATTTACATAGCAGCGTCACCATAAGTGGACCGATACAAATTACAATATAATTGAAGTATAATTAACATACAATATAAGGAATTAGGGAAGCATACCCCAGTCCATCTTACCACTTTTCTTTCAAGGCTAAATCATCCAACTCGATATCATAATGCCCTTACCCAAGGCTATAACCAAGAATTCAATACAATTATAACAATAATCAATTAAACTAGGTCAATTCATTACATAATTATCAATATAATACAACCTAGATATCAATTCAATATAATTATTGCATCATTAGATAACCAATAGAAAATTACATTAGAAATCATAAGCCTTAAGTCTATATCAATTTAATAAGCTTAGCATGAAATAGATCTAAGAGTATTCATTACTAAATTAATCATATTGAAACAGCCTAAAATACTAATTAATTATAATCTATACATGAATCAAAAGCCCATAACAATCTACACATGAATTCATGAATATCAAAGAATTATCAATTCCCCCATATTTTAGTGAAATTTAGAGATTTGAGAAGATCAAGGATTCGTGGAGAATTTCATTGGAAAACATAAATTATAGATCAATTTCATCATATATAAACGTTTGGAAACTATTTATGCAAGAACCCAAGACTTTGAGTAGAAATTGGACTTTTTCATCTTTTTTCATCTTTCAAAATCATCTTTGAAATTGGATTTAAGGTGATAGCAAGAGTTAGATTAATAAACCCCATAATTATTTGAAGAATCTAAAGCTAATTGAAGAATAAACTCCATTGAAGACCCATCTTCAAGCTCCATCTTAACTTTAAACTCACATGAAGGTTTATGTAGAATCTTTTGGCGGGAATGTGTTTTGATTTAGGTGTTACGGTTATAATGAGAGTTTAATGACTTATATACTTTTAAAATGCCCATAAACACTCAAAACAACCGTCCAAAGACTTATAGGGTCTTGGGGTGAAGTTACAACTTCACCCCTCAACTTTACAAAAAGTTGGCAGAAACACACAGACCCATCAACGTGAGCATCGGCGGTCCGACCTATCACCCACGTCCCATCGATGGGGGTCTTGTTGGTTGCTTAAGCAGATATTCAAACTGCATCCAAGTTGGATCCATCGATGAGACCCATCGACGGGCCTTTGCCTGGTCGACTGCCTGTCGATTCGGCCGTCGTTTGGCCATTTTCTTGAAGTGTTGAGCTCAAATGTTAGGGTCCTCCTTTACGGCCCCTTGTGGGTCCTAAATGGAGTCGTAACCGTAATTTTCAGCCACACATATGTTGGTATACGAGTGTAAGACCTACCATATGAGTTTCATCAAAAACAAACACGTAAAACTCGACGAAACATACATAGACAGTCAAGGTCGTTTCAAGGCAAACATTTCAGACGTAATGGATGTTCTTGGACGTTTGAACTCCAACCTTCATGAAACTTGAAACTTTCCTTAAAACCATATAAAACGCACTTAATAAAACCGTATAATCTCCATGCAACTCACATATACAAGCACATAAAACCTATATATGAAGCACTTAATGACTTATTGCGTTGAACGTCTTTGTCGTACCTGTGACGTTTCCACTTCCAATGCGCCTAAGATCTTAGAAACTTTATCAAACCCCCACTTAATACCCAAATTAGTACCTTATATACACCATTACAACCATGTTAGGGCTCTATTTTACCTACATTATTTTCATCAGGGCTTACGATCCGCCGATCTCCCCCACTTTTGACGAACATTCTTCCTTGATGACCTTTTGGTCATCCCGTAACACTTCTAAGAGTAAGGATTCAATTAGAAATCATAAAAATTCCTAAAACACATTAAAAAGAACACATATCATGCCATCACATAATTAAGGAAATGCAGAACACACCTGAATTATGAAAACATCTATACGCATCATCTCTAAACTGCACAACAGCGGCCTCATTCAAATGCAAATATCAGGTTTAGTCGATTATCACATGATTATATACACATCAGGTTCTAACAACATTAAAAAAACTTTAGAACCAAAGAAAACTTATTCAGATTTGAAAACGATCACATTGAATCTGGTATTGGTGCATTACATTGTTGAGCAAATTTTTTCAAAAATCCGATTTCTCTTGGCATTCATGATATCAACAGATAGATTGCAAATATAGCATCCTATAAACTACTTTTGACAACCTACAGGGCTTCCAAAAATCCACAATTCAAGAGATTAATTAGTCAATTGAAACAAGAACTTCAACATCAAACATGTCATATCATAAAGAGAAAGTATTGAACTTCATCTTCCACAAAAGACTCCATAAACAAGTTACCAAGAACTCTTTGGTTTAAAGTAAGGCTGAATAAATATATTATAACGGTTAAGTCATACCTCCACTACCTAACAACATTACCCTTAGACCATACTGCTACTCCGCCACTTAGGAGACCCTATTGCTAACGGTCACCCTACCTTTTACTATAATAACGTCCCTCAAGGCAAACCTTAAACCATCTACACTCTCTTACCTAAAGTCTATCATTGCTAATGATTCACAAAGGTCTCATCGTCCAACCACTACATCCCCCTTACGAGGAGAAATTCACCTTTACTCCTTCAAATCCCATCACCCTCCCTTCCTATGGTTAGGGTCTTAACAACATTAAATTATCTTAATAACCACTCCTTCACATTAATTAACAATATAACTTACCATTTTTCTCAAACTTAACTACCCTTTAAAAGGTTACCAAACCAATCTAATGTCAAAACCACCTTCTATCACAAACCTCATCTCACAATTCACATACATATTTTCTCTCCTTCAACCCAAACTCACCTTCTATGAAGTCACGCCTCAAGGGGACTAACCATAAAGAGAAAACAAGTGGAAAACATACCTTATACAAAGCTCTAGGAAACGATTATGATGAATGAAAAGTGAAACTTTTCCTAACACCCCATGCCTCCTATTTATAATGTGGCCGGCGATTCCACATTATAATAAGACTTCTACTAGATGTGGTTCAGTAATACAACTAAGACACCCCTAAACCTTATGTTCTGATACCATATCTCACTCCCTGCAATTACACACACAACAACCCTAGAAGTTAGGACATCATATGTGTGGTCCCCATTGGCAAATGAGCCTTGCACGAAGTCTCATATAAGCTCTGTGTAATCATCATTGCACATAAACTTCTAAAAGATTAAAACTTTAAACTTTCTTCACACAGCAGAACTCTTTCATTAACAATACGCAAGCAAGACTTCAATTTAAAAATCAAATCTCTACAACAATCTACTTGAACCACTCTAACCTTTGGAGTTTAAACAAAGACTGTTGGAATAATCCCATCCAAACAATAACATAAAGACTAAGACTAAGGATCTTGTGCTCTTGTCCTCAAACTCAAATCGATGAGGACTTTACCATACCGAATCTTCAAGCCTTAGAATCCTATCATCCCATCATCCCCATGGACCATAAAGATTTTCCAGATTCCATGACACTTTAGTCAACGACGTAAAAGATGGGGCTAGTACATTAGATGTACTAGAATATTGAACCCATGCAAAAACATGAAAAAGGTACATTAAGTATATAATAATGCTTTTTTCATAATTTCAATTAAAACTATCATACTATAATCATAAGAACAACATTTAATAACTTAGAATGACATAAAAATCATTTACGCAAAATTCACATTTTACAAACATTTCAATAAGTCCTTCACAGTACAGTGACTCCATTCACTGTATCGGTGAAAGTTCCTTTAACTTCACTTTAAACAACCCTTTTAAATCTATTGAATTTCATTCTCCCATCTTCTGCTTCTCCACTCTTCCTAATCTTTGTGCTATCCAAAGATTCACTTCAGTCACCAAATGAAGATGCCCATGCTTCTTCTCTGTAGAGCTCCTAGCTGGGCCCCTCTAGAGTGCCTAACGACCCTCAAAGATACTTATAGTTATCACATACACACTAACCGAGATATCAACATAAGAACGATCATATTTTTCTTACAATGTGACTCTAAGTGCCTTGAATGAGTTTGTGAAGCGCCCGACCCTTAGACAAACCCTACACCACTTAAGAGATCCTATAGATTCCCTAAATTAGAACATTCCGCATTTAACACATTAGGCATATATGTGATATCATTCTCCTTCCAAGTCTATCAAAAGACATACTTAAGTAAATCAAGAAAATAACTTCCATAGTGACCTTTTTCAAGATTACCCAACTAAATCCTAGATTACCTAAGGCCTTGATCAGGGTCCCACATAATCAAACACCAACTATCAACCACTTCCTCCCTAAATAGAGACATTCTTAAAAACTTATCTAGGTAAAATAAAGTAACCATTCTCCCATGCTCCTTACACCAACTAGACAACCCTTAATTACTCTAGATAAGTACTAATTCTTTTTACATACATACAAGGGTGTAACTAATCTACTTAGTCAAGACCTCGTATATTAAATATCATTCGTACGTCTGTTCAAGTATAAGGGGCACAAGTAACCAAACAAGACACAAGATTCTTTCACCTTATCACCTATAGCATATCATTCTTTAAAGCCTTAGGAAATGACCATTAGCATCTTTAGTAATCCGTATACATATTATAGTCATATCAATCTAACCATCACAACACATATATAGTAGGAATAATCATGTATCACACTATCACTACACCTATAAAACATAATTCATAGTCCTACATGATCTCCTAATATACCTCAATAAACACATATACTTTCCCCTTTCTTCAACTGTAAATATTATCTCATACTTACATAAATGAACTACACAAAATCAATCATATAACTTCAAGTAGTGCCGAACCAAGCCATTATCATCACGTGCATAAAATAAGTCCTGACCGAGACCACCTCAATTCACATAGCTAACCACCCACCATAAGTGGACCATACACCATGTCACAACTAGAAAATTAATCTAATTTACCATAAAATAAAAAAGGGAATTAGGGAAGCATACCCACTCCATCTTACCACTTCGCTTTCAACGGCTAAATCAATCCACTCTATATCTAAGGCCCTTAATCCAAGGGCCACTAACCAACAATTCGATACATAATTCAATTATCATGAAACTCAGGCTGTCAATTCATACATAATTTTCAATGTAATACAACCTAATATCACTTGAATATAATATTGCATCCATTATATAGCCCCCCTTGAAAATTATTATAGAATCATAACCTTAAGCCAATATCAATTCATAAAGCTTGCATTCAATCATATCTACGAGTATCATTACTCAATTAATCCATTGGAAGCATCCTATACACCAATTAACCTAACTATCACATGAATCACAAGCCCATAGCATCTACGCATCGATTAAATTAATTCAAAGTCAGAATCAATCAACCCCATTTTTTAGTGAAATTTAGATATTTGAAGAATGATCAAGGCTTCTGGATCATTTCACAGAAAAAATCATTATAACATATATTTCATCATATAAAACATTTGGAAACCAGTTATATGCGAGAACAACAAGCCGTAGAGAAGTAGAACTTGGACTTTTTCATCTTTTTTGAAATCTTTGAAATCATCTTTTAAATGCTTAAGGTTATAGAAAGCCTTAATGAAAAACACTATACCTTATTTGATGGAATCCAAAGCTAATTGAAGCCGAAGACTTTCCATTGAAACCTCTTCAAGCTCCAGCTTAACTTTGAACTCCCCCATAAAGGGTTTGTAGAATCTTTTTGCTCGAAAACGTGTTTTGATTAGGAGTTAGGGTTTATGAAGTTTAATGCTTATAACACTATTAAAATACCACTTAACACCCTCTCAACCAACGTCCAAGACTTATCGGGCTTGCGTGAATTTACACAACTTTCCCCTACACTTAACATACAGAAAGTTAGGCAAACACACAATCCCTATCGACGTGAACCATCGACTGTCTGGGGTCTTCATCCAATGTCCGTCGAGGAAGTTTTGTTGGTTGCTTCACTATAATTCAAACCTAAAATGGTTTGCATCCCTCGACGAACCCACATTTACGGGCCTGGTCCTAGTCGCGACTGGCCGTCGATTGGGCCGTTGTTTGGCCACTGCCTAGCAGTGTTCAACTCAAATGTTTGTGGATCCTACATGGAGTCGTACCCAGACATTTCAACCCCAAATATGTTTGTATACGAGTTTAATACATACCACATGTGTTTCATAAAAAACGAACACGTAAAACTTGATGAAACATATATAGTCACGCAAGGCCGTTTCAAGGGAAACCTTTCGACGTCATGGACATCTTGACATTGACCTCCCACTTCATGAATTTAGACACGACTAGAAACAAACAAAAACCATAATAAACTCATTAAAAAACATATAAGCTCATGTACCATATATATCACACAGAAACCACATATGAGGTACTTAGGTGACTTAGTCGTCGAACGTCTTGGGTCGTCCCTTGACGTTGACACTTCACAATCGCACCTAAATCTTAACACTACCCTCAAACACCCAAACTATAAACCTTAAATTAGGACCTTAGATACCATTACAACCAGTTGGCTCTAGAGTGACCTTAAATCATTTTTGGGTCTTACATCCGTCCTCCAGTCTTGGACAACTTCATATCCGCGATATGACAATCTCTCATCTCTGGAACACTTCCAAGAGCAAGGATTCAAATTAGAACTCATAACATTCCATATAACACACAATTAGAAGAACACATAATTTCACTAATTTAGAAGAATCCCAACACAACAGAAACTAGGAAAATAATTCTATAAAACTCATCATGCTATAAAAGCACAGTCTTCATTCCAAATACATAATCTTCATTTTATGATATCATGATTTTATACATCAGTTATAACAACATTAGAACAATTTTATACCAAAGAATCAATTAATTGAATTTCGAAAAAGTTCACAGTGAATTGGCAGTGTGCATTATACTAATTTGAGCAAATTTTTCAAAAATGCAATTTCTAGGGAATTCATGATAGAAACAAGCTAATATCCAAGGTAACATCATATAAAAATCTTTTACAACATAATCATGGCTTCATAAAAATACATAATGCAAGAAGGTACTGAAATTCAGTTTCAACAAAAGTTCAATCAAAACAATTGCATACAAACGAAGAAGTTAGGAACTCTCATCTTCCACAAAAGACTAGGAAGACTCCTATATAACCAACTTACCAAGAAACTATTTGGTTTTAGTCTTGTAATAAAACATATATGAAAGGTAGGGCCCTCACTCCCAACAACCCTTCACTATACTCTCTCCATTAGGAGGAAACCCATCTTAGGTCAATATAACATTTACTATAGGACTCCCTCAAGGCACCTTAACCATACTAACACTAACTTACCAAAGTCTACCCTCATGGCTAAAGACTCCTCAAAGGTCTCATAATACAATCATAATCCACTGACTGGAGAACTGATTTTTAATCCCTTCCATCCCATCACCTCCGCTTCCTATGGTTGGTGTCTTAAACAACTCAACTATCTTACACAACCATTCCCTTTACCTTCTCTACAATTATAACTTACCACTTTCTTTCTGTCAACTTAACTACCCTTAAAAGGTAACCAAACCAATATAAAAATCAAAACAACTTCTATTACAACCATCTCACAAGTCACATCCAATCTCTTTTCTTTTCTCTCTCCTCAACCCAAACTTTCATAAAGTCACCCTCAAGGGACCGACCACATAAGGGAAACAATGGAAAGTACACCTTATCTACAAGCTCTAGGCACGATATGAATGAAATGTGAAACTTTTTTGTAACAAACACAATGGCCTCCCTCTTTATAATGTGGCGCGCTTCACATTATAATAAGACCTCTACGAATGTGGTTCATAAGACAACTAAGACCTCCCTAAACCACGGCGGTATTCTTACTCGTCTTCTTGCTTCTACTTCTCTCTCCCTCCCGGTTCACCTTCCCACCCCCTAGAAGTTAGGACATCCTTGTGTGGTCACAGTGGCAAATGGACTTCAAGAAGTCTCATCAAGCCTCTCGTAATTATTCATTGGCATCATAAACTTCTAAAATAAGTAAAATTAACCTTCTTCACACATGAAGATCTCTTTCATTAACAATACGCAAGCGGAAGACATTCATTTAAAATATAAAATCTCTACAACAATCTACTTGAACCATCTAAACTTTGGAGTTTACAACACTTGGGAATAATCCCATACAAGACAATAAAATAAAGACTAAGACATCAGGATCTTGTGCATATTGTCCTCGAATCGATGAGGACTCACCAATAACTAATATTCAAGCCTTAGAATCCTATCCATCATCCATGGAACATCAAGATTTCCAATTCCTTACACATTAGTCAAGAAGTAAAAGAATGGGTCTAGTACATTAGATGTACTAAGTATGGAAGCCATGTAAAAACCATGAAAAAGGGACATTTAGTATATAACATGATTTTCATGAATTTCTATAAAAACATCATACTATAATCATAAGAATAACATTTAACAACTTAGAAACACATAAGAAATCATTTAACGAAAATGTCACATTTTTAGCAAACATTACAGTGAAGTCACTTCACTTAACAGCGAACTGAATTCACTGTTACAGTGATGTTACTTCACTTCAGTTTAAACACCCTTTAACATGTAATTTTCTCGCTCAAAGCTATCCAAAGATTCACTTAAGTCATACAAAGAGAGGCCGCTCATACACCCTCTCTAGATGTGCCTTAAAGACCGTCATGATTACTTATAATGAGTCACATACATACTTAAGAGATATCATCATAAGAATATGATATTTTCCTACCAAGGTGACTCTAAGGTTTACTTGAGTTAGTTGTGAAGCGATCGCCCATACAATCCCTTACGCACACACTTAAGAGATCCAATAGACTCCCTAAAATAGAATCATTCTCACTTAACACATTACCATATGGGTGATATGACATTCTCCTTCCAAAGTCTATCAAAAGACTTAATTAAGTAACTCAAGAAGATAATGTCCATAGTGACCTCTTCAAGATTACCTAAATAATCCTTAAGATTACCTAAGGCATAGATCACGTCCACATTATCAACCAACTTCCCTAGCTAGAGTCATTCTTAAGACTTATCTAGGTAAGATAAGAACTGACCATTATGCACCCTTCACACCTTAACTAGACAACCCTTAATTACTCTAGATAAGTACTACTTCATTTAAGATACTTTCTTTGCTTAAGTCATTACATTAATTAGTTCATTTAACTCATTCATCACATAAAGGACATTCAAGTAATAGTCTTAGACAAGACCTAGGACTCTAACTACCACCTTCAAAGCCTATTGTACAATGTCTAAATAGATTCCCATACCACTACCTAAACTTAATAAAACTTCTCTAATGCTAGTAATTATCCCACAAGATGAGAATAGGCAATAACCGACATAGACCATGATAGCTGGAAATGGAATTTGGAGTTCTAACCTACTTCGATGAGGGTGTTCTACTTGCCAAGGGTAGAACTATGACACATCCCATGTACGCACATGGTTAAGGATTATGAAGGGCTTTTATGCACTCTAGTCTCATTCTCAAGTAGACCTATATTGTGCTCTAGTCTCATTCTCAAGTAGAGCTACTTCCATAACATAACCACTCTGTGCTACCTTGGTTCTCATAGATTAATTCACATTAAAGGATCACACGAAGAGGGTTCCTTATCTAGTTCATAACCCAATCACATTCACCCTTCTAAAGAGGTCCACTAAGGATACCCTTCGGTGGAGACTAAGATAGCTCATCATGAATTTCCTAAGGATGATATGATGTCATTCCATCCAATCAACCCTAAGTCCATCATTCCTTTATATGAAGGATACTATTACGTCTCTCAACTTCAACATTCATAACATTACCTTTTCCACGTACATGACCTTCTTATCATCCTCTAAGGTCACACATATCTTTAATTCATGCATGAAAAGGGTGCACTAAGCCTACCTAGTCAAGACATATCATATTCACATATCATTCATACATGTATCAAGTAAGTGGCACAAGTCTACCAAACAAGACAAAACATTCTTTCACCTTATCAATATAGCATATCATTCTTTAAAACACTTACGAATGACCCTTATCATCCTTATTTCATCTATACATTATTATATCATTACCAATATAACCATCATAACTCATATAATCAAGTAGGAACAATCATGTATCAACATCTATGACTACACATATAAGAAAATAGTCATAGTCTACATGATATCCTAATATACATCAATAGAACACATATACCTTCCCATTACTTCACATGTAGATACATATTCTTATACTTCACATGAATCAACTACACAAATCATCATAATACTTCAAGTAGTGTCGACAAGGCCATGATCATCATATTGCATAAAGTAACGCCGGCAAGGCCACATCAATTCACATAGCACCGCCACCATAAGTGGACCATACTCATCACAATATAATTGAAGTCTAATTAAGATAAAATAATTGGAATTAGGGCAGCATAAACCACTCTATATTACAACTTAGCTTTAAGGCTAAATCATCCAATTCGATATCATAAGGACCTTACCCAAGTCCATAACCAACAATTCGATACAAATATATCAATAATCATTGAAACTAGGTTAATTCATTACAGACTTATCAATCTAATACAACCTAGATATCAATTGAATATAACGATTGCATCATTAGATAGCCCATAGAAAATTAAACTAGAAATCATACGCCTTAAGTAAATATCAATTCAATAATCTTTGCATGCAATAGATCTAAGAGTATTTATTACTCTATTAATTAAATTGAAACAGATTTTAAACCAATAACCATAATTTATACATGAATCAAAAGCCCATAACAATTTACACATGAATTCATCAATATAAAAGCATAATTAATTCATCCATATTTTAGTGAAATTTATAGATAGAGAAGATCAATGGTTCATGGAAAATTTAATTGGATAACATCAATTATTCATCAATTTCATCATATATAAACAATTGGAAACAATATATGCAAGAACCCAAGACTTAGAGTAGAAATTGGACTTTTTCACTTTTTTCATCTTTGAAAATCATCTTTGAAATTGTCTCTAAGGTGATAGCAAGACTTACATGATGAACTACCATACCTTTGTTGAAGAATTAAAAGTTAACTGAAGAAGAAACTCCACTGAAGACCCATCTTCAAGCTACATCTTCAATTTGAACTCACATGAATTTTTATAGAGAAACTTTTGGAGATAATGTGTTTTGATTTAGGTGTTAGAGTTATAATGAGAGTTTAATGACTTATATATTATTAAAATACCCTTAATCACTCGAAACAATCGTCCAAAGACTTACAGGGGCTTGGGGTTAATTAACAACTTCACCCCTCAACTTAAAAGAAAGTTGGTAGAAACACAAAGAACCATCGACGTGAGCATCGACGGTCCGTGGTGTAACCCACGGCCCGTCGATGGGGGTTTCCTTGGTTGCTTCAGCAGATATTCAACCTGAAAGAATGTTGTCTCCATCAACTAGACCCATTGACGGGCCGTTGCCTGGTCGACTGGCCGTCGATCGGGTCGTCGTTTGGCCACTGCCTTGCAGTGTTGAGCTCAAATGTTGGGATCTTTCTTTAGGACCCCTTATGGGTCCTATATGGAGTTGTACCCCGACATTTAAACCTCAAATATGTTTGTATACAAGTTTAGGACCTACCACATGAGTTTCATAAAAAAAAACACGTAAAACTTGACGAAACATACATAGACACGCAAGGTCATTACAAGGCAAACCTTTTGAACTTCATGGACGTTCTTGGACGTTTGACCTCCAAACTTCACGAAACTTAACACACTGCATATAAACACCATATAAACTCATTTAAGAACCATATAAGCTCATGCATCACACATAAACACATAACACCACATATGAGGCACTTAGTCTCTTGACGTTTGACTTCCAATTCACCTAAACTCATAGACACTACCTCAAACCCACATTATAGACAAAATTAGGACCTTAGATCACCATTACAACCACTTTAGGCTCTATATTTACATAAATCATTATCGAGGTCTTACAGTTCTTTGGTCTTACTAATTCCCCGATGGCATTTATGGATCTCATGAATAGGGTGTTTCAAAGTTACCTAGATTCATTTGTCATTGTATTAATTGATGACATCTTGCTATATTCAATAAATAATGGTTAACACATGGACCATTTGAGTGTGGTGTTACAAGTGCTAAAGGAGAACCAACTATTTGACAAGTATAGCAAATGTGAGGTTTGGTTGAGGTTGGTGGCGTTTCTTGTTCAGATCATCTCTAGTGATGGAGTTGAGGTTCATCAAAGGAAAATCGAGGCTTTCAAGAATTGTCCTTGACCATTGACTCCAACTGATATTAGGAGTTTCATGGGTCTAGCGGGTTATTATAGGATGTTTGTGGAGGGTTTTGCGTCCATTGCTTCTCCCTTGACTACTTTAATCCAAAAGAGTATGAAATTTGAGTGGTCGGAAGCATGTGAGAAGCTTACAAATCTTGAAAGATAGGATTACTTCCGCTCAGGTGTTGACCTTAACGGAGGGTACCAAGGGCTTAGTTGTATATTGTGATGCATCCCGAGTGGTATTAGGGTGTGTGCTTATGCACCTTTGGAAGATAATAGCCTATGCATCTAGGAAACTTAAGGTGCATGAGAGAAATTATCCAACTCATGATTTTGAGTTAGCGGCCATGTTATTTGCCTTGAAAATATGGAGACATTACTTGTATGGTGTCCGTGGTAATGTGTATACCGACCACAAGTGTCGACAATATTTGTTTATTCAAAAAGAGTTAAATCTCCGACAAAGAAGGTGGTTGGAATTGTTGAAGGATTACTACATGAGTGTTCTCTACCACCCCAACAAGGACAATGTGGTTGTGGATGCTCTAAGTCGTTTGATGATGGGTAGTGTTTCTCATGTGGAGGAAGCCAAGAAAGACCTAGTGAAACATATTCATAGGTTGGCTAGATTGGGTGTTGGATTGGAAGATTCTCCCAATGGTGATTTTATGGTACATCATAACTCCGAGTCATCATTGGTGGTTGAGGTAAAGTCCAAACAACACCTTGATCAAACATTGATGGATTTAAAGGAACCAGTTCTTGGTAAGCTTAATGAGTCATTCTCCTTAGGGGGGATGTTGTCTTGACATATCAAGGAAGGTTCTGTGTTCCCAATGTAGATGGTTTGAGGAACCGGATTCTTAAGGAAGCTCATGGGTCCTGTTACTTCATTCATCCGGGTTCTACAAAGATGTACCATGAACTTAGGGAAGTGTTTTGGTTGGAAAGATTGAAGAAGGATATAGCGAAATCTTTTGCAATGTATCCAAATTGCCAATAAGTGACAGCCGAACACCAAAATCAGTATGGTTTACTCCAAGAAATCCAAGTTCCTACTTGGAAGTGGGAAGACATTAATATGGATTTTGTGGTAGGTTTGCCTCAAACACAAAAGCAATATGAATCCATAAGTGTGGTTGTTGATAGGTTGACCAAATCCGCTCATTTTATTCCCGTCAAGTCTATTTATTCGGTGAAGGATTATGCAAAGATCTGCACAGATGAGGTTATGTGTCGCCATGGTATTTCGTTATCCATTATATAAGATTGAATGCACAATTCACATCTAGGTTTTCGAGGTCATCCCAGAAAGGGTTGGTACCAAGGTGAAGTTAAGCATTGATTTTCATCCCAAATGGATGGTCAAGCGGAGCGTACTATTCGAACTCTTGAGGATATGCTTAGAGCTTATATAATTGATTTCAAGGAAAATTAGGATAAGTACTTGCCTTTGCTTGAGTTTTCTTACAACAATAGCTGTCATTCATCTATATCTTTGGATCCTTACAAAGCCTTGTATGGTAGGTTTCATTACCAGAATCTAGACCCCAGACGAGCCCGGCGTCATTGACCTCTCAGAGGTCGCAGACAAGCTTACATACGTCATACTTACTTCATCTAGGTTAATTTTAGCTGAAAATTTGAACTTTTTGTTTTCTTATGTCATACGAAACATACTATACTTAACATCATAGGTGTTCACAAATCAACCATCTAATATAGAGATAATCAAATGAAAGAAGCAGTTGATAATTACAATAAATGTATTCTTGCCATAACAACACCAATACAAAGTCTGAAATGAAATTGGAAATGAAACACTAGTGGAAAATGTTCCACTAGCTAAAGCCTACATCTAAGCTAGATATTAACGGTAGACATCCTCGAAAGCATGAGTTCCTACCAAGTCCGGATGTAAGATCCACGTCCGGATAGCTATAACATCGTACCGTAAGCTCTAGCGTGCACCTATGCCTTCACCTAAAAGTAGATATTGTATGGGATTAGTACACACTTGTACTAAGTATGGGTATATGCAATCACACACCAAGTACATGCATGATTAAGAATAGCTCTTTACTAACAACATGGTTTATGGAAAGTCAAGTTAGTGGACTTGCCAAATTGGGATTAGGAAACTTAGGGGACTTGCAAAATTTGAATTATGAAAGTCAGTGGACTTACTAAATTGGATTAGGAAAGTCATGCCATGAGAGTAACATGCACCATCATATGTATCATATTGCACACAACACATAACGTCTTACACATAGCACATAACATATTGCATATAGCACATAACATCTTTCATATAAGTCTAGCTCACCTCTTGATTATCCTATCCTAACACGTTTGGTATCATTCATTTCTTTTTGTGCATCATTTGAGGCTGGCCTCATTCATTATTTGGGAACTTTAACGTTAATCGACATAGATCATGTGAGCATCATGAAATCCAGTGTCTGCCCCACACCAAAAAGAGGTGGTGCAATCATCGGCCAAAGTGACCCAAAATATGCTAGCGTATATTGAAGATTGAACCCTGTGAGATCCCTATATTGGCAGTACAGGTTCAAAGACTAGGAGATATAAGGAGACCCATGCCCGGCATACCAGACAGTCTCTTCTCATGAAAGTTGGCTTCTAGCATGAGGATATCATATCTCATTAGATGATTCTCATCTCATCATTAGTATTAAGTATGCATTAAATTCAATACATTCATTAGAGTGTTCATACAGACTGGTCTCTTTATTAACTTTACAATCTCATAGGTGAGTACATTTTGGTAACAATTACTTAGGCTCATTTGAGATTTCTCTCATCTTTTATATTAGCCTCTTATCATGATGTCACCACATTCATTAACTTTAGCACATTTGATCTTAATAATTACTCACCCCTTATTACGTGAATGTTAATTTCATCATATGCCAATGCACTTGGCCATTTAGTGTGTTTCACACTCTTACTTAACCCTTCTAGGGTTTCATAATTTCATTGCATACATATTAGGTTCACTTACTTTTAAACATATGCTACACTTATGGATCTATACATACAAGCCATAAGGTTTCATTCATTGTTCGTTTAAGTAATTCATAACTTTCTAAGATTATGTGGTACAAGACTTATGCATCTTGTATGTATGCCAAGATCTCAATTTTGATCTATGTGGCTAGCATTACTTTGAACATTTATTCACATATGACTTATGTATCAATACAGAGTTTGGGCAAGGGAACCTGGTTTCGAATCCCTTGGTTAACACTTACATCTTTTTTTATTTATTCTAGTTGATCCATATGGATTTGGAACTCGAGATCGAGCCCCAACGCCTTCGTTTCTTTTTTTCTTATTTTTCTTTCTTTCTTATTCACTTGTATTGGGACCGAGGGGATGTGGGATCTATCCCCCACAGCCTTATTTCTTTTATTTTCTCTTTCCTTAACTCTTCCAAGTTGACCTTGAGGGTATGGGATCGAATTCCCACAGCCTCACTTTATTTTCCTCTTTAATTCCCTTAATCAGCCTAGAGGTCCTAGGTTCATTCCCTTAAGTCTGACCAAGAGGTTGTGGGTTCGAATCCCACTCCTCTCATTTTTATTTTCACAGTTTCATTTTCGAGTCAAGGTCACGGTTCGAATCCTCCTTACCACATTCTTTCAACTTACATTATTTTATGACTTTTAACAAGGTGAGGTCACGGGTTCGATCCTCAGTGACCTCACTTATTTTCCTTCATTTTTTTCATCACATATTAATTGACTTAACTTGACCAAAACTAACATCAAAGTGCTGGAATTTTGAACACATTTTTGCAGCCTATTTTCTCACCTCTTTCACGATAAATGTGTATACGTTTGGAGTAGTTTTTAGTGAGTTCTTTATGTGCATTTTAAAGATCACATTAAATAAAGAGTTTGCACTCAAATCAGCATTTCATCATCAGTTATCTTTTCCGAAACTCATCAACAAGATACTTGAAATTTTATACGTTTTTCAGCTCATTTTCATCAATGTTTACATGTTAGTTTTTAGGGTAATTCATGGATCATTTAGTACATATTTAGGTGCATTTTCATGGATTCATTTAGCTAATAATTTCTATTTAATTCAGCCACATTATACTTCATATGAACATCACGATTTATACAAGTTTGTGCATGTTAGAATATAACCATAACATGTCATTTTTGAACTTCAAACCAAGAGTAAATGAATGGCTACACATTGCACACACATAAACACATAATTTCGGACAGCATGCTTAACATTCACATAACTCCGAACACACATACATAAATATAATAAACACGAAAACACATTGCATCCCTAATTTCTACCAGAAAACATACCCAACCTACAAATCGATAGGAGCTAGTGACAAGGAACAAATAAAGGGGAACAACCCTAGTTTTCGGAGTAGATTCATATGAGTCATAAGGGTATCTTGGGAAAGGGACAAAGAGTAATATAACCCATACCTTTTATGTAGTTCAAACCTTGACTCTCTGCCCAAAACCTTCTCCAAAAATCACGTCCAAATACATTCAACTTCAACACCAAATCGACGGAATAATCCTCCCTTTCACCTAACGTTTTTATTAGCTTGTTTTTCTTATATTTTTGTGTAAGTTCTTCAAGTGCGAAGAAATTTAATAAATTTTATGTTTTTGTAGTTGTTTAGGAAGAGAGAATGTAAAAAGAAAAGAGAATGAGAGAGACCTGAGAGAAAGATGATCGTAAATAGGTAGTTTAGGCTTGACTTAGTCAAACTAGGACTCTTTGAAACCTTTAAAAACCTGATTTTTCCTTTTTCATAAATCATATAATAATTAGTAATTAATTAAATTAATTTACTAATTTAATTAAAACAATTTAAATCATTGCTTCCACCTAGGTTCAAAACCGGGTGGAGCAAGACTTCACTCAAAGGCCAATTTTTGGCCCTCTCTCCCCAAAATGACCCCCCAACTTATAATTAATTAATTAATTACATATTTTGGTTAATTACGATACTACACTTAGCCTGGAAAAAGACCATTTTACCCCTAGACCCTCAAAACTTAAGATTTCCCCTTTTTAAGTTTGGTAAAGACTCATCCGAGTAAATCTTCATATTCGGGAGACCTACATGGATGGACCCATCCTTTCCTAGCTCAACTAACTCCCCAAGTTAGTTGGCTTTGATGTCACAAAGGTTCAGAGGTCTGGTTCTACGCGCATCAATCTGTGTGAACCCGGTGTAATTGTAGGCATTCTAGACACATTAGGCATTACATAGCATAGTCATTTTAGGGTTGTTACAGTAGGAGATGTAGATCTCGTATTGGATGATTTGATGTGGGTGAGTCTTTACTTATGGGTCTCATTTATTTTATAAGTCTTTGTAGAAGGTTCGTATCATAAGGAATCTCTTGAAAACAACCTATAGACGGCAAAATTTTTATACCGACCGTAGGAGAAGGGAATTAGAGTTTGAAGAAGGTGATAAGGTGTATCTAAAAATTTCGCTTATTAAAGGGGTGGTGAGATTTGGCAAGAAAGAGAAGTTGTGTCCTCTCTATGTGTGTCCCTATGAAATCTTGCAAAAGATTGGTAAGGTTACATATGAGTTGAGATTTCCTAGTTAATTGGATTTGGTTCATCGAGTATTCCATGTTTCTATGCTTAACAAGTGTATCAGTGATCTGAGTCCATTCTTCCTATTGAAGGTCTAGGTGTTAAAGAGAATCTCTCTTATGAGGAGGTCTCCGTTCAAATCCTTGATAGACAAGTAAAGAAGTTAAGGAACAAAGAGGTGGCATTCATAAAGGTGTTATGGAATAATCACCTAGTTGAGGGTGCAACATGGGAGGCCGAGGCCGACGTGAAGTCCCGTTACCCTCATTTATTTGATAACTATGGTGAGTTATTCTTGATGATAATCAAAATAGTGATTAAATTTGATATTCCTTTGATTTTTGGTAAAGTTTTGCAAAAATATTCATATTATAGTGAAATAGGCCTATAGACTTGAAAATTGCAATTATTCTTGTTTTGAGTCATGTTGTGCATTTTTATATAGTGAGTATTTATGAAATGATATTGAGCATGTTGATAGATTTAGTTTTGGATAATTTACTCCTTAATAATAACTTTAGCTCATGTTGTTGTGAGAAGGAAATTCCTCATATTGTGAATATTGAGATTTATGTGTAGTAATTGAAGTTTTGAATTGCTATCTATAAATTCCATGATGGATGTTCTAACTCAAGTTGTTATGTGTTGTTTGTTGGGATGCTAATATTGAGTCTATTCCTTCCTTTTAAAGAATTTTAGTGTCAGTTGGGGATGAATGTTCCTAAGTGGGGGATAATATAATACTCCGAAAGTCTAAGACGTCTTCTAGAGCCTAACATTGGTGTCAAAAGGTTAAGACACTGTTTTAAGGTCAATTTTAATGTATATAAGTCATTTAGGAAGTTAAGAAATCAAAATGTCGAAGAACACCCATGATTTCCAGGAACTAGTTCAATGAGGTGCAAGTAGCCTATTTGACTAAGTTTAGGAGTCGGAAAATGATGAAATTTGGTGGAAGGGTGTCTAAAATGTATTAGAGTTAGTTCATAGACGAAACCTGTGGGTACGACTCACCAAGGACCAACCAAGGGCTCTTGAGCAGAACCCTTGCAACTTGGGGCAAAAGGTACACAAGGCAGTGTCCACCAACAGATGCAGCCAACAAATCGTGGTCCAATCAATGGGGCGTGCATTGCCTCCATCGATGGACACTTAGATTTTTGTCCAAGACTGGGATTTGACAGGTCTCTGAACTTAATGACGAACCAACACGACGGTTGTGTCACATATGGGAATACCCACTAGACGTACCAGGCGTCTTCGTCCTCTTTGAGGACTAAGACTAGCCTCTTAGATTGCATCATTACATTCATAGGTAAAATTTAGCGGAAAATTTAAAACTTTTCATTATTCTACTTGGAGTTTTACAGAGACCTCTACATACACATCTACATACACATAGTATATATATATCAAGTGTACATAGAACCTTCTTATAGCAAGATTAGTTTTCTACTTTTATTGCACATAGATATATAGAATATAAAATAGTCTCAAAATAGTTGTCTCATATCATAACAATCTAATAAGAGAATACAAATTTGTTCTAGCCCATACATAAATAAAATAAGACCACATACAGGTCATACAATTTTTAGTATCCAAATGAAAGGGAAAAGAAGCATAAACAGTTCTCAATACTAAAAAAACAAACATCTAGGGCTTGATAATGGCATATCCCTCGCAAAGTAGGGAACACTATCCCATTTGGATGCATGAACATTTCAATTCTTCTTCAAAGTCGTCTCTAAAATTCCTTCAACGATCAGAACCTAAAATGTTATGGAAAAGGAAGAGATAGGGTTAGTACACAACTTATAATAAGTATGAGACCATATGCATACATACTTTGAAATCATGCTAATAAAAGGTACATTTCAATAAGTATGCACTTTTCATTAAAAACCTTTATGCATATTCAACAAGACCATAAAACCAATAGGACATGTTCATTAAGTCATAGGCATGTACATCACAAGAACAACAAAATCAAGTCTAGTCAAGTCAACATGCATATCATATAATTGAATACATAGTCAAGTAACTCTATCATCAAGTCATAATAGCAATAAGCATAAACAAGAGTACATTACAACATAACTAAAGCAATACAATTACCCATGAACCCGTATCAAGTCAACAAGTGCAATGACCAAGCAAAGCCCCATAACCTTACTCAACCAAGTAACCGTATAATCATGACAAACATTCCACTTCACATAGCATGGCATTTAAGAGTACATATCATTATACTTTAACAATGTAGAAGAACACATATTCAAAAGTGAAACTAATCAACATATAGTATCAACTATGTGCAAGTTTATCATATACATATCATATATCATCATAAGCATATTCATACTTAAGAACATCATCCTAAGACTTCCCAAGGATAACTAATGCAATGTTAGGTGGGCTAGGTACCATACCCCTACCTAGACTAAGATTAAACCCTTAGGTTTGATCCTAGTTTATAGTTCCTTCCTTTAATCATTTGACCTTTGGGGACATCTTGCAACAGCTACATAGACCAACTGAGCGCTAATTTGATAACGGTGCATGGGAACCCTTCACCGAAAATCAGGCGGACCTACTTATCCAGGTAATACAAAAAACATGAACATAGGCAACTACGTGGATCCACTTAGCTAGTATTCCTATGGGGGGGGAAAATAGTTCAAGAATAGGAGTTATAGTGTGGACCCTCTTTAACTACATGCATAGAGTCTTTAATCTGAAAGAGTACATTAGGATCCTACAAAATTGTGTGGGATGGACAATCCGCACTCTAGGTCACGCGGTGATAAGATAGAGTATTCTTGAAATGTCTTAATGTCCCTTATTTAATCATCATAACTTAGGTAGGTCATAGGTTCTAAATTTGTATAACATCATCATCATAATCAATAAGAATTGGCATAACATCATAAGATAATCCGTTCATTAACAATTCATATAAGTGAGGTTTAAGCGTATTAACATCTCACTTCAGATAAGGTTACATTGGTAAATCAGTAACCATGCTTATAATATTTACATCTTAGAAAACACCTGACAAATCATAGTCAAGAAATTTCAATTCAACATCATACCACCCTATCAATCCTAATACAAGGCATACTTCAATACAACATCATGACTTTATCACAATTAACCTTAATTTGAAGTAAAGAATAGGGATCGCAAGACTTACCAAGTCTCCTTCATAATTCATTATCAAGGTCTTACCATCAACCCTTACTTCAACAAAATTAGGTTGTAGTATCATCATATAGCCATAACAAACATGATAATTAAGGCTATAAGAATCACGACGTTATTAATCCAGGAACTAGTCATATGCTTAAGACAAGAGACCATAGATCAAAGTAATAATCTAATTCAATACTCAAGAAAAATAAAATGATAGGACTATAATTCACCCCCTATCATTCATGATTGATACTAATAACATCATCGAATAGTACTAAAACCAATACAAAGTCAATTGATAAACACAATTAATATTAAAATCATCACCTGGGTTGACGGGGTAAGGTCATATTTTACAACTAGACCAAATCATCAAGGGACATACCATAATTAGTAGAATACAGTTAATAATCTTAAACAGTAACAATATAAAGAATAAACAAATTAATTCACAACATCAAATCGTATTGGAGGAAAACCCACTTCAGAACTCAACTTTTGAAATCAATTTGATGGAAACCCTTCGAGAAAAGAGGTCTCAAAGGGAAAGAGATCCCATACCTTTGTAACTGATGAAGATTTATGGATGAAATTGAATATTTTCAGCCCTTGAACCCACCTCTAGCTTGGTGTTCAATGGGGTTTTCTTTGGGAGATAGAAAGAAGAGAGAAGGAATAGAGTTTTTTTGGGGTTTGGTAATTATGAGCTTAGGTTAGTTTAATTAGGTTAGGGTCTTTAATGCGTGCCTTAATTAACTTAATGGACCTCCCTAAACCCACAAAAATAAATAACCACCCACTTATATAATTCAACCCAATTAAAAATGTGCAGAAAATCACAGCCCTCACAGACGAGACCCTGATCGTCGGATCGACGGTCCGTCTATGAGTCGACGGTCACTGTTCCCCCTTCGTTCTGCACTCCGTCATTTGATTCAAATACTGGTAAAAATGGATCATTATCCAAAATGTCTAAGTTTTTGTCGACGGATGGCATCGACGCCCCGTCTACCAACCTACGCCCCGTTGATTCCCCTCATGGGTGCACGCTTGCCAGATAGTCTTTGACTCCAAAATGCAAGGGTCCTCCTCAAGGTCCCTTGGTTGGTACATGGGGAGTCTTGCTTAGACGTTTCGACTATAACTCAACTTAAATACATGTTAGATACCCTACCACCAATTTTCATCATTTTCCGACTCCTAAAAGCTAGTCAAATAGGCTAAGGCACGCTAGTACCTCACTGAACTAGTTTCCGGACGTCATGGACGTTCTTGGACATTTTGGTTTTTAGACTTTCTAAATGACTTATATTCATTGAAATGGACCTTAAAACATTTTCTACACCTTATGAAACTTACATTAGGCTCTAGAACACGTCTTGGATTTTCAAAGTGTTACATTATCGCCCCCATAGGAACATTCGTCCCCGAATGACACTATAATCTTTTTGAAGGAAGGAATAGACTCAAGAATAGAAGCCCAACCAACAAAAATACATAAAAACACCAATAATACAATTTACACAAGGCAATTCAAAACATCAATTACCACAAATAAGACTCAAAATCACATTATGAGGAATATCCTTCTCACGACAAAAGATCTCAACATAGCATTTATGAGTAAATTATGCCAAAGTTATACTTACCAACATGCTAAATATAATTTCATAAAGATTCACAATGTCAAAATGCAAAACATAACTCAAAACAAGCAAAATTGCAATTATTAGCATACTTCATTGTAATGTTCACTATAATGACATCAAAAATGCACATTTTGCAACACTTCACCACAAATCAAGAAACTTCGATTTTTAGTCCTTGTATTCATTATTAGTAAGAACTACTAATATTAGTTATCAAATAGATGATGGTATAGGGACTTCATTTCGGTCTCGTCCTCCCATGTTGCACCCTCAACTAGGTGATTCTTCCATAACACCTTTACGAAAGCCACCTCTTTGTTCCTCAATTTGTTTACGTTCCTATCAAGGATTTGAACTGGAACTTCCTCATAATAGAGGTTATCCTTTACACCTAGACTCTCAATAGGAAGAATAGACTCGGGATCACCGATACACTTCTTAAGCATAGATTCATGGAAAACCGGATGAACCGATGACAATTCACTAGGAAACCTTCGATCATAAATGACCTTACCAACCCTTTGGAAGATTTCATATGGACCCACATAACGAGGACTCAACTTCCTTTTCTTGCAAAATCTAACCACTCCTTTCATAGGCAAAATTTTCAAATACACTTTATCACCTTCTTCAAACTGTAAATCCCTTCTCCTATAGTCGGCATAAGACTTTTTCCGACAATAGGCCGTTTGTAAGAGATTCCTTATCATATGAACTTTCTCCAAAGTCTTATAAATCAAATCGAGACCAATAAGTGAAGGCTTACCCACTTCAAACCATCCAATAGGAGACCTACACCTCCTACCATACAAAGATTCATAAGAAACCATAAATATAGATGAATGGAAACTATTATTGTAAGCAAACTCCCACGAAAGGCCAAATACTTATCCCAATTCCCTTGAAATCAATATACAAGCCCTACGGGAATATCCTCAAAGGGTTTGAATAGTACGCTCTTGCTTGCCTACGTTGGGGATGAAAAGTGGTGCTTAGCTCACCTACTATCCAACCCTCTTGGAATAATCTCCTAAAACCTACATGTGAATTATGCACATAGCCGATATTAGGCGGGTAGAGGAAATCATGGCGACACACAATATCATCTATGAAAAGCTTTGCATAATCCTCCGCCGAATAAGTAGAGTTGACGAAAATGAAATGAGCGGATTTGGTCAACCTATCCACAACCACCCATAGAGAGTCATACTTCTTTTGTGTACGAGGCAAACCTACCACAAAATCCATATTTATGTCTTTCCATTTCCAAGTAGAAACTTGGATTTCTTGTAGTAAACCACCCGGCTTTTGGAATTTGACTTTCGCTTGTTGTCAATTTGGACATTTAGCAACGAACTCCTTTATGTCCTTTTTCAAATCTTCCCACCAAAATACTTCCCTAAGGTCATGGTACATTTTTGTCGAAACCGGATGAATGAAGTAATGAAACCCATGAGCTTCCTCAAGGATCCGGTTCCTGAAAACATCCATTGGGAACACACACCTTCCTTGATACCTCATGACACTATCCCCCGAAGGAAAATGACTCATTAACCTTAACAAGAATCAATACTTACAATCCATCCATGGTTGATCAAGGTGTTGTTTGGAACTTCATCTCAACCAACACTGATGATCGGAGTTTGCGTTATGATGGACATAAAAACACCTGCGGAGATCTTCCAACCTTCACCAAATCTAGCCAACCTACGAACATTTCTCATAGCTTTATTGGCTCTTATCATGAGACACCACTAGACCAATGGTCATACGGATTAAGCATCCACAACCAACATTGGCCTGCTGGCGGCGGTGATAGAGAACACTCATGTCATATCTTCAACAATTCCAACCCCCTTTTTATCAAATTAATCTACTCCTTTTTTGTTTATTTTGTAGTATAAACACATATTGGATATTCTTGTACTCGGTATACACATCAACATGGACACCATAGAAATAATACCTCCATATTTTTAAGGCAAATATTACGGCTGCTAACTCAAGATCATGAGTTGGATAGTTTCTCTCATGCACCTTAAGTTGCCTAAAAACATAGGCTATTACTTTCCCATGTTAAATAAGCACACACCCTAAACCCAGTCGGGATAAATCACAATACACAACGAAAACCTTTCTACCCTCTGGTAAAGTCAACACGGGAGTGGAAGTAAGCCTATCTTTCAAGAGTAGGAAGCTTCTCTACATGCCTTTGACCACTCAAATTTCTTACTCTTTTAGGTCAAAGTAGTCAAGGGAGATTCAATGGATGCAAAACCATCCATAAACTCCTATAATAACCCGCTAGACCCAAGAAACTCCTAATGTTGTTAGGAGTCAATGGTCTAGGACAATTCTTGACCGCCTTGGTTTTTCTTGGATCAACATCAACTCTCTCACTAGAGATGATATGACCAAGAAATTCTACCGACCTTAAAGAACACTCACACTTGCTATACTTGGAAAATAATTGGTTCTCCTTAAGTACTTGCAACACCACCCTCAAATGGTTTATGTGATCACCCTCATTTTTGGAATATACCAAGATGTCGTCAACGAAGACAATGAAAAAATTAATCTAGGTAACTTCAAAACACCCTATTCATGAGATCCATAAATGTCATTGGGGCATTTGTGAGACCATATCACATTACGAAGAACTCATAGTTATCATATCTAGTCCAAAATTCCGTCTTTGGTATACCCCTACCTCTTACCCTGAGTTGGTGATACCTGGATCTCAAGTCAATCTTAGAAAAGTAGCTTTCCCCTTAGAGTTGATCAAACAAGTCGTCAATCCGATAGAGAGGATACTTGTTCCTTATAGTGGCTTTATAGAGTTGGCGATAATCAATGCACATTCTAAGGGAACAATCCTTCTTCTTTACAAATAATAGCGGAGCACCCCATGGAGAGATACTAGGTCTAACGAAGACTTTGTCTAGTAAATCTTTCGGTTGAGCCTTCAGATCTTTAAATTCAGCCGGAGCCATCCGATAAGGAAGAATTGAAATGGGATTTGTATCTGGTAACAAGTCGATACCAAAAATGAATTTCCCATTCAGAAGGAATAGCGGGAAGATCATTAGGAAAGACCTTGGAAATTCCCTCACTACGGGGATCGACTCAGTGGGAGTAGTTTCGGAGTCTTAATCTTGGACTCTTACTACATGGTATAAACACCTTTTAGAGATAATTCATGTTTTCAAACAAGATTTAATACGACCTCTAGGAATAGAATTTCCCCCCTTCCACTCTAAAACAGGCTCATTTGAAAAGCTAAACTTCACTACCCTCATTCTACAATCAATAGAGGCAAAGCAACCATACAACTAATCCATACCAAAAATGACATCAAAATCAAGCATATCGAGTTCTACTAGTTCAACCTAAGAAACTCTATTGCACAACATTATAAGACCATTTCTTACACCCTTTTTGCAACAACCGACTCACCGACCGAGGTAGACACTATAAAGGTTCTTGCAATATATCAGGAAAACTATCAAACTTTTTAGCTACTAGAGGAGTAACAAATGATAAGGTAGTACCGGGACCAAGTAAGGAATATACACCAATAGAGAAGACTTTCAACATATCGGTCACCACGTACGGCGAAGTCTCTTGCTCACCCCTAGAGTGGAGAGCATAAAAGTGATTCTTCTTTGAAGCATCATTAGATTCACTTGCTTGATATTGAACACTACCCTTGTCTTGACCCCTCACATTGGGCAATCCCTAACCTTATGCCCACTTTTACCACAACCAAAAAAGTTATTCGTTCCCTTAAGACAATCACCATAGTGCTTTTTGCCACACTTTGTACAAGTTGCCTTCTTGGCTGGTGAACTAGTGTTTCTTCCTTTTTAGGCTTAGAGTTAGACACCCTATCTCCCTATCCCTAGGTAAATTCGAAGGAAACTTGACTCAAAATTCCTTTTAGGGAACCTAGCCATGTCTTGAATCTCAAAGCCTTCCCTTGGAAGAACCACACAAAAGGATCTTGTCCTCGTGGATCTCTAAGCTTCCTTGATCCCTTGCCTCTTCCACATGTTGATATAAACCATGAGAACAGAAATGTTCATATTGTCATGTAGCATGGCCAAAGACAGGTCCTCTTGAGCCCAAATCATCTTAACCACCCATCTTTACCAAATGGATTCATTCATCCGAGGATGGAAACCAAGAAGGATCCTATTTTGAAAAATTTAGTGATTTCAAGAAGGATTCAAGCCAAATCCATTACCTCTTTAAGGAAGGTTGGGATGAAACTCCACCAAATTTGGCTTCCCTCTTCTCCCTAGGAAATAATCGACCAATAAAAGTTCTTAAATGCTTTCCAAGTCACGAGTCCACCTTATGAAGGCCTATGTCCCTTTTTTGGACGTAACATGTTTAATACACATCCTTGAGTTGATAAGTGGCTAACTTGGACTTCTCACTAGTAGTCAACCGCATAGCAAATGATCTTGTAGATTTCATCAATGAAATCTTGGGGGTCTTTTTCAATCTTAGACGCATAGAAGGTAGGAGGAAATCCTTAGACGGGAGGCCATGGTAGCAACTTATTTGTGTGCTCGGGGTACAACCTCCTAATTACCTTGGGTCATCATGACTTGGGCTTGAGTAGTGGTGACTGCTGCTTGGGGGGTAGTAATGGCTTGGGCCATTTGGAAAAGAGCATACCTTATGGCCTCATTCGTCAAAGGAGGAGGATTGACTGGGGCTTGGTCATCATTAACCTCTTTTTCAAGAGGAGGAACTTGATCACCATGGGGAGGAACTCCTGCATTGGCAATATCTTCTTCAAGTTTTCATGTCACATTCCTTCGAGAATTTATTGCCTATAGACACAAAAATAGGATTAAATGCAAAAGCACAAAGAGTTAACACTCTAGAGGCATGATATTGGACCTCACAGAAAGTGAGAGTTTCCTTAGCAACATATACATTCCTACCCATAAGTGTGGCGCGCTTCACAGTTATAAATACAAACCTACACAGACGTGGTTGAGAGAGACATCGACTCAAAGATATTTAACCTGGATCTGATACCAAGTTTGTCACATCTGAGAATACCCCCTAGACGTAACCTGCATCGTCGTCCTCTTTGAGGACTAAGACTACCCTTTTAGCTTACATCATTACATTCATAGGTCAAGTTTAGCAGAAAATTTAGAACTTTTCATTACTTCTACTTGGAAGTTACATTTAACCTATAACATACATAGAAGATAGATATAGATAGAGCGTCTACATCGGACCTTCGTATATAGGAAGATTACTAAGTCTTCTACCTTTATTGCACTAGATATATAAAAGTAACAGAGTCTCAAAAAGTTGTCTCATTCTCATAACCATCTAAGAAGAGAATAAAAATTGGGCCTCGCCCATAAATTTCAATAAATTAAGACCAAATATAGGGTCATATATGTCAGTATCAAAATGAAGGTAAGGAACATAAGGACTACCTAATACTAACAAACATAATTATAGGCTTTCGGTAACGGCATTGACCTCGGAAAGTGAGGAACTACCCAAACTTGGATGATCAAGAATTCCAAGTCTTCTTCAAATTTGTGCCAAAAACCGTAAAAAACCGGAACCTAAAATGTTGGTAAAAAGAAGAGATGGGTTAGGTACACAACTTGTAAAGTATGAGACCATATACCTGCATACTTGAAATCATGCTACGAAAGGTACATTTAATAAGTCATGCACTTTCATTAAAAACATTTCTGCACATCAACAAGACGTATATCCAACCAAACGACATGTTTCATTATTCATAGGCATGACATTCAACAAGAACAACATCAAGTCAGTCAAGTCAATCTGCATATCAGGTAAAACTGATACTTAGTAAAGTAACTCTATATCAAGTCATAATAGCAACAAATGAAAAGAGTACATTCATCATCACCCAAAGCAAGGACACTCACCCATGACCCCTCATATACAGTCAACAAGTGCTAATGACCAAGCAAGCCCCCATAGCTTACCTCAATCAAGTAACCTCCAAGAATCCTGACCAACATTCCACTGCACATAGTGGCATTTAAGAGTACATAATCAGACTGGAACAAGGTAGACCAAACATACTCAGAGTGAAACTAATAACATATAGTAAATTAATGTGCAAGTTCATCAATAGTAACAGATACCCCAGATGACCATCATAAGTGATAGTCATACGTAAGAAATCCTCCTAATAATGCCCTCAGGGTCACAAGCAAGGTTTAGGTAGAGTACCAGTACACTACCTAGACTAAGCTAAACCCATTAGGTTATCCTGGTAGAGTTCATCTTTAAGTCTTATTACCCTTTTGGTAACATCTTGGCCCTAACGACATGACCACATGAGAAACTTTGTTGGAGGGGGGGGGGGAACCTAGTTGTCATGGAACCCTACATACACCGCAAGATAGAAGACTACTGCCAAAAGTTAGTACCAAACATGGAACGTCGAAACTAAGTAGATCCCTAGCTAGTATTCCTATGGGAGGCGACCTAGTCAAGAACTCGGATTTAGTTGGGACCCTTTCTGCTACAGAATTATAGTCTCCAATTGAAGAGTACATTAGTGATCCTACCTTCCCTATGTGGGAAGGGACACTCTTCACTTTAGTTCACTAAGTGCTAAGATAGAGTCCCTTTTTAAATGTCTTTATTGTCTTTATTAATCATCATAACTTAGTGTAGGTCATAAGGTCTAGCCCTTGAATAATCATCAACATCATATCTCAATGTGAAATGGATGAGTATAATCTTTTCTTTATAATTCATGTAAGGGAGGTTAACACATTTACATATCACTTAATGATAAGGAATATTGATAAATCATTCACCATCCTTAAAACATTTTCATCTTATCCAACACCTCACAAATCATAGTCAAGAAATTTCAATTCAACATTATACCACCCTATTAATCATAATACAAGGCATAGTCCAATACGACATCACGACTTAATCACAATTAACCATTAGTTGAAGTAAAGAATAGGGATCACAAGACTTACCAAGTATCCTTCATAATGAATCATCAAGGTCTTACCACCAACCCTCATTTCAGCAGAACTAGGGTGTAGTATCATTATATGACTGATAGACCGTGGTTTCACAGTATTTTTAATGCTTTTTCATTAAGTTTAGTGGGGTCCAAAAAAGCCTTTTTGTATTATTTTTATGTAAGTTTCGCTTTATGAAGGAAATATTTCTAACGATGAAACCGGGAAGTTTTGAGCGAAGTAATAAACAGAAAAGTTACAACCTACGAGCTCTGTTTGAATGGGTCGTAGGTGGCATTGTAGTGAAGCTGCTGAAGGAAGATGGGGAAAGTCTGACCAAAGTGTGGGTTACAAAGTGCTGTGACAGACCATCGTTAGCATGATGGTCAGTCTCGCGGTTAGTCGTGAAGATGAGAAATAGTCCCGAGACCCAAATTCCAAGGTTTAAGTGTTATGGAAGGAAGACCCTCGACGGACCGTGGTGCCTGTGACGATCCGTCGACATGTGTCGAGGTATGAGAAGAGTAGAAGAAGAATTTGCACAGTATGGGATGACGGAGTCAGACGGCGTCGTGACCACAACGATCCATCCCGTGGTCCGTCGACCCAGCCGCATTTTGACAGATTTCTAGCAAATTAGATCTTATTTTATTAAGGTTTTGTTTTTTATACATTATTGTAAAAACCTCATTTTGGGGTTAGACTCTCATACGTTAGACTCTGGTTATTGGACACTTTTATATTATAGTCGATTAATCAAGTAAATTTCTGGATTTATTCTTTCTCATTTGAAGTCGTGCCTGAAATTCTTATATCATATATCTGAATATTGTGATTATGACTATGGAGTAACTACAACTCCATAACTAGGGTTGTGGGGAACCATAGGCGAATAATGAGGTAAACCTAACTAAAATAACAATTCTCAGAATCGTGGGTTTTGGCATGTATTGATAATTCTTTCGCTAGAAGTCTTTTTAACGGATGGCCCGTTTTATCGACCTTAATGCTACTTGCTGGACCAAAGAGTAGATAATAGAAAAAAATTATCAACAGAGATTAGTGTTCTTAGCTAAATAGGCTAGTATTGATTGGTACAGGTACTACGTATTCAAATATCGAATACCAATGCTTAATATGAGTAAAGGTAAGGGTTAGTATCGCAACACACGTAGCCGGCCAAGTGGCGGAGTGAAATTTTCTATATACGGACCAAGGATTTAGAAATACATAACTTGTCACTTTGCATGCAAGATACTAGGAAGCATTGTTTTAGTTAGAATTATCAAGTTAGAATCTGTGGGAACACGTAACCCTAGTTGCTTTTATTAATTAAAATTAAACCCAACATTTGAATCCTGTTAGTTTGTCTACTTTAGATTTTATCAATTATTTTAATTCATTTAGCAATAAACAGCCCCCCCCCTTTATTGTCTTTGTTTTCCAGGAAATAATGACTAATAGTAGTAATAATAGATTGAAAAGTTAGTCTGAACATTTTCCTCGGGGAATGATTCCTAACCACATTAGTTGGGTTCTTACTTGATACAGACTCTTACTTCTTATTTTGAGAATTAATGTTTGAGCGTACAAATTTTTTGGCGCTTCTGCCTTTTCCCCCACAGCCGTTGATATAATAGTCACATGGGAGCTTAGCCCGTTTCTGATGGCGTCGATTATAGCCGGGTTTGCGGTAGACTTTGCTTGGCTTTCTTACAGTGTCTGCACGAGAGGGATTTTAAAGTCCAACTACTTACCCTTTTTGTGCATATATTTTATTTATCAGGTCCCTCGGTTGTAACCATCTGGCATATTGATCATCTCAAGACTCCGCTGGCACTGTGATATCGCCTCATTAGGGTATGAGCCAATGAGTTGGTCCACGCAAGGGACCCTTCCAGAGTTTGCCTCCACTTGTGACAATCTGGCTGGATATGATGCACAGGCTCGCACGGTATACGCGGGCTTCCATCTAAAACTACTGACACTACCTCCACGAATGATGCTATCCGGGCAGTAGAACTGCCCCTGAAGCTCCCCGCTTAGCCCATTTCCCGCTCTGGTCCCCTGCTAGGGGTCCAGCAACTAGAGGCACAGATAGCTACACTGTTGCATCACGATCCAGCCTTAGGATGGCGGAGGTCTTAATTCTGAGGCAAAAGAGCGCTTGGGAGTCGAGACTGTTCCCAGCACACAGAGGCGGAATATCGCTGAGGTTGTCATCACGCTTGGACGCTTTTTGAGTTGCTGGTGCTAGCTCGGCCACCCGCTCAGGTGGACGTGTCGACTTCAGGGCTGGCGGTTGAGAGTCTTTGAAGCAACATTGATATGATCCGATGAGCTAGGTGCCTGAGTCTGAGGCCCCTTCTGCAAAGTCCTGGCTGAGGACACAGTAGATGGAGGCCTATCGCAACCTTCTGATATTCCACTACCTCAACCCCTCGAAGAAATTCCAATAGGCGTAGGGGTCGAGCGGAGATGAGGCTAGAGCACAGAAGAAGGAGCGCCATGAGATGGAGGCTGTGAGGAGAGCTCCTTGATCTATGAGGAAGCGCGGCGATGAGGTTGTAGAGTACATGCTAGCTTGAGCTCTAGCGCCAAAAGTTGGAGATAGCGGGAGGCACTGCTGATAGTGCTATTGCTATGAGGACACTACTGCGGGTGTCAGATTACAGGAGGTAGTGGGTTCCAGGGAACCCGACCCACCAGCTTGCTGATCGTCGGCGCTTTGCCGCCCCAGGTTGCTTCACTACACTCTCATATTTCATTTTCTTCTATGCCTTAGGGACAATCTGCATGTCTTTTGTTGGGGGTGGGGTAAAGGAAAGTGAGTGTTTAGGGTGAAGTCTGAGTTTTCCCACTTCACTGTCCTCTTTTGAGGTTTTCTGCCTATGTTCTTTTTTCCCAGAGAACTGATTATTGTATTGTTGAACCGGCATGTCTATATCTATGTACATAGTTTAACTCTGAAGCATGAAATGTCTAGAACTGATATCCTGAGAATGAATGATGCATGACTAGGCATAGTAAATTTATAAATTGTGGCTCTAATCTACATAGAGATCACCACTGCATGACCCTAAGTCTAAAATTCGAACTAGGTGTCTGATAATCTGGTAGAGTAATGAGTGTAGTGAGTGTGAGGAATTTGAATAGTCCACTATGTGTACTGAGTCTACAACTTGCCTGTTAGTCTGCTAAAGTAGGTGTAAGGAGAATTAGGAAAGGATCATAGGCCCTTGTTCATTCTTGACCATTTTTATCCTAAATAGAAACCAAATGAAATTTACTCCCTCTTGTGAACCAAATGATTCTGAGTCTTTAAACTAGACCTTTCTTTTTCACCCAATTGATCTTTTCTGGGATAATGTGGTTGGCCTGGTCCCTCCTTGGACATGTGCACTCTCATCTTTATGCCAACAGCATAAGTTGAAGGCTGTCTAATCCAGTAAAACAGCTTTATGGCCCTGACCCAACTTGGGTATTGTGTACTTTAACTCATGGAAAATCCCATGAGTTGAGGGTGGTTAGTAGATGATGCTCTTGAAAGTGTGGTTGAGGACAAGAGAGAGAAAGAAAGAAAAGTAGAAGTGACCACAACAATCATTGAAAGCAAGTGAAAAAAATACAATCAATACAACGCAATAACAGAAGAGAGTCCTTGCACAAATGAAGAACAGAAGGGAAAATAGCAAGGTGAAAGACTATGAGAAACTGGGTGAAATAAAATGATAAAAAGGGGATGTTTAAATAGCCGATATGTCAATGAGGAAAAAAGTCACTAAAGTATACCTAAATATACCCTACCTAACCCTGAGCCTATGTTACAAGCTAAGAAACTCCTATCGTGATCCTAAAAGTTGTATAGCGAACTTAAAGAGTGAAAATAAGGGCAAGCTTATGGTAATATGTATGAATGAGTTGTGGATATTTTCTGAGAGTGAGTGTTGAAAAGTAATCCTTATACTTAAACTAAAATCATTATGTGAAAAATGAGGATATTGTTTTAGTGAGGATACTATTGCTACCGTAATATTCAAAAGTCACCTGGTGAGAAATTGAAGAGGTAAGGTGTAGTGCGTGTTGAGTCTGTTCATGGTTGATTCCAGATAATTCAAGCCTAATAGTGAAGCATTGGCATAAATATTGATGAGACTGATCAATATTGATAGACAAATGGATTGCGAATGATAAACATGGAATACTATTGTATCAAAGGATTTTGTACTGAGTCATAGTGTAGCTTGGACAAACACGAACATTGTTTAAGTTGAGGTTTGATAATACCGTGGTTTTCCACACGGTATTTTTTAATGCTTTTTTTCCTTATTTTATTTGTGTTCCAAAACGTGTCCCAAAACCTTTTTGTATTGATTTTTCTTTAAGTTTCTCTTTGATTTCGCAGAAATGTCTAATATGAAAGTGGAAGTTTTTTTGAGCAAGAAAATGCCAAAGTTACCACCACCACTTGTACGGTCTGGTCATGCCTGTGATTGGTCCGTACGTGGCATTGTAGAAACCTTCAGAAGGAAGATGGAAAAGTCTGACCAAATGTGGGTTACGAAGTGGCTGATGGACCATCGTGTAGCCAGGATGGTCCGTCTCACTGGTTGCGTCCGTGAAGATCAGAGGAAGTGTCCAGTACCCAAATCCCAAGAGTGTAGTGTTTATAGACGGGGACCCTCACGGACCGTTGCCTGTGACATCCGTCATACCTGCCGTCGAGGTAATTAAAGAGAGTAGAAGAAGAATTTGAAAGTATATGACTACATAGTCCATGAAGCCCCGTCGTGACCCACGACGATCCTCACGAGGTCCGTCGACCCAGCCGCGTTTTTACAAATGTCTAGCAATTAGAGGCCTTCTTTTATTAGGTTTTTTTTTTTTATAATAAAAATAGTTTGTAAAAAACCCGTACACCTCGTTTTTGGTGGTTAGACTCCATACGGTTAGACGCTTGGTTATTAGACACTTTTATTATATTATATTCTTTGTGAGGAGATTTTTTGATTATTACACTTTTGTAATTGTTCCACTTTTCTGTGGAGTTGATTGTTGGTCATTTTGGGGTCGATTAATCCGTAAATTTCCGGATTTTAATTCTTTCTCATTGAAGTAAGTGCATGAATTGCTTATATCCCATAATGAATATTGGTGATTATTACTATGGGTAACTAAACTCCATAACTAGGAGTGGGGACATATGCGAATAATTGAGGTAAAACCCTACAAATAACAATTCTAGAATAGTGTCTTGCATGTATTGATAATCTTTCCTCCTTAAATTCTTTTTTAACATAAACGGTGTCAAACGTTAGAATCACCTTAATGCTACTTGCCTTGAGCCAAGGAGGTAATAATAGGAAAAGAATTATCACGATAGTTAGTGTATAACTATCTATAGGCTAGTACTTGTTGGTACGAGTAATAACTTAGTAATATCAAATAATCAAATACAATTGCTTATAGGACGTAAAGGTAAGGGTTCGTATACAACACAGCGTAGCCAGACCAAGGTGCGGAGTGAAATTTTCCTAGATGCCGGGACCAAGGAATGTATAAATACAATACTTATCACCAACTTTGTTGCATTCAAGATACTAGGAAAGAATTTTAAGTTAGAAGTATCAAAGTTAGAAACTGTGGGACTGTAAAACCCTATTTGCCTTTTATTAATGGCATTAAACTCCAACATTTGAATCTGTTAGTTATCTACTTTAATTTAGCTAATTATTTTCATTCAGTTAAAATAAAAACCCTCTTTTATTGTCTTGTTTTCCAATAAATATTGACTACATATTAGTTTAATAATATATTGAAGTTAAGTCTGAACTATTTGCCTTCGTGCGAAACGGTCTAACCTATTAGTTGGGTTTCTTACAAACTTGATACGAAACTGCTTTAAATTTCTTATTTAGAAGTAGTTTGGTGTATCAAATTTGATATGTGGTAAAATTTTGTTAAAAGTTTCCTCAGCCGGGCGGTCGGGTTTGGTACGCTCATTACTGACCACACGATTTCCCCGACAACGGGCCGTCGAAATTCAATGGGGTCCCCTTCATTTCCGTCGCGTGTTCCCTAGTTTTTGAATATAAATGAAAGACGTACCTAAATGATGATTCATGGCGACGTCCCGTCCGCGTTCGTGATGGGCCGTTGATGGTTTTTCCGTCAGTGAACGACTACTGCTGCGGTCATCGTTCCGGACTTCTGCAGAATTTCCCTTCCTTCCTGGTGATGTGCTGCAATTTCGAAACCCATTAGTAAGAAAATGCTACATTCCTGGAAGAAAAACATAGTAATTGGTTTCTGCCTCCCAACAAGCGCCCTTATTTAAACGTCAGGGCGGCAAGAGCACGATTGAGACCTTGATTACTCAGCCTTCCTCAGATTGGTATGCCTTGATCCCTTTATTTGCGCCGATTCAGTATGTCCAAAATAGAGTTTTTATTCATTACTTTCTTCAATTCACCCTTAAACCGCGGACTCCCCCCCGGTCCTTTGTTTCTAACTGAAACTGCTTCCCAATGGGGAATATTTGATAATCAAGTAAGGGCCATCCTTTGGACGAGCTTGCGCTGGAAAGCCAACGCATAAACCTAAGTTATCTAAAAGCAACAAATCCTCAACCATAAAAACTCTCGTTTTCACTTTTTAGGTCATAATCCTCTTCTTCTCTTTTTCTTTTAGATATAGCATATACCGATTGGGAAGCTCACCACTCTGCCTCAAGGACAATACCAATTGAAGTTTCTTCTTCATTGTTCAACCGAAATTTCATCTGCCCCCCTCCCTTTTCCTTATACAATCTAAGGCTTAACCCCGTATCAAGGAATGGCCCTCCCAAAAAAATAGGCCTTTCAAAATCGACTTCACATCACCACTTTTCAACTAGCACAATCGTGGAGTTCCTATAGCCTTTTCACTATTCGCTAATTCTAGATGCGGCCATGCATAGCCCATTGCCAGTGGCCTTTGGTCCACCCAAACCCAACTTCTTGTAAATCTAGAGGGGAATGAATCTATGCGTGCCCCCAGATCACATATGCTTCACAAAATGTAATGACCGCTGTACAAATAAATAGTGAACGCCCATAACCCGCATCTTCCATTTCTTTTTTTTTGTCGAGAGATCTTGTAGAAATAGCACTACAATGTGCATTCTAATCCATCACCCTCGAAGTGACTAATCTTTTTCTTTGTAACCATATCTTTCTAACTTGGTGGCATAAGCGGCATTTGTGCTAGAGCTTTCTAACCAAAGGTACCTTGATAAAAAGCCTGGTTCAACATTGTTTTATAAATCGCCTAATAATACCATCCTAAAGGTATTTTTTCACTAATCTCGAGGAAGGGTGGGGTCTAGGCATGGGAATTACCTTTATAGGAACTTCAGCATCTTTTTCCAGTGTTATCTTCTACTTTCACCACCTACCCATATCACCTATCATTATCTGTGGTAGCACCTTTTTTTCCTCCTTAGCGGCATAGGTGGTCAAATGGTCTTACTTACCCCGCGCCCCAGTAGTGATTCCATACAGTTGTCCGTCATTTTTTTTGGTTTTGGACAAACGTTGCTAGGAAGAGGTCAAACTGTTTGCCGTGTGGTTCAGAGTCGCGGATAATTGGGCCCATTTGCCACTCATCCTGCTAATTGACATTGCCATGTGTGAATCGACTTTCTGCCGCCAATACCTGCTAAATCACTCCTTACAAAAAAACAAACCTCTTTAATGTGCTCATCACATCATAATCACCCGTCTCATCATTTTGGTGCAACATAATCCTCAACGTTCGCTCCATATATCTTCAACTCATCCTAGAATAACTTCACGTTTTGAGGATGGACAGACGGCCCATCCTATCTTTTCTTTACCAATGTTTACCCCTTTTGAAGCTGTTGTCGCGGTTGTATCCTCCTTCTTCTCTGTAGTCCCCTTCGTTCCTTCAGTTTCGGTACATAATACTGCTCACTATTATATTTACCACCATTAGATCCGACCGTTGGTTCATGGACCCTTGGCGCCCAATTCTGATTGGCGCCAATTCTCCTGATTGAGCCTTCGTCACTTAACTCGGCAACTCACTGTCGATAAACGCCCCCTTCTATTCATTTACTTCCCATTTACCAACCCTTTACCCTTCAACCCCACCCCAACAAACCCGGCATAGGAATCTCCTCATAATGGCATTCATCATTTGGTGGTGGTGGTTTTACGAGGTACAATTAGTTTGACCCCTGCATTTATCTTTTCTGCATAACCCCTAGTGATTGTTTTAAAAAAAAACCCACACAAGCTCAGCTTCTCTGATCCATCTCCTCAATCCAACGAATCTCATCTCTGTCTGTGTTGTGAGTGGTTGCCTGCGAAGGTACTTCTCTTCTATTGCCTTTCTTCCTCCTCTCTCCTCCTTCTCCTCTCTTCTCCTCCTCCCCATATCATCTGCCTTCCTAGTGCTCCAATCTTTTATTTCCTCTATATTTTCTCTTTTCTCTAACTTTTTGCATTCATCTCAACAGCATAAGGACAATCCCCATAAGACACCCCCATATTATTCCAACCACCCGATTTATTATTCATCCTGTTCCTTAGTTTACATCATTAGTCATCAATCCTGTCCCCGATAAAAATTACTTTCAGTGACTCATCATCTATTTGGTGATTTTGGGGACCGCTTCTTCTCTTCTTTCTTTCTTTCTCGAAAATGAGGTGATCTACCCAGAACACTTACTACTTAACTACTACTACTTTACCATACTACTGACTCTCCTGGTAGTCCCAGAAGTTGTTTCACTCGTCCTGGGTCTTTCTTTGCTGGTTTGTTTCTTCTTGGAGACCGGGTAGTAGTGTGCTAATAAAACATCCCTTAGTGGTTCCGAAGTAAAATTGAGTATAAGGGAGCTCAGTAACCAAATAGCAGGCAACGAAATAGCACCTCTGCCCTCTTCTCCCTCCGCCGTCAGTGAGATAGAAAACACTCTTAGCCCTATGACATCCAAGTCCAGTCAAGGCCCTCCCTACACAACATCTTTTACACACTACCCCTTACCTTAGCTAATGGGCATGTGGATCCTTAGAAGGTAGCCTTGAAAACAAACCATCTGGCAGTGAGCATTTGCATCAAAGGCTACTAGTTACCACAAAGGTGTGTTTGGTGGTAGATGGGGCAAGGACAGTGGTCCCATCGGAGTCTGCTATATTGGTCATACACATAATAAAATACGAACTCCCGTCGTGTAAGTATTCTTGGGGGACGTGGAGCGGTATTTTTCCCCTCTGTTGCGTTTCCACCCAGAGCATCGGTTAATAAACTGACATGAACATCAACTGGAGCTTGGATGGTTTCTGGTTTGGACTCAACCATCATAATACCCAAGTTTTCATTCGTGTTGCAATAGTGTACGCTCTAATTCAATGCAATCGTATGGAATAAGGGTTCGCTTCCTCCCGTCTTCCTCTCCGTGTATTTGGAAAAAAATAATACAAGGAAGATGTTTCTGCAAGAAACAAATACAATAACAAAGTAAAATTAAGAAAATATCGATATTTTAGTAATAGTTAAGGTAATCTAAAATGCTACTACTTTCCCCGGCAAGCGGCGCCAATGACGCATAACCAACATAATATAAGGCTAAAGATCACTACAAAAATCATAGATCTAACACTAAAACACTAGTTCAATAGCTTAAGACAGAGACAATAGATCATAGATAAAGTCCATATCTAATTCAATTACTCAAGAACTAGCATATAGGGACTATAGTTCACCCTAATCTATTCATGATTGATTACAATCACATCACTATAATATTCAACCAAAAAACCCAAGGTCAATTTAACCAAAAATAACACATTTCATATGAATCATCACCTAGGGTTAGGGGTAAAGTTCATCTTCTACATATCTACAAACTAACCAAACATCAGATATATAGCTAATTAAGTTAGAGATACATTTTAATATACTCCATAATAGCAAAAAGAAATCGAAACAATTCAATTCACCATCAAATTCGTATTACACTTTAAAACTAACTTTTGAACTAAAGGGGGCAGGGGATCCGGTGGGAGTAGCCAGACCGGGCAAGTGAGAGGGAGGGAGGGCGTAGGGCGAAACAGACGGGGGGGGGGGGGCAAAGCCCACGCCGCGCAGGGCGTAGGTGCATAAGGCCGGGGGCCAACCAAGAGCACGGGGCGAGCCCCCGCACCACAGAGGGGTAACGCCGCGAGCTAGTGGGCATGGGGGTTGAACGGGTGAGATCATGGTCAACTTCCATGACCGCCTTGGGGGGAATTCGGGTTCACACATGGTGAACGACGGGCAAAGGGGACCGAAAGCCAGCACTGGAGAGGGAACGGAGGGAGGGGGTTGGGCAGCGCGGGGGCAGCAAAGGAGATGGAGTGGGAGGGGAAAGTGCATGAGGTTCAGGGAGAACGGTGGAGGTACAGTTGGCAGGGAGGGGTTAGCCCCAGAGGGCGCGCACCAAGGCACCACATGAAACTGGTCACAGGACATCACCGATTTACAAATTTGGGCACGTAAGAAACAACAATAACATTACCTGTAGATCTTAAACATAAACTCTGAGCACACAGTCACGGTTACATTTGGCCAACACGTACACCATAGTTTTGGATCACATAGGTTGTTCATTCATACGATTTCAAACACACATTCATAACATATTACTCATGAAAACACAACACACACCTCATATAATACAAGCAACAACCCAACCTACCAATTATTGGGATCTAGTGACAGGGATATGAAACCGGGAACACCTAGTTTTTTTGATTTGAATATACTTAGCCTAGGGGTCTCTTTCTTCTTTTGAATAGGGCCATATAGACTATCAGATAAGGCAATACCTTTTTTAATACGTTCAAACCTTGACTTGCTGCCAAAATTTTTCTCCTCCAAATTCACGGCCAACACCGAAACCTCAACCCCATTCGACGGCAACCCTCCTTTGCTAATGTGATTGTTAGTTTTTTATTCTTTAAATTTCTCTTCTTTTCTTTGTAGTTCCTTCAAGTGTGAAGGGAATTTGGTCATTTTTTCCTGTTCTTGAAGTATTTTGGCAGAGAGAACGTAATGAGAGAAGAGATAATGATCGGGAAGTGAGATGACTTAAGAAACAGTGAAGTGATATAGTTTAGGCTTAGTAATGACTTAGTCAACTAGGCTCTCCGCTCCTAACTTAAAAAAAAATCTGATTTTCTTTTTTATTACAATCTCGCTTAAATTTAATTAATTAAGTTAATTTTACCATTTTAAATCAATTGCTCATTGCTTTCCACCTAGGTACGAACTCGGATGGACAATACTTCCTCAAAAAGGCCAATTTTCGACCCTCTCTCCCTAAATTGGCCCCTCCCCACCTGGGCCCCTCCACCTATTCGTTAAATAATTAATTACAATTTAGGGTAATTAAGATCCTAGCCTTAGCCGAAAATACCATTTTACTGTACTACCATAACTCGTAGACCTCCAAACTTCAGATTCCCCTTTGTATCTTGTAAAGCTCATCCGGGTAATCTTCATATTCGAGGAGCACTATATGGTGTACCCAACCTTTCCTATATCAACTAACTCCCAAAGTTAGTTGGCTTGGCTATCCAAGGGTTCCAGTCTGGTTCTCGTGCATTAATCCTTGTACCCCCCGGTCAAATTGACCAATTAACACAATTCATATCGAGATCCACAATGAGGGGTAAGGGGACAGTCATCTTGTACAACTAGACCACAACCATCAAGATATTCAAAGTAAGTTAGAATCATGTCAATATTTCACAACAATAATATCAACAAGAAATCCAAGCAGGAAATAACATTTTCACAACTCAAATCTCGTATTACCGTGAAACTAAAAAACAACTTTTTTGAAATAATTTCATGGGACCCCTTTGGGGAAGGATCCCATAACCTTCTAATTGATTATGATTGAGATATTTACCCTTTGCAGCCTTGAACCCACCTCTAGCTTGTTTACAATGGGGATTCTTTGGAGAGGAAATAAGTGAAAGGGCAGAGAGTTTTGTGGGTTTGGGGGAAATTATTATCTTAGGTTCACGACCGAATTCTAGACCCCACACAAGACCATAGTCGTTGACCTCTCAGAGGTCGCAGACAAGCCTGTATACATCATCCTTACTTCAATCTAGGTAAATTTTAGCAGAAAAATTTGAAACTTTTTACTTCTTAACATACATGTATGGCATACTAACTAACCTCATAGGCTTCGTTTCACAAATCCACCATCTAATAACGAGATGATTCAAATGAAGAATCACTTCATAATTTTATTAAATACGTTTTGCCAAACGACATAGTAAAAGTCTTTAAAAAAAAAAAAATGGAAAGAAACACTAGTGGACATTCTCCACTACTATAGCCCTACAGCTAATCTAAGATTATAACGGTAGACATCCGCGAAAGAATGAGGACCTACCAAGTCAGATGAATCTCCACGCCGAAGATGCAACGGTCACCTGTCAGCTCTAGCGTCCAACTGTGCCTGAACCTAAACATTGTAGAATTGTATAGGATTAGACCACTTGGTACAAAATGGGTATATGCAAGCACCCAACCAAGGACATGCATGATAACAACAACTCTCTTTCCTACTAAAATGATTATGGAAAGTCAAGTTTTGTGGACCGGCAAAGATGGGATTAGGGAAGTTTTGTGAGCTGTCCAAATTTAGATTTCTAAAAGTTCACCATGAGAGTAACTGCTCAAAATCATATCATATTGACACATACATAACAACACTTACCCCACATATCACATATCATTTTGCCAATAGCAAACATAACTCGTTCAAATCATTCTTCAGTAACTATGAACCTTGAATTTCTTGGACTTGACGTTAAGACTTCCCCAAAATGAGGGTCCCACCAACATATGGGGACCTCACTTATGGATCCTCTTAGAAAACACTAGTTCCTGCGTCATTTTCATTCATACGTATCCTTTTTCATTTCATCCGTCATAGGCTAGTAATGAACACTATTTTACCTCGATGAAGTTTTAAGACATTCATCAGGTTCGTTGCATTACTCAAAGAATAACCTAGTGTCATTACTTATGCTAGCTCGACCTCTTGTACTCCTATCCTAACACCTTTGGATTCATTCATATTTTATTATATGCATCATTTTGAGGATGACCTCAGTCATTTCATTGGGAACTTTAACTTTAATTTAAAACCAAAAAGAGGTGGATCAACGGCCAAAGTGACCCAAAACTGCTACCCGCGTACTGGGAAGGTGAACCCGCCCGATACCTATTTTTGGTAGTATAGGTTTTTGCTAAAACTAGGAGATATAAGGAAGAACCGATACCCAGCATGCTGGATAGTCTCATCTCATAGAGTTACGTGAACCCTCCGCCCTTCCCTTCCCGAAAGAGGGCATCAAACCGCCATAGCTAGTCTATCGGTGCTCATATCAAGTCCATTTACATTCAAAATCATAACCATGGAAGCTGGATTCTAGTATGATGACATCATAAGCTCAAGAGATGATTTCTCATCAATCATTCGTATTAAGTGTATTATCATTCTAATACTTTCATTAGAGTGTTCAAGAGACTGGTGTCTTCATTAACTTACACTCTGAAAGGTGTACGTTTTTTGGTAACATTCACTTAGCCTTTTGATATTGCTCTCATGTTTCATTAGCCTCTATCGTATTGTCCTACTTCATTACTTTAGCAAATTTTCTCTTCATAGTTTCCATCCCTTATTACATGAATGGTTGTTCCATCATATGCCCATGCACTGACATTTATGTATTTCATTCACAATCTTACTTAACCTTCAGGGTTTCCATCATTTCATTGTTCATTTCACATCATATGCCCGTGCATATGGCCATTTATTGTTTCACCACTCTTTACGTAACCAACCCTTCTTGGTTTAAATTATTTCAGTGTTCAATTTCATCATTTCATTAACATACATCTTAGGTTTACTTTATACTTTCAAAGTGATGCTAGACTTTGGGTCATACATACACGACATTAGGCTTCATTCATAGGTCGTTTAAGTGATCATATCTATCTTCCGAAGATATTTGATAAGAACTTATGGCACTTGTATGGAGGCCAAGTCTCGAGTTTCGATTATGTAGGAGGCATAGTATTCTGATGATTTTATTCCGTATGACTTATGGTATCAATACGACAATTTGGGCAGGGAACCCCGATTTCGAATCCCTTGGACACCACTTCATTTTCTTTTTATTTTATTTTAGGTCCACACGACTTGGCACCCAAGATCGAGCCTAACGTATTCATATCTTTTTTTTCTTAATTTCTTTCTTTGTCCATTCCTTGTCTTGGACCGAAGGTTTTGGGATCGAATCCATCACACCTAGCCTCTACTTTATTTATTTTTTTAATTCCCTTTTTCCTGCCTAGGGTGTGGTTTCAATTCCCAGACATCCTCAACATTTCTTTCTTTTTATTATTTATTGACCAGAGGTTTGTGGATGTCGAATCCCACTCCTCGCATTTTCTCCTTGCGTATTTTCATAATCCCATTTTCCAGGTCCAAGATCCCATTCGAATCTCCCCTCACCATATTAATTTTTAATCACTTTTTTCATGGTTCTTGATAACATGGTGAGGTCACGGGTTCAATCCTCCATGACTCACTGTTAATTTATTGTTCACAACATTTTGAACTACTTCAATGTGACCTAATCCATCAACTTGTATCTTGAAATTTTGTAGCTTTTTTCAGCATCTTTTAATCACATTACACGTTAGTTGTTAGGGAAATTTCATATTCATTTTAGAACGTTTTAGGGCATTTTCTGGATTCATTTGGCCAAGAGTTGCTCCTCATTCAACCAGATTACACTTTAACATTAACATCACAATTACATAAATTTGTAGACCTTTAGCTCGAGAGAACATAGTTTACGGTTTCACACATTTGCACACACGTAACATAGGGTTTTCTCGGATACTAGGTTTGTCCATTCATATCCATTTCTCCAAACAGACATAATGAACATATTCATCACGTACAAACAACACAACAGGCCTAATTCTTCCGGCAAACATCCCAACCTACTAATCCTTGGGAGCTAGTGATAGGTACAATGCAACCGGGAACAACCCTACGTTTTTTCGATTTGAAATATATTGAACCTTAAGGGTATCTTGGGAAAGGTACCATAGAGGGAAGAGAACCCCCTGATTTTTTGTGAAGTTTTGGTAAAATTTGCATTTTTTGGTTTGTGTATAAAGGATGAATATATTAAGTAATGTGACATAATTTTGCAAATTTCTAGTTTGAGTCATGTTGTGCATTTTGTATGGTGAGTCTTTATGAAAGGATCTCTCTCATGTTGGTAAGAGTTGAACTTTGGCATAATTGACTCATAAAATGCTATGTTGAGCTCTTGTTGTTGTGGAAGGATATTCCTTATAATATAATTTTGAGCCTTATGTGTTGGTACATGAAAGTTTTGACAAGCCTTGTGTAAGTGATATGGGGAATGTTTTATTTATTATTCTTGGGTTGGCTGCTAGTCGGTGAGTCTATTCCGTCCTTCAAAACAATTTTAGTGTCATTGGGGATGAATGTTCCTAAGGGGGATAATTCAATTAGAATATCCAACTTGTTCAAGATCCTAACCGTAAGTGTCATAATTTAGACACGTTTTTAAGGTCTCTTTTAATAAATTATAAGTCTATAGGGGTCATTGAAACGAAACCATCCAATACGTCATGAATTTCCCGGAAACTATTCAGAGGATGTATTACGTGCCTTAGCCTATTTGACTATCTTTTAGGAGTCGGAAATTCATAAAATTTGTTGGAAGGATTTCTAAAATATGTTTAATTTGATTCATGGTCGAAACGTTTGGGTATGAATCCCCAAGGACAAACCAAGGGCCCTTGAGGAGAACCCTTACATTTGGGGGTCAAAGACTGACTAGGCAAAGTGCGCCCATGAAGTGAATCGACGATGTGTGTGTGGATCGACGGGGCATCGATGCCATCTGTCGACCAATACTTATCCATGTTGGCTAATGGTCCATTTTGGACCAATCTATGAGCTTACCTACGGAAGAGGAGCTGGCCGTTGATTGACCCACGATCTGTCGATCGTGGTTTCATCTGTAAGGAATGTTTTCATTGCACGTTTTAAGTTAGTTCCAATTAATTAACTAAAGTGTTATTTAATTGTAGGGATACTGATATCTAATTAACTTAGTTATACCTAATATAAAAGTCCTAACCTAATTAGACTAACTACTCTCATAACTCACAAACAGTCTTTCTCTTCTAGTGAAAAACTCCATTGAGACCAATATATGGGAGGTTGGGATGCAAAAGTCATAATTTCACCATCAAAATATTCATCATTAGTAGGTATGGATCTAATTCACCTTTGAGACCTCTTCCCTCAAAGGGTTCCATCGAATCGATTTCAAAAGTTGAGTTTTCAAGTGGTTTCATCCATCTAGAAATTGATGTTATGAATTGATTTTTTTTGTAATTTAATTTTGGAATTTTTTTATCTATATTACATGTATTCTTACTATTATATGAATATATCTTGATTTTTTTAGTCAATTTGAGAATATGACCTTTACCCCTTAACCCTAGGTTATGATCTTGATTGTATTGGTTATATTTGTTCAATGAACTTGTGATTGGTTGAATTACTAATTATTATGTTGTTAACAATCATGATCATATGGTGATTTAATAGTCCTTTAATTCTAAGTTCTTTCTGAGAAGTGATCTCGGTTATGAGTATGCTGTGATTAACCTAATTATCTTATCTTAAGCTTGAACAATGGGTAATTGTGTTGTGTAGCCGATAAAATTAACTTATTATTATTTTGGTTTTATATGAAACTACAAACCTAATTCAGTTATTAAGGGTTTGATGGTAAGACCATGATGATGAACTGTCAGGATACTTGGTAAGAGTCCTTATGATCCCTATCCTTTACTTCAAATTATGATTAGATAGTTATAAGTCATGATGGTTGTCTTGGATTGCCTCGTATTAGATTTGATAGGTGGTATGATGTTGAATTGCATGTATTGACTATGATCCTGAGGGTGTTGTCTTAAGATGTAAATGTTAATAACTATGTGAATGATTACCAATATCTTAATCATGATACGAAAATTAATGTGCTAACCTCACCTGTATGAATTATAATGAACTACGAAAATCTCGTTCAATTCTCTTATTGAGATCGTGATGATGAATGATTTGTGTAAAGGGTATCTACGACTTACATAAGATATATAATAAAGACATTAACGACATTTCAAAAGGGACTCTAGCTTAGCACCGAGTGAACTAGGTGGCATTGCCTTGCCCACATAGGGAAGGTAGGACTCACTCATTTACTCTTGAGATTGGAGACTACAATGCATGTAGCATAAAGAGGGTCCCCTATATCTCCTAGTTCTTAGACAATGTTTCCCCCCATAGGAATACTAGCAAGTGGATCCATGTAGTTGCTATGTTCATGTTTTGGTACTACCTTGGCAAGTAGTACGCCTTCTTCCGCTGTAGGGTTCCATGAAATCGGATTCGACATTAGCTCATGTGATCTATGTATGTTAGGTCAAGATGTTCCAAAAAGGTAAAATGAACTAAAAGAATGAACTTTAACTAAGATAACGTAAGGGGTCTAGCTTAGTCTAGGTAGTGGTATGGGACTCTACATAAACATTACACTAGTTAGCCTTGAGGGGAGTCTTAGGAGGATGTTCTTATGTATGAATATTCTTAAGATGATAAATGATATGTATATGATGAACTTAAACATGGTTGATATTATATGTTGATTAGTTTCACATATGAATATGTGTTGGTAATAACCTTGTTCAGTAAGATGATATATACTGCCTAAATGCTCTGCTATGTGAAGTAGGATGGTAGTCATGATTCTTGTTGGGTTACTTGATGCGTAAGGTTATGGGGTTTACTTGGTCTTGGTACTGTTTGACTGATATGGGTTCATGGGTGATGTTTCTTCTTGGTTATGATAAATTTTACTCTTATATTCATGGCTGTTGCTAGTATGACTTGATGGAGAAGTTACTTGACTATTCATTCAATATTATGATACTCCTGTTGACTTGACTAGTCTTGATGTTGTGTTTTTGTGATTTACCGTCTATGACCTAAAAACATGTCCTATGAGTTGGTATGTCTTCTCGTTCAATATGCATAACGGTTTTTTAAGAAAGGCCATGCATACTCATGAAAGTGTCCCTTTTTTTCTTAGCATGTTTGTTCAAAGAAATTGTGCATATGGTCTCATAATTAGGTACAAGGGTGTAGTAACCCCCCATTCTTCTTCCTTTTCCCCCACATTTTAGTTTGTCTGGTCGTTTAAGGACCTTTGGAACTACTTTGAAGAAGACTTTCAATTCAATTCTGATCATCCAAGTTTAGGTAGGTCCCTCACTTTTCGAGGGCAATGCTGATATCAAGCTTTGAGTGTTGTAGTATTAAGCTCTTATGTTTCTTTCTTTCATTTGAGTACTAAACATTGTATGACCTATAGGTGGCCCTTGTTGTATTGATGTATGGGCTAGGACCACTTTGATATACTCTATTAGATGGTTTGTTATGATAAAAATATTTTGGACTATGTTATATTCTATATATTTTGTGCAATAAAAGGAAGACTATAATCTTCCATAAGAAGGGTAGAATGTATCCTCGATATACATACTAGATGTGTATGAGAGTTCTATGTAAACCTCCAATTAGAAGTAAAATGAAAAGTTTTAAATTTTCCGCTAAAATTTGACTATGAATGTAATGATGAAGATAAGCGTTTCGTGAACCTCCGCCTTCCCTGAAAGCGGCAATCACCGCTCATAAATCTTTAATTTTCCCACTCTCCCATTCGCTTTTCTTTAATTTATCTTCTTCACGTCGCTGCCTGGACAAGAGGTGTGGGTTCGATTCCCATTCCTCCCATTATATTTATTTTAATCTTGTTCTCTTCTCCTAAACAGCATACCGAGTTTCGATTCCCCCAGCCCCCTTTCCATTTTCTTATTTCGCGAATTCCAGTTGCCAAAGGGTGAGGTCACAGGTTTGAATCCTGGTGGCCTCATCTCTTTAAAATGTATTTAATTTCCAGATTTTCAACCTTCTTTTTGAACGAAATTAAGGTACACCAAGCCGGAAATTTATTCATTATTTTTAGCTTCCTTTTCAATCACCTTGTCAATGTTAGTTCTTAGGGAGTATTCATATACCTTTTTAACACCTTTTTGGAGCATCTTTCAATGAGTTTTATTTGCTAAAATATTGTCACTAAATCATAAAACATTTCTTCATGAAACATAAAAACGATTTTTCATGGACTTATCACATAAAACAACAACTACACAACTTTAATTCAATTATCAAATTTTTGGGCATCAATCCGAGACCCTTTCCAAAGTCACATACTTGCACACACTTGCACATACTTCTAACACCCCATTTATTGTCATTTTCATGATTTCACGTACATAAACAATCTTCACATTCAACGCAAAACATCAGAGATACCTAAATCTACAAGCAACCTACCCAACCTACGAATCATTGGGAGCTCGTAACAGGGACATGCACAGGGAAAACAATCTAAGTTTTCGGACGAATGACTGAATCTTAAGGTCTCTTGGGAAGGGAACAAAGGGGAAGTAACCCATACGTTATTTTACTGTTCAAATTGTTGAACGTTGGGCTGCCAAACCCTATCAAAAATTAGTCCAACCTTCCGTCAACTTCCACAAAACACTCGACGACATTTCTCTTTTTGCCCTTAAACGTTTTGGTTACTTTTGTTTTTCTCTTGAAATTTCACGTGAGTTCTTAAGTATTAAAGAACTCTTAATATTATTTCTTTTCTTTAGTTGTTTGCAGAAACAATGTTAAGAGAGATATTGAAACGTGAGAGAGGGATCGTGAGGCGTGTCTAATATTAGGAGTTTTAGTTTGGGAATTAGCAAACGAGGACTCCATATTAATTTAAATAAAAACCGATTGAAATTATACGAGGGAAGGATCTTATGCCCTTAAAAAATCGATTAGAAAACATAATTAAAATCACCAATATGTTGCTTCATGGGGCTCGAACACTCGGTGGAGTGTCCCCTTTCGAAACTGGAACATTTCGAGGTCAACCCGAGCCTAATTAGTTAGTTATTTAAATTAAATAGTTATTAATTAATTCCCTTTAAGGGTAATTTACGAGATTACCCTTGGACTGGAAAAAACCATGGTAAGAACCGGTGACCCGCAACGAAGGGCCCTGGGTAAGTCTAGGAAAGAACCGGGCGGACGAAAGGGCAGTGGGGGGAGGCCACAGGGGGGGGGCCAACCGGGCCAAGCGCACAAAGCCCCAAGGGATGGGGGCAGGGGGGCGGATGAGGACAGTTCATAAAGGTCTGGTTCTAAACGCGGATCAATCCGTTGAACCTGGGTCTTAATTAATCGCTAGCATTCTTGACACCCTTAAGCATTTATTTCTTCATTTTTATTTGTTATCCTCATCCCATCCATCCCACCTTAGAACATTGCTTCCCCGATGACACGTACCACTACCGTCGTCATTCTCATAGATCGAATAACATAATCACTATGCACAAATCAGCAATAGGCAACAGAATACAGAGAGTAAGGCACATACCTTAAGAATATGAAGTCTAACCTCTGAGAGCTTAAAAGATTAGGTAGCGGAATCTCATGCGGCCTCAAGCCCTCCCACTTAGCACCTCTCAAACAAGATATTCTCCACAATACCTTCACTGTGTCAATCTCTTGTTCCTCAACCGCTTGACCTGTCTGTGGTAAGATCTCAAACAGGTACTGCTTGTCTCAGATACAAGTCATTCAGCAACCCCCAACCTTCCACAGGTAGAACGATTTGGATCACCTAAACTTCTTCAACATAGAGCTGAAAGAATGGATGGATGAAGCTATCTCTTGAGCAATGCTAACTTATATGTCCCTCATCCCACCACTGCAGGTCTCATATGGCCCAACATACCTGGACTCATGCTTCCCTTTTCAACAAATCTCATCAACCTTTCATAGGTGTAGGCTTCAAGTAACCTGGCTTGACCAACATCAAATTCTAAGGGCCCGCTTCTGTTGTCTGCATATTAACTTCATTCGGCGTAAGCATAGCCGAACCTATCCTAATCACTCTTACCTTCTCTAAGGCCTCATAAATGATCTCTGGACCCAAAATGTATGACTCTCTAACCTCGAACCACCCAACTGGAGATCTATACCTCCTATTATACAGTTCCTCAAATGGTGCCTTCCCAATGCTGGAGTGATAGCTATTATTATACGAGAACTCTATCAAAGGAAGATGGTCATTCCAGCTACCTCTGAATTCAATTACACATGCCATCAACATGTCCTCCAATGTCTAAATGATGCACTCTGCCTGCCCATCAGTTTGAGGATGAAAGGCGGTACTTTACTTTACCTGCGTGCCCATGCTTTTCTGGAAAGATCTCCAGAAATGTGAAGTAAACTGAGCTCCTCTATCTGAAATGATAGACAAAGGAATCCCATGACACCTCAAAATCTCATCAATATAAAGTCTCGCATAATCCTCGACTCTTTAGGTAGACTTCACAGGTATAAAGTGAGCAGATTTAGTCAACCTGTCCACAATAACCCATATGGAGTCATGTTGTCTCCTAGTCCTCGGAAGATCAACCACAAAGTCCATATTAATGGCTTACCACTTCCAAGTCGGAACCTCAATAATCTGAGTCAGACCACCAGGATTAAGATGCTCTGCCTTAACCTGCTGACAAATAGGACACTTAGCCACATATTCTACAATGTCCTTCTTCATGCCATCCCACCAATAGATCTACTTAAGATCATGATACATCTTGGTCGAACCTGGATGTATGGAATATCAGGAACCATGGGCCTCTTCCACAATCTTGGTACGCAAATTATCCATATATGGTACACACAGCCCGTCATGATACATAAGTATATCATCACCTCCCAAAGCAAAATACTCAACAAAACTGAGTCCTTCAGCTCCATCAACACAGGATCAAGATGCTGACCCTTCTTGACTTCAATTACCAAGGATAATTCAGAACTAGGATGAACTGAAACACCCCCACTAGTAGAGTCAACAAATCGCACACCCAGTCTGGGCAGTCTATGTACCTCTTTTGCCAAGTCCTTCTTCTCTTCCTCAATGTGGGTTGTACTCCCCATGCTCATCCTGCTCAAAGCATCATCCACATCATTAGCCTTAACTGGATGGTAGTGCACATTCATGTCATAATCCTTCAACAGCTCCAACCATCTCCGCTGACGTAGATTCAACTCCCTCTGTGTGAACACGTACTGGAGACTCTTATGATCTGTGAACACATCCACATGCACTTCATACAGATAATGCCTTAACAGCTTCAGTGCAAACAGCACAGCATCCAACTCTAGGTCATGAGTGGGATAATTCTTTCTAATGAACCTTGAGCTATCTGGAAGCATAGGCTATCACCTTACCAACCAATATAAGAACACAACCCGAACCAACCCTAGATGAATCACAATACACAGTGTAATTCTCACCACACTTAAGCAGAGTAAGCATCAAGGCTGAAGTGAGTCTGTCCTTGAGATCCTGGAAACTCTTCTCACAAGTCCCCGTCCATTCAAACCTGGATTTCTTCTTCGTCAAAGCTTTCAATGGGTAGCAATGGAAGAAAAGCCCTTCACAAACCTGCGGTAGTAACCAGCCTATCCCAGAAAGCTACAGATGTTAGTGGGAGTAAGGGGCTTTGGCCAGTTCTTAACAGCTTCAGTGTTCCTAGGGTCCACATCTACACCTTGATCGGACACAACATGACCCAGGAAGGTCACTGATCTAAGCCAGAATTCACACTTGCAGAATTTGGCATACAACTATGTCGTCTAAGTACCTTCAAGGTAAGTCTCAAATGTTGTTCATGCTCTTCCTTGGTCTTAGAATAGATGAGAATGTCATCAATGAATACTATGACAAAAGAGTCAAGGTATTCACGAAAGACCCTGTTCATGAGATCCATAAATGCAGCAGGTGCATTCGTGAGAACAAATGACATGACTAGAAACTCATAGTTACCATACGGTACAAAGGTGTCTTTGGGATATCTCCATTCCCTAACCCTAAGATGATGGTACCCTGAACGCAGATCAATTTTCAAAAAAGAAACTAGACCCGGGGATTTAGCAAACAAGTCATCTATCTTGGAAGTGGATACTTGTGTTTATATGACTTTGTTGAGCTGCCGATAATCGATACACATTTCTAAGGGGTCCCATCTTTCTTCTTTACAAAAAAAACACTGGAGCGCCCCAAGGGGATATTGCTCGGCTGAATGCAACCCTACCAATTGGATTTTTCAACTGCAGCTTAACTCCTTTGAGTTCTGTTGGAAGCCATTCTATAACAGAATGAGATTGGTTTAGTATGGGTTTTAAGTCGATACCAAATCAATCTCTCAAAGGGGAGGGGACTCCAGGCAAAATTCAGGGAAACACATCTGGAACTGATCACTACAGGCACTAAGTCTGTGGGGTGGAAGGAATGTTAATGATCTACATCATTCGCAAATAATAAGATGAAATAGTAAAACCCTTGACATGCATTTTAGTGTCCTTAAGATTTGACTCAAGGGATTAGGATGGAAATTGAATTGTACCATCCCCAGACTAGATTCTTCTTCATTAGGGAAGCGAAATCTCATGACTAGACTAAGACAGTCCAAGCAATATACACAATGTGAAGCCAGTCCATGCCAAGAAAACACAAAATCATGCATGGGCAACTCAACCAAGTTTGCACACATAGTCTTACCACTTACAACTATAGGTCATTCCTTCTATACTATATTAGTTCTTACATTTTCTCCTAAAGGTGTACTAATCACTATAGGATCATGCAGAACTTTAGGCAATATCTTAAAAGTGAGAGAAAGCAAAGGAGTTACAAACGAAAGCGTAAACCCTGGATCAAGTAAAGAATAAACAGAAGTAGAGAATACTTCCAGCATACTTGTGACCACATCAGCGGACTTCTCCTGCTCCTCCCTACCCTTCAGGGAATAGAAATTGTTCCTCTTATGAGGCTCGGTTTCTGCTGCACCCTGTGGATTTGGCCTAGACTGAGCATTACCTCCAGCCTGACCTCTGTTCTATGGGTAGTCTCTAACCATGTGCCCACTCTTACCGCAACCAAAGCAGGCATTAGTTCCCTATCTGCACTCTTCATTGTAATCTCGGCCACACTTAGCACAGTTCTTCTTAGGACGTTGCATCTCACCTCCATTGCCCTTCTTGGGCTCAGGTCTGCCTCTTTTAGGTGTTGTACTCCTCTGAGAGTTAGAGTTCCCAGAACTCTGTTGTTCCTTCTTGAACCTAGGCTACTCACGGATGCCAAAATTATTTTTGTGGCCTCCAAGGCTGGGTTCCGCCAGATCTTGAGGCCTAGGCCTCCTAACATCACGAACACCTCTCTTCTTGTGGATGTCCTCTACCTGCTGGACATTGACCATTAAATTGGAAAGTTCCATATTATCATGGAGCATCGCAGACTAACACTTCTCCTTCAGGTCTCCATTGATTCCCGTGAAGAAGAATCCCGTGTGAAGAACCCTGCCATCTCACCCTGCTGTTCGAAAACCAGGGAGGTTGTAGCCCATACCTGGATAATTTCAACAAGGCTCAGTACTCTCTCATTCTTCTAGTAAATTCTAAGGAAAATAACATACATACCTTGATAGCTTAAACAAACTTTAGGGAATACTCCCTGACTGTCATATGCATGTTTAGGGTTGATTGAAACTCCTCAACCTTAGCTTCCCTCATCTCTCTGGGAAGAATATCTCCAGAAATGTGTCTTGAATAGATCTTAGATGAATGGCACGTCACCCAAAAACTCGACTATTTTGCCACATCTTGCACCAAGTATTGCAACATCCTTGAGCGTATAAGAGCCAAATTCGGCCTGTCCTCAGTCTCTGTGGCACCAACATAGACCCACCAGAATCGATGTTACCTCGGCAAAACTCCTGAGGATCCTCTGCTGTCTAGACCCGGTGAATATATGGGGGTTCATCCTCGTGACAAGTCTCGCAGCCGTCAGCTATGCTGCAAAACCGGGTGGGTTCTCCTTTCTAAACATCTGATAAGTTGATTGGGCCGTCATAGCTGAGCTGCATTCTTAAGGCCTGTGCCAATCGAAGCTAGAGAGCCCTCACCTCGCCTCATAAAACCAACTAGGTTAACTGGCAGGCACTCATTCAGCAGGAGCCTTGAGGGGATATTTATGTACCCCCGCACATTGCTCCTGCTCTCCTAGACCATTAGCTCTCCTGTGTTCATTCTCTGAAAAACAACAAGAATTGATGTTAGACAATGCTCTTACACCAAGAACCAGACATAGGAAAAAACACAATAAGCTCAGATAAGGACATTTTCCTGTTGCATTCATGCAGTCCTAATCAAGGATAAGTGGGCACTTCACTACCATGACTTAAAAACTACTCAATGGGTTGATGTGATGTGAACTTTATCTTCCGAATTTAACCTACGGCACTGATTGATACCAACTTTTTACGCTTGGATCTATTACCCCAGACGAATCGGCGTCGTTGACCGGCCTTTTTTTGCTCAGAGGCTCGCAGGACCAAGCTACTTACTCATTTTACTTTGCAAGGGTATTTTGGAGAGAATTTTAAAAACTATTTTGTTTCCTTAACATACTTATAAAACTTCTCATTAATTACATATGTCACTATCAACCATCTAAAATATAAGATGATAAGAACGGAAAGAAAAGAAATAGTTCAATTATATTAAGTGCATAATGCCAAATGGCCACCAATACATAGTCTGAATTTAAAAATAGGAAAGAAACGTTAGTGGAGAATGCTCACGAGCTCAACTCTACAACTAAGCTAGAATATTAAATAGCAGCATCCTCGAAAGAATGACGACCTACCAAAACCGGATGAATGTTGAACGTCCAGATAACTGCAGCGATGATCCTGTAGCTCTATAGTCCACATGTACCTGAACCTAAAATAGTAGAGTTTGTATAGGGTTAGTACACACTTGTACTAAGTATGGGTATATGAAATCACACACCAAGGACATGCATGATAAAGAATAGCTCTTTCCTAACAACATGATTTTTGGAAGTCAAGTCAGTGGACTTGCCAAATTGAGATTAGGGAAGTTCCGAATTTGGATTAAGAAAGTCAATGAGCTTTCCAAATTTTAATTTGGAAATTCAATGAGCTTTTCAGATTTGGAATAGGAATGTTATGACATGAGAATAACATACATCATCATACTTTTACATTTGCACACAGCATATTACATTTACACATAGCTCATATCATATAGCATACAAACACATTTGGCATGTAGGAACACAACTTCATTATATATTCATTCAATGCCATGTGACCTTGGGAATCATGTATAAAATCACGACTCCCAGAAGAATATGAGGGATCAATAGATGGACTCAACTAGGGGAGTCTTCATTAGCAAACACAAAGTCTGTTGTTCAGTCATACGTACTCCATTTCATGTCATTCATAGGCCAATGTAAAACACCAGCTTATACCTAGGAGTAGTTTAGACTTTAATTAGGTTCGTTGTTGCAAATGACCAAGAATGACCCTGTCAGTACTTGAATCTACCTCACCTTTTTGAAATTTATTCCTATCTTAACACCTTTTGGTATCATTCATTTCATTATGTGCATCATTGAGGCTGGCCAAAATTTATTCATGGGAAACTTATCTTTAACCGACATTTGTCTGTTGAGCATATGATCAGTGTCTCCCCATCGAAAAGAGGGTGGGATCAACGGCCCAAAGTGATCCATAACATGCTAGCGTATGGGAATTTAACCACGCCAGATCCATATTGTTGTATAGTTTCAAATACTAGGGAGATATAAGGAGACCCATTAACGGAATCGGACACTGATATGTGAGAGTTACGTGAACCTCAGCCCTTCCTGAAAGAACGGCATCACGCTTTCAGACCTAGCCTATCGGTTTCAATATAAATGTTTCATTACATTATATCATACGTCATGGACGTTGGCTTCTAGTAGGAGACATTCATATCTCATAGATGATTTCTCAATCTCATCAGAGTATGGTATCTTAAGCTCATACTCATTAGAGTGTTCATAGAGACTAGTTCTTCATTTATCTTACACTCACATGGTGAGTAACGTTTTGGTAACATTTACTTAGGCTATTTAAGATTGCTCGAATCATTACAATTAGCCTAATATTTCATGTTGTACACCACATTCAATTCAATAGCACCTTTTGCTTTTCATAGTTACTCAAAATTATTAGGGAATGTCCATTGCATATAGACAATGCGCTTGGACATTCAGTGTGTTTCACACCCTTACGTACCCTTTTAGGGTTTCATCATTCATTGTTCATGTCATCATTCATTGGTCATCTATCTTATGCCAATGCACTTGTTCCATTTATCTATCTAACACTCATACTTAACCTTCTAGGGTTTCATCCATGTCATTACATAACATCGGGAGGTTACTTACTTTTAACGTATGCTAGACTTATGAGGTCTATACAGACAAGGCCATGGGGTTTATTCATCGTTAGTTAAGTTATTCATACATTCCTAAGATTAGGTAGTACAAGACTTATGCATCTTTATATGCCAAGATCTTGATTCGATCAAGTAGGGGTGGCATTATTTGGAATTCTTTTGTTCACGTATGAACTTATATATCAATATGGAAGTTTGGGCAAGGAAAACCCAAGTCGAATCAGTTCGGATAAAATTTACATTTCATTTATTTTATTTTATATCTCCATGATATTGGGACTCTAGAGATTGTTGAAACCCCATCATAACATTGTATCTGAGTTTTATACTTGGTTTTCCTCTTAGATTTGGCCCAAAGGGTTTGTGGGTTCCAACCCCCAAAACCCCTTTTATTTTCAGATCATCTTGTGCCAAAATTTCTCCTAAACCAAAGAGGCGTGGGATCACAACCCCCACAGCCTCTTTTATGTATTCTAATTTTTCAATGGAATTGGAAGGTTGTGGGTTCAAACCCCCACAGCCCCTTATTTAAATTTTATTTTCTAGGGGCTGTGAGGTTGTGGAGTTCGATGTCCCCACAAATTCCTTATATTTATTTTAATAAAAATTCACTAAAGTAACGGTAGCAGTGAGGTTGTGGTATTCTAACCCCCACAGCTATTTGTTTAATTAAAATTTCTCCTTCTCCTTTCCAGCCTTGAGGCGTGGGTTCGATTCCACTCCTCCCATTCTTTTTATTTAATTTCTCTTCTTCACTCGCTCCCTAGGACGTCGTGGATTTGATGCCCACGCCTCCATTTATTTATTATAATTATGTTCTCTTTCTAAACCAGGCATGACATCGTTTTGAGCCCCAATCCCCTGTTCTTTTCTTTTTTCACGAATTCCAGTAGTAGCCAAAGGGGGAGTTCACGATTTGAATCATGGTGGCATCACTCTTAAAATGTATTAAATTTCAAGATTCCAACCTTCTTTTTGGAACGAAATCAAGGTACACCAGCCGGACACGGGAAATTTGTTCATATTTTAGACTTCATTTCATCAAACTTTTCAGGTTAATTCTTAGGGGTCTTCATTATTACCATTTTAACAAATCTTTAGGGAGCATCAATGAGCTTTATTTGGATAAAAAATTTTCATTAAAAATCAGGACACATATCTTATATGAACATCACGATTTTTCATGGATTTAGCACATAAAACAACAGAACTAAAAACCTTTATCAAATTTAGCAATTCAAGAGTGAACCTTGCCAAAGTCACATACTTGCCACACACTTGCAACATACACTTCAAACACACATTGATTGTCATTTCATGATTCCACGTACATAAACATATTCAAATTCAACACAAAAACATCAGACCATACCTAAATCTACCAGCAACCTATCCAAACCTACGATCATTGGGAGCTAGTGGACAAGGGACAGGCACGAGAAAACCATCCTAGTTTTCGGGACTGAATGAATGGAATCTTAAAAGGTCCTCTTGGGAAAGGGACCAAGAGTTAGGGAACCCATACCTATTTTTGTTCAAACGTTTAAAGTTTATGCCAAAAACATCTCCAAAAACCCAGTCAACCTTCCTCAATGTCCACACCACTCGTTTTAGCGGACAACTTCTCTTTTCCTTAACGTTTTTGGTTACTTTGTTTTTTAAAATTTCATTATGAGTTTCTTCAAGAGTGAAGAACCCTTAATATTATTTCATGTCTTTGGTTTTGGAAGAAGAAACAAACGTGGAGAGAGATGCTTGGAACACGTGAGAGAGAGATTGCGAGGAGTAGTCTATATTAGGGGTTTTAGTTTGGGACTAGTCAAACTAGGACTCTTGTTAATTTAAATAAAAACCCTGATTTAATTATCAGTTAAAGGATCATTAGGATCTTAAAAACAAATCATATTATAAAACATAAAACTAAATCACCCAATATGTTGCTTCCTTGGGGCTCGAACTCGGGTGCAAGTGACCCTTGCCGAAAGACCATTGCGGGTTCAACCCGAGGCCTAATTGTTCTTTAGGTATAAATAATATAACTAATTAGTTAATTAATTCATTAGTAATTATGATATTACCCCTTGGATGAAAAATCCATTTTTCCCCGACCCTCAAAACTTTTAAAATGTCCTCTTTAAGTTCTTATAAAGACACTTACGATTAATCTCATTTCAAGAGCCCTACACGGTTTGTTCCAACCTTTCCAAGATCAACTAACTCCCCAAGTTAGTTGTCTTGGCCGTGGTAAGGGTTCTAAGGTCTGGTTCTACGCGTATCAATCCGTGTGAACCCTGGGTCTAATCGCAAGCATTCTTGACACCTTATGCATTTATCTTATTCATCTTTTAGGGTTGTTACACCTAACCCCTTGACAGGAAGAATGGATGTTGGATCACCTATACACCTTTTAAGCATCAAAACATGAAACACTGGATGAACAGAAGCCAAGTCATTTGGTTATTTCAGTTCATAGACAACATTCCCTACTCACGGTAAGATTTGATAAGGAACTATATACTTCGGACTCAACTTGCCTTTCTTACCAAACCTCATCACCCCTTTCATAGGTGATATCTTCAGGTAGTGATTTACCTCGAATTCAAGAGCTCTCTTCCTGCTATCAAAATATGATTTTTGACGACTGTAAGCAGTAGCCAGTCTATCCCTGATCATTCTCAGCTTTTCAATAGTCTCATGTATAATGTCAGGGCCAAGGATGGAATAATCTCCTACTTTAAACAACCCAATTGGGGACCTACATCTCCTGCCATACAATTCTTCAAAGGTCCCATCCCAATGGTGGAATGGTAACTATTATTATAAGATAACTCCATTAGTGGCAAGTGGTCATCCCAACTCCCCTTGAAGTCAATAAGACATGATCTCAGCTTGTCTTCAAGGGTCTGAATGGTACACTCTGTTTGTCCATCCGTCTGGGATGAAACGCAGTACTAAGCTTCACCTGTGTACCTAAGCTCTTTTGGAAAGATCCCAAAAGTATAGAAGTGACTGGGCCTCCCTAGTCCGAAATGATAGATAAAGGGAATCCCAGCACCTCACTATCTAAATCAATATACAATGGCTAATCTTCAGCCTGATAAGTCGCTTACATGTATGAAGTGAACAGACTAGTCATTTTGTCAAAATAACCCTAATGACTTCATGTAGTCCTCTGTACTAGGCAGGACCAACCACAAAATCAATTTTAATAGCCTCCCACTTCATGTCGGGGGATTCTCATTCGAATGAGTAAGGACCTCCATAGGCTAAGGTGTTCGGCCTTAACCCATTGTCAATTGGGGGGAAACTACCGCCACCAAACTTAAAATACTTAGAAATACTTGCTTCAACCTCCCACCAATGATCTCCTGAGATCATGATAACATCTTGTGGAAACCTGATGAACAGAATACATTTCAGCCATGGAGCTTCTTTAATAATCTGTGACCTCAGCATCAATATTGGTCACATCCAAAAATCTGCCTGGTATACAACACCATCCTCCCCTAGGAGAATGATTCATGTAAGCCTACTCAACACTGAGTCTTTAAACTCCATGAGCACTAGGTAGAGATTGTTGTGTCTCTTTAAACATCTTCTAGAAACAAATGAGATTCAAAACACTGGATTAACAGAACACATCCCCACTTGGATGTATCTACCAGCCGTACACCGACCTAGAAAATTGGTGTGTTGTACTCTTTAACCAGATCCTTCATTCATCTTCAAAGAAACACAATTGGCCCATGCTCAATCGCCTCAACGCATCAGCCACCTAAATTGGCCTTACCTAGTTGATAGTGGACACTCTGTCATAATCCTTGAGCAAGCTTAGCCATTTCTCTGATGGAGATTCAATTCTCTCTGTGTAAAAAACATACTGCAAGACTTTTATTGTTCAGTAAAACACCAACATGTACACCATATAAAGAATGGCTCCAACAAAGCTTTAATGCCAAAACCACAATTTAATCAAGATCATGGGGTAGGGTATTCTCTCGTTTAGATTTTCAACCAGTCTTGATGCATTATGCAATCACCTTTACATCCTGCAGTAAGATTACCTCCCAAACCTACTTGGGAAGCATCACAGTATACCACATACCCTACACGACTCCTCGGCAATGCGAGAACTAGGGATGAAGTGAGTCGGTCTTTGAGCTCTTGAAAGATTATTTCACAAGTTTCAGACCATTCAAACTTCGCCTTCTTTTTTGTTAAAGTTGTCAAGGGGCGGCAATAGTGGAAAAGCCCTCAACAAACCTACGATAATAATTAGCCAAACCCAAGAAACTTCGAATACCGGTAGGAGTAAGGGGTCTCGGCCAATTCTTTACTCCCTCAATCTTTTTCGGGATCAACCTTAACACCTAAAAGTAGGACACAACATGACCAGGAAATTACTGATCTCGGCCAAAACTCACATTGCTAAAATTTTTCATACAGCTGATGTTCCATGAGTACTGCGTGTTTCATTCTCAAATGTGTTCATGCTCTTTTTGGTTCTTAGAGTAAATTGAGGAGTAATCTATGAATACTATGACAAAAGAATCAACGTATTCATGGGAAACCCTATTCATAAGGTCCATAAACGCGGCTGGTGCATTAGTGAGACCAAATGACATGATAAGAAACTCGTAATGACCATACCTAGTATGGAAATCAATCTTTGGAATGTCCTCTAGTCTCACTCTAAGCTGGTGATATCCTGATCGGAGATCTATTTTAGAAAAGAAACTTGAACCTTGGAGCTGATCAAATAGATCATCAATTATGGGAAGATGGTATTTGTTCTTTATAGTGACATTGTTGAGCTGCCGATAATCGATACACATTCTAAGGGTTCCATCCTTTTTCTTAACGAACAACACTAGAGCACCATATGGGGATATGCTCGGCTGGATGAAGCCCTTATCAATTAGATCTTTTAACTGCAACATCAACTCTTTGAGTTCAGCTGGAGCCATTCCATAGGGAGGAATGGCAATTGGCTTGGTATTGGGATCTAAGTCAACACCAAAATCAATTTCGCTTCAGGAGGAAATCCTAGTAAATCATCTGGAAAGAAATCTTGAAACTCGTTCACTATGGACACAGAGTCTATGGAAGGAATCTCATGCTCTAAGTCATTGACTCTGACTAAGTGGTATAAATACCCCTTATATAACATCTTATTGGATTTAAGATTGGAAATTATTTGGCTTGTTGGATTTGAACCACGCCCTTCCCATTCCAGCTCTAACTTATTTGGAAACTGAAACCTTACTACCCTGTTTCGACAGTCTATGGTAGCATAACACTTATGGAGCCAATCCATACCCAAGATTATATCAAAATCAAGCATGGCTAATTCTATTAGGTCAGCATAGGTGACTCTATCAAGAACATTAATTGGGCAATCTTTATATACTCTTTCAGCTCTAATGCCTTCTCCTATGGGAGTACTCACTAGAAAAGGCTCATGCAAGATCTCACGAAGCAAATCAAATTTACTAGCTACTAAAGGAGTAACAAATGAGAAATTTGATCCAGGATCTAATAATGCATATAGAGGAAAAGAGAAGACATGAAATGTACCAGTGATAACATTAGCTGACTTCTCTTGCTCCTCTCTACCTTTCAAAGATAGAATTTATTTCTCTTGGGAGGTTCGGCTACAGCAGTAGGATTAGGACGAGGTTGAGTATCTGCTTTGGCCTGATTCCTCACCTGTAGGTAGTCCTTGACCATATGACCACTCTTGCTGCACCCATAGCAGATATTACTACCTACCAGGCACTCACCTCCATGCAAATGGACACATTTACCACATGGCTTGCTGTTACGCTGGGCATTTCCTTCATTGCCCCTTTCTGGGCCAGACTTGTCCACTTTGGCATTCGATTTCCTTGAAGGAGTAGGATTACCTGAGCGCTTGGTGCCCCTTCTTGAACTTAGGCCGGTCCTGAACTCTAAAAGAACTCCTACCAGAGCTAGAACCAGCCTGATCTGAGGGTCTAGACTTCTTGCCTTCTCAGCCTCTCTTTCTCGAGCGATTATCCTCCAACTGTTGTGCATAAACCATCAGCCTACAAAGATCCATGTTATCATGCAACATGGTTGTGCGACACTCCTCCTCCCCTCCGATACACCAGTCATAAACGTTCTCATCTCATCCCTTGTAACAACCCTAATAATGAATAGGATAAATACTTAAGGTGTCAAGAATGCTTGCGATTAGATCTTCAAGGTTCACACGGATTGATACGCGTAGAACCAGACCTCAAAACCCTTACTACAACCAAGTCAACTAACTTGGGGAGTTAGTTGAGCTTGGAAAGGTTGGAACCAACCATGTGAGGCTCTCGAAAACAAAGATTTAATTGAAAGAGTCTTTACCAGACTTAAAAGAAGAAATTTTAAGTTTTGAGGGTCCAGGGGTAAAATGGTCTTTTCCAGGACAAGGGGAATATTGAATTACCTGAGGGAATATAAATAAATAAATTTAATTAATTAAAATATCACTTCAGGCTGGGGGACCGAAGTGACCCATTTTTGCAAATACGGTGGCACCGACGTTCGAGGCCCCACTAGAAGCAATGAATGATGATTTAATCATCAATGAAACGATTCATGAAGGGTGAATGTCCGTTCACGCAGTGGTTGAATTAAATCAGTTTTGTATGAATTTAATCAAATCCTATTTTGACTAGTCTTGAATAAGACTCCTAAACCTATGGTAACACTCTTCATAACACTTAAGTTATCACCTCTCCTGGTTCAAAAAGACAAACCCCTTGTTCTCTCTGACAATTAACGTGAAAAAACAAAGAACTTTTAAAAAAATTCTTCCCACTGAATATCACCCCTAAATTTTTTAGAAAGCAAGTTAATCAAAAAACGTTACGGCAAGGGAATTTACGTCAAGTTGGTGGTGGAAACTGTTAGGTGAATTGGGTATGGTTTTGGGGACAAGTTGAGGCAGCAACTTCAAGCTTAAACAACGGTAGAACGGTATATGTTTCTTCTCTCTTGGCCATTTTTCTTAAGAGCCCCTTACATTCAAAACTATTCACTTCGAAACTAAGGTGCGTCCCCTTTGGTATTGTCCTTGTCCCTAGCTCCTAAAGAATCGTAGGATGGGTATGTTGTTCTGGTATATTTAGGCATTATGATGTGTTTATTTTAAGTGAATATGTTTAGTGGAGGGAATACATAGATTGATATTTTCAAAGGTGATAAAAAAAAAGGGGTGTGGTGTGCCACGTGCAGGGTGCTTGGCCACTTTGGCGGTGATCACCTCTTGTCGGTGTGGGGGAGACACAGGGATTCATGATGCTCACATGCTATATGTGGGTAAAGTTAAAATCTATGAATGAATGAGGCCAGCCTCAAATGAAGCACATAATGAAATGCATGATACCCAAGGTTTTAGGATGGCATAATCAGAGGGTTGAGTAGGACTCAGGTAATGACATAGGTTATTCTATCATTGCACAGCAAAACCCTATTGAAACGTCTTAAACTTACACCTAGGTATAGCTGGTTTCCACTGTGCCTAGGAATGAATGAAATGAAGTACGTTAGGATGAATGAAGCCAGACATGTGTTTGCTAAATGAGATCCTCTAGGTGAGTCTCCTTAGTGAGCCTCCATATGGAAGTATTAATGTCAAGTCCATGATTCCAAGGTATTATTGAATATGATATGAATGATATGAAAGAAGCTATGCGTTATATGTTATGTGTTATGGTATGTATATATGAAGTGTTTACTGATGTTGTGCAATATGAAATTATGATGATGCAGTTACTTCATGGCATGACCTTCTAGATCCAATTTGAAAGTCGCTACTTCCTAATCTCGTTTAGAAAGTCTATTGACGTGACTCAAAAAAAACATGCCACTCGGACAGAGCATTCTTTCTCATGATGTCTTGGGTGTGCTTGCATATAAACCATAACTTAGTGCAAGTGGGTACTAAACCATATTAATCTATACTACTTTAGGTGCTGCAAGGTGGGAACAGAGCACAGGATCATTGTTGCACTACCCGCGACAGCCCACATTACATCCCGAGTTAGTGGTCTTCATGCTTTCGAGCATGCTACGGTTTTAATTTCAGCTTAGTTTTAGAGTTTGAGATAGAGGAGCCTGTTATCACTAGCGTTTATTTCCTATTTGATTCAGATTGTATTGGTTGACCTTTTGCACTTAGACAATTAATACTTATGGAACTATTTTCTCTCAGGTGTTTATCTCTTAATGTTAGATGGTTTATGATGAACGATTATGAAATGTTAATAATTTTTAGCAACTATGTAAAAGAACAAAAAGTTTTTAATTTTCTTCTAAAATTAACCTAGGTGAAGTATGAATAACTCATGTAGGCTTGTCTGCGACCTCTGAGAGGTTAACGATGCAGGTCTCATCTGGAGTCTACACTCCGATCGTGACAGCTGTTGGACACCAGAGAAGAAGCATATTTCTAGAGCTTAACAAATTTCAAGGAATACTCCTTGACTGACATACCTCCCTGTCGTAGGCTGATGAACTCTTCAACCTTAGCATCCCTATATTCTCTGGGGAAGAACCTCTCCAGGAATGCAGTCTTGAGAATGTCCCAAGTGATGGAAACTTCTCCAGGTGCTCGGCCATTTGCCCAGATTTTGTACCAAACATGTGCCACATCTTTGAGTTGATATGCAGCCAATTCAGCCTTTTCCTTTTCATTCACCCCCATGGAACAGAGAATCTTGTAAATTTTATCCACCAAACTCTGGGGATCTCATAGTATTGGACCCATAGTAGATGGCGATTCATTCTAGTGAAGTCCCCTCAGTCTACAACTGTGTGCGAGCATTATGGGTCCTCCCGGAGTACCTCTCTCGTGGCCTGGGGGTACGTGATAAACCTGTGACTGATGTCACATTGGGGTTTACCCCTAGACGTAACGGCATGACGTCGTCATTTAGAAGGATAAGCTAGCCTCTCGTCTCATGTCGTAAATTCATAGGTTGAAAACAATGTGGAAAAATTAAAACATTCGGTTACTCACTATTGGAGGTTTACATAGACTCTACATCACATAATTATTTTGTATCGAGTATACATAGATCTTCGCGAGAGGAAGGTTACATAGACTTAGACTTAGTGCATTATACTATACATAAAATATTAGAAATCTCTCACGAGTGTTCATCTCATACCATTCTAAACGATTATCACAATATGGACATAAGCCATACAACAATCAAAAAGACCGATGATGGATTACGAAGTTATACAAAGAAAGAGGCTCTGGAATAACCTTTCACTTTCAGTACAAGCCCACATATAGGTCATACGAAAGTACATACTCAATTAAACGAAAGAATGAAAGAGTCATTAAGCTATAACAAAATCCGGTAAAATAGACTGATGGCATTGCTTCGGAAGTGAGACCACCCCACTGCATTAAGGAAGAATAAGCCTTCAAAAATGTAACCTTCAAAGCTTCACACGACCGAAAACCTAAAATATTGGGAAAAGGGAAGAAACTCGGTTCGTACTCCAATGTACTAAGAATGAGATCTTATGCAAATACACGAGCAAAACATGCTAAAAGACTTTTTTAAAAACATGTAAATTACCCTTTAGGGGCCTAATGTAAAGTCAAGGACGTATATCAACAAACCAAACATGCTTAACTATATCAACAAGTTTTACATTCCCAACATACATTGAAACCAGATTTACTAATACCCTAACATCAAGGAATCATATCACAAGAATGCATAAGCGTCAATCATATCATACTAAGCAGACAAAACTACTCATGAATACATATCAAGTCAACAAGTGCAATGATCAAGCAAAGCCCCATATCCTTGCCCAAACAAATAAACTAAAACAAGAAAACATACAATGGCAACTCAATCAAGTAGTACAACTACATATTCAGAGGATAATTCATCATCCTATATAGACAGTTATCTGGTAGTATGAAACATATTATCACATATTATCATCATATACATCATTATCATATGATTACATAATATCAACGTCCTAAAGCTTCCTCAAGGTCAACTAGTGCAAGGCATAGGTAGAGTCCCATACCCCTTACTAGGACTAAGTAAACCTCTCAAGTCACCTTGGTAGTTTATACTTCATCACTTATTGTACTTTAGGGAACACTTGCCTTAAACAACATAGACCACAGAGATAGTGTGAAATCCGGTGTTGTAAACCTTAAAACCGATGGAGGTGGTCTACCGGCCAAAGTAGAACCAAGAACAAACGTAGCCTTCTAGGTGGATCCACTAGTTAGTCTTCCTATGGGGGGGAACATAGTTGAAGAACTAAGAGATAGTATATTTCTCTTATACCACTTGGTAGTGGAAGCCTCCTCTCGTGGTAATCAATTGGAGGAGTCTTCCTCGTTGGAAGTCAACATCCATGTAGAACTATAGGGCGAATTTCTTCTTTGGAAAGTCTCACCTCTATCGTCAAGGTCACTCGGTGCTAAGCCTAAGTCCCGATTGAAAATCTTAAGCCTTTAAATAGAGATCATAACTTAGTTTAGGTAATAGGGTTTTTTTTTCTTTTTTACCCATTGTATGAATATCATCAATAGAATCAATAAGATTTTGATGAGTAAGAAGACCTTCCTCATAATTCATATAAGTGAGGTAACACAATAACATTCATAGCATATTAAGGACATTGATAGTTGATATGTAGATTTCACATCCTTCTATCACAGACACCGTAATCAACCTCACAACATATTCAAGACATTCGATTCAACATCCTACCACCTATAATACTAGTTTATTGCACACATCCATGTATATATCATGACTTAACAATAAGTAATCCACAATCGGAAACAAGATAGAGATCTAAGACTTACCAGTCTTACTCAGAGTCATCATCAAGGTCTTGCCATCACTCATAACTCAACCCAATTTGAAGAGTAAAATCTCAACCAAGATACCAATGGGACGACAAGGGACAATTGCATCTCGATAACACAATTCATACACTAGTCACAAACTTAAGACAAGGTACATAGGTAATTCACATAAAATTGATAACCTATAGCACATCTCAAGAAGTAGCATTGATAGGCCTCATTAATTGATCTGATTAATTTATAATAAACACCATAGTATAGTAATCTAATCAAAACAACTCAAGTGACTGATTCATAATACCGATAGGTCAAGATCACACTTAGGGTTAGGGATGGGCGTCATATTATGCAATTTAGACCAAACCATCAACAAGTACCGTAAAAAAGTTGAATACATGTAAATATACTTAATAAACCTAAAGAAATCATCAATAGTCAATTCATAACTTCAATTTTGTACTTGGAGGGAAACCCATTAACGAAAACTAAAATTTTGAAAATTTCTATTTGAAGGAACCCATTGAGTGAAAGAGTCTCGAACGGGAATGAACCCATACTAATGTTTCGCAACAATTTGATGGTGAATTCGTCCCTTTCCATCCCCAAACTTTAATCCTTACTAGTCTTCAATGGTGATTCAAGTTAGAGAGAGAAATAAGAAGAAGGAGAGAGTTTAACTTGAGAGTTTATTTAGATTTAATGAGGGTTGGGAGTATTTATATTGGTCTTAAATCCAAATTAATTGGATCCTTAACCCTAATTAAACCAACTAAAACACCCTAACTAATGAATGAGACCAACTTATATTAGGCCAGAAAACTCGACCCTCACAGATGAAACCCGATCGACGGGCCTTCTGTGAGTCGACGGTCACTCACCCCTCCTCCTGCACCACAGTCGATTGAGTCGAGAATGGGCAGGCGACGGGGCTTCCATGCAGTGCTAAGTTGTTGGCGACGGTGCATTGACGCCCCGTCGATCCCACACACGAAACATTAGCCTGTATCTCTGCCACTCAGCTCGATGAGTTCAGAGGTTGGGGTTAAAAGAACCTCTCAACAGGCCTATTTGTGGGACGGCCGGTGGCACGACAACCCTGTATCCACACATGGTCGTCTTCTGTCCCGTTGTCGATGCACAATGCCAGGCAGTGTTGTATCTAACTACAAGGGTCCTCCTCAGGTCCCTTGGTTGGTCCTTGGGGAGTCGTACCCAGACGTTTCAACCATGAAAACAACTCAAACACCTACTTAATACCTTCCCACAATTTTGTACATTTTCCAAACCATCCCCCCACATCTCTCCCCAACCCACACTTCCCTCCCCACCCCAATTTCAATGACTTTCTCACCATCCCCCCAACCGTACCAACCTTCACAGATCCTCCTTCCCCTAACCCCCCACCACCAATCCACCCCAACCACCCAACTCTGACCTTTCATTTCCATTTAGTACTCATCTATTGACCTGTACATTCCCATCTTTTTTCCACTATTCCCATCTCCTCCGCCTAACCCCCCGTCGCCAGCTCAACCCCTCAACCAACCCCCCCCACACCGTACCCTTTCACATCCCTCTGTCCCCCCCCACTACCCAATCATTCCCTCCCTCACAACCCAACCACCATCCTCCCATAACTACCACCCCCACTTCCACCCCACATAACCAACCCTCTCTTCACTTACACTTAATATCACCCCACTACCCCATCCCCCCCCGTCACCCCCCTCTCCACAAACTCTCCCGTTTCCATCCTACCCTTCCCATTACCTCCTCACACCCCTCTAAATCGCCCCCCTCCGTCTCCCGCACACCCCATACACACCCTTTCCCCACCACCCACCATCCAACACCCCTCCTCTCCCCCGTGACTACCCCCTCGGTTTACACTCATTTATCTCTTACCCCCCACCCTCGACTCCTCAATCACTCCCCCCCTCCCATACCCCACCCCCCTCCCTCTTTGCCCTCCGTTACATTTAGCGCACAACTCCCCTCTCCTCCGCCACCACAACCCACTATCATAACACTCACCTCCTTCCTTTCCACCTTAGCAGTACTCCCACACCTAACGCCTAACCCCCCTAAAACTTGTCTATACACCCCTCCCCCCCCCACTCTCCCCAACCTACCCCTCTCCACTCTTCAAACCTATATACATACCCACCTCTCTCCACCTCAAACACTCACTCCAACATCCCGCCAACACCATCCCCTCCGACACCCCCACACCCTCCAGCTGCTTCTCCCCCCACCCTCCCACCGTCCTAAAAATTACTCCTATAACAATACTTCCATCCCCTAATCTCTTCCCTCATCCCGCCTCTTCCTACTACCCACCCCAACCCTGCTCCCAACACCGGCCCCAACTTTACTTCTACAACTTTCCTCATTCCCTAGTCTACCGCCTCCACCACGCTTTAACTCCCCCCACCCCCCCCCTTCTTCACTTACTTATGCTACTCTCAAAAAACACCCCATCTTAAATTCTACCTCAAACTTAATAGTACCACCCCCAACCCCCTCTCGCCCCTCTCCCTTAACCCTTAGAACCGTCTTCCACCTCCTCCCCAACCCCACCTAACCCACACCCGTACCCCCCCCTATCCCCCCCACGCTCTTACACTCTCTACCCCCCTCCAACTATTAACCCCCTCCCGCATACACTCCACTAACCGCCCCTCGCTATCCCCATCCGACAAATTCTATCAACCCGCCCCAACTTCCTCCCCCCCCACTCCCATCCTCACTCCCTCTTCATTGATATTCCCTCCTCTCCATACACCTCCATCCCCGGCACACATTCCACCTCAGCCCCTATACCTACCCCGCGCCAACGCCTCCACCTTATCTTCCTCCACCTCTTCACCTCCTTCAACCACATCACTACCCGATCCCACCATCTCTTGACTCATTCCCCCTATTTACTCAACCTACCACCATCTATTTGGGTAATCACACCACAGTCCGCTTCCAACAAACACTCCCACACTTCAATACCGCCCCTCCACCCCACCACCCTATTGTTCCATCCTCCACCATAACCATATCCCCCTATCTTCATCCGCACACCCGATCTAACCCCCCCACCCTTCATACCCCTCTCTTTTTCTCCTACCTTTCTCTTCCTTCACCTGTTTCTATCCCCGTCCCTTATGACCTCCAATCCCTTCCCCTTCCAATCCCACTTTTACATACCTACTTACTCAACCTGTCCCGACTCCTAAAAGGTAGTCAAGAGTCTAAGATAGACTAACACCCCTTGAACGAACTTCTCGGACGTACCATAGGCGTGGTTGGACATTTGGTTTTTAGACCTTAAATGACCTCAAATCATAAAAATGGACTTAGAAACAGTATTAAACCTTAGGACACCGCTGTTATGATTTGACGAAGTCTTAATTTTCAAGGTTACATTATCCTCCCCTGGAGAAACATTCGTCCCCGAATGACACCAGAACCTCTTTTGAAGGAAGGAATAGACTCAAGGCTAGCAGCAACGATCAACAATACAAATCAACATAAATCAGATTATTTCAACAAGGCAAATATCAATCCTCATTAGTACACCACATAAGGATCAAAACACTTCATCGTGAGGCATTTCCTTCTCACAACACTTATGATATCAACATTTTACATTACATGAGTCCAATTACACAAACTCAACTTGAACAACATACTACTACCACTCATTTATAACGACTCACCATACCCAAATGCACAACATAACTTAAAACAAGAAACAGGCAAAAATTTCATGTTTTTAAGAGAAATACTACAGTAACTTCACTGTAAGTTTCAAAAATGTATAATGTGCAAAACTTCACCAAAAAACCAAGAAACCTTAACTTCTAATCATATTTATATTATTAAAAAGAATGACTAACCTTAATTCTCGTCAAGATGAGGATAATGGGACTTCATGTCGACCTCGGTCTACCACGTTTCACCCTCAACTAGATGATTTTTCCATAACACCTTTACGGAAAGCCACTTCTTTATTTCTCAACTTCTTTACTTGTCTGTTAAGAATTTGAATTGGAACTTCCTCATAAGATAGGTTATCCTTGACACCAAGACCCTCAATAGGAAGAATGGACTCAGGATCACCGATACACTTTTTCAACATAGAAACATGGAAAATCGGATGAACCGGAGCAAATTCACTAGGAAGTTTCAATTATAGGCAACCTTACCAACGCTTTTGCAAGATTTAATAAGAACCCACATAACGAGGACTCAATTCCCTTATTGCCAAATCGAACACCCCTTTCCATTGGTGAAAATTTCAAATACAAATTATTAACCTTCTTCAAACTCAAATCCTTCTCTACGATCGACATAGACTTGCCGACTATAGGCGTTTGCAAAAGATTTCCTTATTGATATGAACCTTTTTCAAAGCTGATAAATAAAACACGAGGAACAAGAAGCGATACCTTACCCACTTCAAACATCAAATAGAGAGACCACAACCTCTTACCATACAAGGTCCATAGGGAGACATGGAATGGAGGGGTTGAATGAAAACTGTTACTATAGGCAAACTCCACCCAAGTAAATGTTGTCCCAATTCCCTTACAACCATAATACCGCCCTAAGCATATCTTTAGAGGGTTTGTACGTACGCTCCGCTTGACCATTCTGTTTGGGATGAAAAGCGGGCTTAACTTTACTGTAGCGCCTAACCCTTTTAGAACGACCTCCAAAATCTAGTTTGAATTGGGTGCCCCGATCCCAACATAATGGATAACAGAATCTGGTGGCCAACACATGTTCATCTAGGAAGATTCTTCATAATCCTTCCCGAATATGTAGAATGAAGGGAATAAAGTGAGCGGACTTAGTAACTGCGCTCCACAAACAACCATATGGAAATCAGATGAATTTTCGAGTCTTCGGTTAACCTACTACAAAGTTCATATGAGGTCTTTCCCACTCAAGAGAATTTGAATCTTTGTAGTAAGCCACCCGGCTTAGGTGTTTAGATTTTACTGTTGGCAATTCGGACACTAGCGACAAACTTGGTATGTCCTTTTTAGACCTTCCCACCAATATATCTCCCTTAGGTCCATGGTACACATTTTTGTCGACCCCGATGAATTGATAGCGGGACACATGTGCTGCTTCTAGGATCCAAGTCTCAAACCAATCTAACGGGAAACACTAAATCCTTGGTACCTAACACACCATGCCCCCCCGAAGGAGAATGATTATTCAAACTTGCCGATAAACCAATTTTTTCAACTTCATTAAGGCAGAATCAAGGTGGTTTTTGGACTTCACCTCAACCACGAAAGATGACTCGGAGTTATGATGAACTTAGCACCCCCATCCGGAACTCTCCAAACCTCACCCCCAACCTATCCAACCAATGTACTTCCCTTGCTAGGTCCTTCTTGGCTTCGTCAAGATGGGATACACTACCCATAGTCATACAACTTAGGGAATCCGCAACTACATTATCCTTGTCGGGGTGATAAATAATGCCCATATCATTATCTTTCAACAACTCTAGCCACCTTCTATTTAGGAGATTCAACTCCCTTTGGGTAAACACATATTGGAGACTGTTATGACCGGTATAGACATCAACATGAACCCCATACAAGTAATACCTCCAGATTTTCAAAGCAAACACCACGGCCGCTAACTCAAGGTCATGAGTGGGATAGTTTCTCTCATGTACCTTAATTTCCTATAGGCATAGGCTATCACTTTCCCGTGTTGCATAAGCATACACCCCAAACCCACTCAGGATGCGTCACAATACACTACAAAACCCTTTGTGTTCTTTGGTAAAGTCAACACCAGAGCGGAAGTAAGCCTATCTTTCAATAATTGGAAGCTTTTCTCACATGCCTCCGACCAATCAAACTTCTTACTCTTTTGGGTCAAAGTAGTCAAAGGAGATGCAATAGATGCAAAACCATCTACGAACCTCCGATAATAACCCGCTAGACCCAAGAAACTCCTAATGTCGATTGGAGTCAATGGTCTAGGCCAATTTTTCACTGCTTCCATTTTCCTTGGGTCTACCTCAACTCCCTCACTAGAGATGATGTGCCCAATAAATGTCACCGACCTATACAAAAACTCACACTTACTATATTTGGCATATAATTGATGTTCTTTAAGGGTTTGCATACCACAATCAAATGACCCATATGATCACCCTCATTCCTCGAATATACCAAGATATCGTCAATGAAGATAATGACAAATGAATCTAGGTAATTTTGAAACACTCTATTCATTAGGTCTATAAATGCCGCCAAAGCATAGTGCCTATACCTAGTTTGAAATGTCGTCTTTGGTACATCCTCACCTCTCACCCTAAGTTGGTGATACCCCGATCTCAAGTCAATTTTTGAAAAGTAACTCGCCCCTTGGAGTTGATCAAACAAGTCGTCAATCCGAGGGAGAGGATACTTATTCTTAATAGTGACCTTGTTGAGTTGGCGGTAATCAATACACATTCTCAAGGACCCATCTTTCTTCTTCACAAACAAAACCGGAGCACCCCACGGAGAAATACTAGGCCTTATAAAACCCTTATCTAGTAAATCCTTGAGTTGAGCCTTCAACTCCTTCAACTCAGCTGGAGCCATCCGATAAGGAGGAATTGATATGGGATTTGTATCCGGTAGAAAATCAATGCCAAAGTCAATTTCCCGTTCGGGAGGAATATCGGGAAGGTCATTAGGGAAGACCTCCGGAAACTCACTCACTATGGGTACCGACTCAATGGGAGGAACTTCAGAGTCTAGATCTTGGACTCTTACTATATGATATAGACAACCTTTTGAGATCATTTTGCATGCTTTTAGACAAGAAATAATATGACCTCTAGGAATAGAATTTTCCCCCTTCCACTCAACAACGGGTTCATTTGGGAAGTTAAACCTCACCACTCTTGTCCTACAATCAATGGATGCAAAACATGCATGCAACCAATCCATACCCAATATAATATCAAAATCAAGCATATCGAGTTCTACTAAATCAACATAAGAAACTCTTTTGGGCAACATTATTGGACAATTTTTATACACCCTTTTTGCAACAACCGACTCACCCACAAGAGTAGACACTATAAAAGGTTCATGCAAAATATCGGGTAAAATATCAAACTTTTTAGCTACTAGAGGTGTAACAAACGATAAAGTAGCGTCCGGATCAAGTAAGGCATATACATCAAGAGAGAAAACTTTGAACATGCCGGTCACCACATCGAGAGAGGGCTCTTGCTCACCCCTAGAGCGGAGAGCATAGAAGCGGTTCTTATTTGGAGTATCACTAGAACCACTTGCTTGAGCTTGACCACTACCCTTGTCTTGACTCTTTAAGGTTTGACAATCTCTCATCTAGCGACAACTCTTGCCACAACTAAAGCAATTCCCCGTCCTACCAAGAACTCACCAAGATGACCCTTTCCACACTTGGCACAAGTAGGCTTCTCATTTGGTGAATTAGTACCTTTTCCCCTCTTGAATTTAGGGTTAGACACCCTATAACCCCTATCTTTTAGGAACTTGGAAGGGACTTGATTTGAAGATTGTTTCTTAAATCTAGGATTGTCTTGTATTTCAAGCCTATCCTTTGAAGAACCTCCATCAAATGACCTTTCTCTCTTAGCATCTCTACTTTTTCGCTTTGCCCTTTCCTCCTCTACCCTTATTGCATGCACCATAAGGCGATAAATGTTCATGTTGTCATGTAGCATCGCCGATTGGTACTCCTCTTGAAAGTCCTTTGACACCCCCGTCACAAAACAGCTCATTTGGTCTCTAGGATCGGAGACCAAAGAAAGTGCATATTTTGGAATGCATTCCAAAGAATACTCATGGACACTCCTTCCTCCTTGGTGAAGATTGATGAACTCCACCACTTTTTTCTCCCTCATCTCCCTAGGGAAGAATCGATCTAGAAAAGCTCCTTAAAGATCTGCCAAGTCACCGTACCTCCCCTCAATGGCTTATTATCCATCCATTGCACGTACCAAGTGTGAGCCACATCCTTGAGTTGGTATGTGACCAACTCGGCCTTCTCACTTGAAGACACTCCCATAGAATATAGTATCTTGTAGATATCATCGATGAAATCTTGGGGGTCTTCATCAACCTTAGACCCATAGAAAGTAGAAGGGTTCATTTGAGTGAAGTCCCTTAAACGGGAAGCCATAGTAGTGACTTGTTGATGAGGATGGGGAGTAATCTCCTGATTAGCTTGGGTTGTCATAACTTGGGCTTGAACCGTTGCGGCTTGTGCTTGAGTAGTATTGCTTGGGTCATTTGAGCAAGAATAGCCCTCATATCATCCTCCATCATAAGTGGAGGGTTAGCCGGGGCTTGATAAACATTAGCATTTTCCTCTAGTGGAGAAACTTGGTCACCATGGGGAGGATCTCCCGCATTAGAAACTTCCTCCTCAAGTCTTCAAGTCGCATTCCTTCTAGTGTTCATGTTTTCTATAAGCACAACAATAGGATTAGATGTAAAAGCACACCATAAGTATACTATATTGGCACAATATGAGATTTCCAAGAAAGAGAGTGATTTCGAAAGCCTCATATAGGTTCCTACTCATAAGTGTGGCGCGCTTCACAATTATGAATACAAACCTACATAGATGTGGTACAGAGAGACATAACTTAATGATATTCAACCTCCTGCTCTAAAACCAAGTCTTTCACATTTGGGTTTACCCCCTAGACGTAACCGGCATCGTCGTCCTTTTGAAGGACTAAGACTAGACTCTTAGTCTCATGTCATTACATTCGTAGGTTGAAAATGCAGAAAAATTTGATACTTTTGTTATCACTACTTGGAGGTTTACATAGACCTCTACATACATATAATATATATTTGTATCGAGTATACATAGATCCTTCGTATATGAAGGTTACATAGCCTTATACTTTTATTGCATATACATATACGTAAAAAATATAGAAATAGTCTCAAGAATCCAAGCCTTCAACAATGTTGCCTTCCAAACTCTTCAACGGCCGGAACATAAAATGTTTGGGAAAAAGGGAAGAAAATGGGGTTAGTACTCCACATATACAATGTATGAGATCTTATGCACATACACAAGAAAAACATACTATAAAGGACTATTTATCAAAACATGCCAAATTACCCCTTTAGGGGCCTAATGCAAAGTCAAGTAAGTCATATCAACCAAACAAACAGGCTTACTATCTCAACAAGTAATACTTATCCCAACATAATTGAAACCATGATTTAATACAACCCTAACATCAACAAATAATATCACAAGAATGAATAAGAGTCAATCATATCATAAGCAAGAAAACTACTCATGAATCCTTATCAAGTCAACAAGTGCAATGATCAAGCAAAGCTCCATAACCTTGCCCAACCAAGTAAACTCAACAAGAAAACATAACCAATGTCCAACTCAATCAATATAGTCCAACTACATATATCAAGAGGATAATCATCATCATATATAGACATTTACATTGTAGCATCAACATATTATCATCATACATCATTATCATATGCTTATATAATATCAACTTCCTAAAGCTTCCATCAAGGTCAAGAACCCTACAAATAATGATCAATTAGCACCACACACCAACAACATATTCGAGATTACATCTACATACTATTAGAATCGAAAACAAGGATAACTAGGGAGGTGGACGTTTAAAAATGTCATGGGACAACCCTAGTTTCGATATTATTAAATTCATAAGACATTTGAAAAGCCTCTTGGGTAAAGGAAACCAAGAGATAAAACTCATACCTTATGTAGAATTGAATCTACGAAGATCACCTTGCATGAAAGCCTTGAAGAATACCTTGAAATCGCCTAAGAGAACTTTTGTTTTTCTTACGTTTTTGCTTAGTTTCCAGTCATGAGTTTTCTAGTGTTTGAACGTGAGTCTAAGTATTAGGAACTGATATTGACTAATTCAACTTATAAAAATTAAGTTAATTAAATAATTAATTATTTAATTACTAAAATGCCCCTCCTAAGTTGACTAGACATAGGAGAACATTTGACTTAGCCAAATCTAAAAATTGGCTAAGGGTCTCGGCCTAACTTGTGAATTTTCATTAATTAATTAAGTTGCTAATTTAACTAATTAAGCAACCTAGAGTAATTACTAAAGTACCATTAAGTCATTGGGACCATAAATAACCCTTTTAGACCATCTTAGGTAAGGAATTAGGTTGTCTCTTACTTATATGGTTTGGTGTCACCTGATTAGGTCTTAGGTTGTCGGGTCCCTTAGTTAGTTATTTTTTGTTGGTCCTAGGTTAGTTGGTTAGGTCAGTTAGTTAGAGTCTAGAGTTGTTTATGGAGTTAGGCCCCACATGGAGGGACCCATCCGCGCGCTCCTTCCCTTAACCACCCCTAACCGAATTCGATTAGGTTGGTCGTGTGGTCCCCCTTGGTTGGTTACACATGCGCTTGCACATGTGTTGCTTCCCACTTTCGCAACTAACTATTTTGGAAGGTTCATTTGGAATGTTTACTTATTGTCACAAGGATCCTCACTATGTCCTTGGGCACTTTTTAATCTACATGATCATTTTAAATGATCATGTGCCATGGTACCTAGGCTTGACACTTGGATGCCTTGTACCTCATGTGTTGGGTTGAGAATCAATATGTGTATTTTTAGCTTAGGGTTTTCATTGTAGGTACATTTCTTAGACAAGCTTGGATTTTATTATACACCCTTGTGTATATATAGAAATTGGCTAACACCCTTAAGCCAATATTTTCTAATATGCCCAATATTACTCAATATTGGGCATTGGGATGCCTATGTACCCCCAATACCTATTCTTAAAACTTAATAGGCTCTTCACTAGACGAGTACATTTTCTGGAATGTTACAGGTTTATTTCTTCAAGGTTTTACATTCACATCGAGTTCTAGACTCATCATGAAGGGGCACCATGCTTAGTTCTACCGGTTCAAGACATAGAATATAATGCCTCATTAGTCATTTATATAAATGTCACCATGCTTAGGTCTACCGATTCTAGACATTCATTCATCAAGGAAAAAGGCACCTAAGTCTACCATTTCCAAGATTTCTTGAGCAAGAAGCTTTCATGTATCAAAAAGAGACACCTAACTCTACCAAATCAAGATACAACATTACAATATAGAGACCTTTCATAGTCTAGCATCATCACATATGAACATTAAGAGAGAACATACTTCCAATCACAATACTATAATATTTTATACAAAGTCACTTTGTAATCACATGAACATCTTCACATTATATAACATGATTCCCTTTAACTCATTAGACTCTCATTCAAATCCTTCACATCTCATTCACATATATAATATCATGACAACACTTCAATTCCTTACGTAATAATCTCAAGGACATCATCATAATACATAAAATATATAAACACTTCCACCACAAGTGGATCAATCCATACAATAACAATTCCAATATAGCATGAAATTAGGTCAAGCTACCATTCTCCAAAGCCATAATCGCCATTACTCGATTCCCACAATTCTAATATAACAAGAATATTTAAACATAACTTCCCTACAATGCCAAAATTCTCAATTCATCCATAGACCCAAAATTCGTCATAAATAGGCATAGATTACAATAGAATACAATAACACAATTCAATCTAAGAATAATACAATCAATATCCAATCATAATTATCAAATCAACTTCATAAGCCAAATTTAGGAATTTAGTGAAAGCAAGGGTTCATGGAGTTTTTCATCTTAAAACATCAATAACATCATATTTCATCATTTGAAATTGTTTCATGCAAGAAACCATGATTTTGAGGAAAAATTGGACTTTTTCATAAACTTTGAAAACTTGAAATCCATTTTGAAATTGGCTCTAGTATGACAGATTTCCCTAGATAAAGAACTCCCACACATTTTTGTTAAGATTTCCAAAGAAATTTGATGAATAAAACCTTGAATTCAAAACCTTAGCTTCTCAATTCTTCTTTTTCATTGAGCTTGAGAAAAATATTGGGAGAGAACTTTGGAGATTTTTTATTTGGGGTTTCGAAAATAATGAGTTAAAGTAGGGTTTTAAGACTTCAAATTACTTAAATATACCATATGGCGCTTTTAAAATCAACCCCACATGTTAAAATACTTAAATAAATTACTTAAAAACCCCTAGATAAGGCAGACCCGTCAGGGACCACGCCCATCTAAACGGCTCGGGAAGGTGACCACAGCCCGTTAAGGTGCCCGTGGTCCTTAGGTAGTAGATCCTCTTTGAGATTGACAACCTTCATGGGCCAAGGAATCTTCATGGCCAACTAAATGGTTTGTGGTTATGACCACTGGTCGTATAGAGGCTTGTGAAGTTTGAGGCAGTGGCTTGGACACAAGGCCTTGCCTCACATGCCACCAAGGCATATTCACGACCTCCTTCATGAGTCGTGATCAATACCACTAGCCGTGAAGTGGTCCGTGGAGCCTTGATACAGTGTTTAGCCAAGGTTGGAAGCCCTTGCTTTAGGCTAAGGCCCTTCCTTCCTTGGCTAGGCACAAGCCCAAGCACCCTTACCCCACCTCAAAAACACCTTTTTAACATAGAGTCTAACATGTGCCTTGATGTTGACTCATTAAACTCTCTCCAAAACAAGGCTCGAGATAACAATATACCATAAGAACACATTACTCAAAAGACTAGTTTCTGAACATCATGGTCGTCCCTTGACGTTTGACCTCAATACTCTTCCAACCAATCTTTAAAAGTCATTTCTCATCATTTTAACTAGTTACCAAGTCCTAAAACACATTTAATACTCTAGTTCTTCCTACTTCATATTTAGGGTTGTTACAAATGGCATCCCTTTCATAAATGGCTAATGAAGTACTCTAAGGCTTTGTCTTGAATCGATAGCAAATGGCATTCTTTTCATGATGAGTTAGTGAATTAATGTAATAATGAGCCTTGAATCAGTAGGCCTAAGGCATTCCTTTCATGAATGACTAATAATGAGCCTTGAATTGATAGGCCAATGGTATCCCTTTCATGAGGATTCAATTAGCTATCCTAATAATGTACCTTGAATTGATAAGCCAGTGGCATTCCTTTCATGTGTGTAATAATGTACCTTGAGTCGTACCGCCAATGGCATCCCTCTCATGAGTAATAATGCTAAAGAGAATGAACTACTCTATGGGAATTTAATGCTTAGCACTGAATGGATATTGTGGGGTAGAAGCTTTCCCTATGTTAGGCCGGGTATTCTAGTAACAACCTTCTTATCCCACAACAATGTTCCCACATAGGTTATAGCTAGTCGATTCACCTAAGTTAAATTATCAGTTCTACCTTACTCAAGTAGACCAACCCTTTACGATGTGAGATAGACACCGAATTTCATGATTTTCTCACATGCTCTATGTCAGTTAGGGTTTATTACCCTCATCTGAGTTATGTGCAATGGTTGCTCAAGAGGTCCTATGAAGTGTGGATGGATGTCAGTATGGATGACAGTCATCATGCTTCGGTAGGTTTGAGAGGGTTGTTCTGGTTGTGTTCCTCAAATGTCATAAGGTCTAAAGAAATGAATGTGCTTATAATGATGCTATTAAAAATGTTGGCATAAAAGCTAAATGAAATGATGAAGGCTTAACTTGGATTGTTGCTATGAGTTGCTTTCCTTGACATGACTTATTAAACATGAATGTTTGTTGTTTATGAGTACTAACTAAAGATGAGAATGAAGAATGGTGAGTATATAAGAAGACGGGCGACGGAACGGACGTACCGGGATTTAACGTTCTGTGACACATTCGGTAGTTCCGATTCGTCCCGTTTCGGTTGCATACGGGACGAGACGGGATAGTTTGAACCGGTACACGGAACGGGATGGAACGTTAGTTTGTCCAGTGTACCGGGTCGCTTTTGGTTCATCTCGATTCACTGTTCGATCGTTCCGGTTCAGGTTCGGGTTAACTTAATATTTTATATATTTATTATAAATTATATTTTATATAATATGTCTATATATTAGAATTAATACCCACCACAATCTCCCCTTCACTACACTTGGAGGCGGCGGCTTTATAAAGCTCCCTGCGCCATGAGCCCGGACCACCTGCCCCTTTGCTGCCCTGCAGCTTTATCGAAACTGCACCCCCTTTCCACCCTGCCTCATTCGGCATTCTATTCCCCTTCCCCTTTTTCCAACGGTCGTTTTTAAAACGGGAAAATTAAAACGACTAATTTTTTGTTTTATTATTATAATTTACAAGACACAAGGTATAAATATAAAAAACTTATAAAATAAATATTTAATGAATAAGAAGTCATAACTAGAAAGTATAAAATTCAACCAAGATTAGGTTTGAAATTTATTAGACTTTACTTGCAAACTTAATAACAAAAAAAAATCTTCAAAAAAACTAGTAAAAAATTATAGTATAAAATTTAAAAAACTTTTGTTAATCCCAAAAAAGGTGTCCCATTTATCCCGTCCCGTTCCATTGCGGTTAGTTCCGATTCCATCCCCGGGTTATCTAGTGGAACGGGACGGAATCGATTATCATCGCGGGGGTGGTTAATTACGGTCCGGTTCATCCCGGTACGTCCAACTATCGATAAGCATCCATTCCAGTCTGTACCGGGTTCTTCCGTCGTGGACTAGTCTTAAGTATGATATGGTGCTTAAAGGCTACTAGTATGAGTGGTATTATGGGATTTACACTATTTACATTCACAAGTATAACTAGGGGTACCTAAGAGATGTTTTATTACGTTATAATGCTTTACAGTGAATATTAGCTTATTGTTTACATAAAAGTTTATGATTATTTCAAATTAGTAAATGCATGTTTTTCGCTAAAATGCCCATTTGCATGTTTTCAAGGATTGAGCATTAGTGATCATACTTATATATTTTTGTATAACCCATATCTCTTCTATATTTTTCTACAGTGTGTAGGTTCCAACGTTGAAGGTGATCTCCCTTTTAGTTCTAAACTTGGATTAGACTATTCTACAAAGCTTGTGGTGAGTCCTCATGGATCCAAGTGATGCCTTGTTTCATTTCCTTTCATTGTATTAGACTTTCAGATTCTACTGCAAGGGTTGTGACCCTCTTTGAGACTGGATTGTATGGATAAAAGTTTAAATCCAGCACCATTTTCTATTATCTTATGTTATGATATGTTATATGATATGTTATGAGGCTTGTACGAGGCTTTTTCAGAATCTTGTATGCAGTGTCACGTCCGAAGTGTAGGCTCGGATCGTGACAACAGGATAACCTATGATTCAACAAAGCAAGCAGTATACCCTTGTGCACCAAAACAGAAAGCAGTGAGCAGTGAGCCAAGTGCCAGAGGAGTAAATAAATACATGACCTTTTTTGGTTGCATAAGCTATTAATAACAGTGTTTTATATATGTATGTTAATAGAGAAACCCCGAATCATAATCTATGGCAATACATATAATTATTCACTACTATAACACTCCAGCATCTCCGCACGACTGAATGAGCACTAGTAACTCACAGTAGATTTGATTGCATCCAGTATCTGCAACCAATAACAAGGCAAGCACTTTGATCAAGAGGTCAAGAGTGAAATCTTTTGAAAATGAAACAAGTTTCATGTCCTGTTACCTTGTTCGTTGTAGGCAAGTAGAAGGGCTCGAACACCAGAGGAAAAGGAGTATCTAACCCACACACTCTGGCCACTGGAGCTTCTAACTACAAAACCACCCAAATATTAACACTTACAAATTAAATACTCCAATACTTGATTTCATAACCAAATATTGGAAAATGAAAAAATAATAGATACGCATAGAAACATGAAAACACGTAGAGGCGCATGGAGCCTATGTTATGAATAGAGGTAATGACCCACTCACACTTAGGCGTAGCAACAGGCCAAAAGTTGCACCTACATATTTGGAGGAAACTCCACTGCAGGGACCAACAAAGGGGCAAATGTGTCGGACATGCATGCCAAAAACCATTACACAGGTAGTACATAGGATTCCTCTCCAAGCAACAAAGCCTATAAATAGAAAAGAGATACAAGGCTACTGGATATGCATATTCTGAGAGCTTATTTCTTTTCTTAGTTTTCTTTTCAGTTGCTTTCCTTAGTTAAATGGGTGTAGTTTTTTTTTTCTCAGCAAGTTCTGATTCCCTAAAAGCTTGTTTTCCCGATCTGTTTATCAATACAAGTTAGTTCATATCATTTGGTATTTTCATTGACCCTCCTCTACAAATGGATGACGGGGCACATAATACCTGGCTCAAATTGGATAAAGCTCTGAAACAGGTCCAGGAACAAGTTGTTTCCTGTAACAAGAGCTTCGAATCCATGGCTGCTATGATTCAGAGATATACTTCCATGTTTCAGGATGTTCTTTCTCAGCTCTCCACCCTACAACTTAACTAGTGAGGTAACAACCAGCAAAAAGACCTGTTTCCAGTGTTCCGTTTCTCTGCCCACCATGCCACCGTCCATAGAACCTTCTAACCACCGAACACGACACCACTCCCCCATTTAGTCAATCTCCATTTTCTCTCCCCTTGTTCTTCTTCCAACCCCAGTTTCCAACATAAATCTATTTATCCTCTAACTTCCCCCTTCGAACCCGTATGCAGTGTTTCGTCCTCGACAAACCACCCAATCGATTTGTCTAAATTTGATGGAGCTCTCTTGAGGTTGAGAGCTGGGTGCTCCAAAGCTATCAACTAACTAAACTTCAAAGGTCAATTAGGTTTCTGATAACGACGCCTTACACTGACCCTGCAGAGATAGTGGATTCGAGGGGGTGGCTGTTGCCTTGCTTCTGTCCTTACGGTGTATGCACACTGGAACATACAATCACTAACACTGGGGTGCTGCCGGGGACGAGGGTGCCAGGAGCGAGCAGTGGGAGGAGGTTAGTACAGGAAGTGAAGACAGAGGCAGAAATGGCGGGAAGAGGGGCATAGTGGAGGAGGGAGTCACGGGAGGAGGGACGGCTGCAGCAACGACGCATAATGAGGAATGGCTCCATCGCTCGCAGGAGCGAGGTAACCGGGGAGACAGTGCCTAAGGAGAGGGCTCGCGGACTGTACCACGGGGGGGGAGAGGAAGAAAAGGAGGGAAGGGAGGAAGAAGGTGGGAGGAAAGAGAGAGGGAGGGTGCCTCTGGGAGTGAGCGCGCAAGGGGGCGAACTGTCGGGGAGGTGGGGAGGGTGCAAAGGTGAATGAGTCGGTGCTCGGTGGGCTGCGGATATCCGGGGAGAGAGGAGAGGGGATGGGCATGAGCAGGAGGGGTAGGGGGGAGTAGGGGGGGGGGGGGGGGGGGGAGGGGGAGAAGGGGGCGGGGGTCGTTGTGGTGAAAACACTAGACTCTCCCTGAAGGGTTCTGGAAAAACTCCAAATGATTGGCCTCCTTTGGTTTGCGAATAATCTTTCTCATTCGAGAAGATCGCAAATCGGCTCATCGGTATGTCACTGCACTAACTATGTGCACACATTTATATCGGGCATTCTTAGGGATTACTTCTCTCCTGTTTATTAAATGAGCTATTAGTGATTTCTAGTTACATACAACAAGAGCAAAAGTTATCGGGCTTGGTAATCCAACTCTTAATACTACTACTTCTCATTAAACCCAGGCCCCTTAATTCTCCATTCACTGCCATATTCAACCTTCCTTTCTCTTCCTCTTCCACACTATTTCAATCTTCTCATTTCCATGGCCCTTCAGCGTCCCTTCCCCTGTGGTGGTCGTGTTCCTCCTAAAAAGCTTACTCTGCTGAAAATGCAACAAAAAAAATGAGCTCAATCTTTGTTACAGGTGATGAGAACTGGGCACAATAAACCAACTGTTGCACTTTCTACCCCCCACCTGTCTTCTTCCTCTTATCGGAAGACAATTTTTGTAGCTTTCCACTTCCTAGTCGAAAAGGTCGTTGAGAAGTCCTACTCCTTTTACTAAGGAACCCCAGTTCCAGCTGTCAGTTACTACCCCGATCGCCTAATCCTTCTTACCCCCTGACCCCACCAACCCCACCCATCGCCGCTTGCATATTCTAATATCCTGCTGTGGACGTATCAAGGACCATTTCCATCTGGCTTCTTCCCCATCCTCCATTCTCTAGCTCTCTTTTTGGTCTTCTTTATGGGCTAAGCCTCATAACTTTATGCAGATCCCCCGTGCGTGGCCAATTTTCTCAAACTACCAATTGATACCACTCATCCAAATTTTTCGTTCTTTGTGGGTAGTGGTCATACACGAAGATGTTTGGGGGTCGTTCCTCATGTCTCACTCACCATTCAAGGATTTACTCTTTGCACTAATTTTCTTATCATAGAATTTCACAGGTCTGATATGGTCCTTGGGATAGTATGGTTGCGCACTTTAGGTCCTTGAGGTTATTCCTCCACTTCCTCATTTCAGTTGTAGTACGAAGTTACTTCCCTGTGTTCCAGAGTCCTTGAGGTTATTCATCCACTTTCTCATTTCAGTTGTAGTAGGAAGTTACTTCCTTGTTTCCAGATGGGTGGTTAATCCACCAGTCTTGTACATTATTTGCATTTAGTGAAATGATAAGCAGAAAAATACTCAAGTTCTTGAGTACTTCAAACTCAAGAGATGGAAGGTTCTTTTTTAACGAACCAGCATCATAGGTAGAAAAAACAAAACCTCTTTCCAGACTCCTAATTCACTCAACATTAATCTGATTTTGTCTTGCAACGTCCCATAGCTAGATCCATAACAAGGGATAGTAACAAAATTGTGATATGCAGCATCCTGTAATGTTTACATGCAGCTACAGCATGGAGTTCAGCCAGGAGAAATGACAGGTTACTTTTTCTATCCTGTCGTTTAGTTTTAGTTTTGGTAATGCTCTTAACTCCCTAATTTCACATGGAATTTAGTACTTCTATGTGAGGGAAAAAAACTGAAACTAAAAGCAAGCAATAAGGTGCAAACAGATGCTTAGTATAACATGCATCTCAAATCTTAATTGATGAATCTCCTATGGAACAAAAGCAACACATGGCATTATTAGTAGAACAAAGGAGGATGAGCAAGAAAGTACTGTTTGTGCTATTTGCTTGACCTTGTTTGTAATCTTAAAAGTCTCTATATTGCAAAAACTGTAATCTTGAAAGAGATGTAAAAGATTACAAGTCTCATCCTGGTTTGGAAAAAGAGAGACTATTTTCTTTTCTTTCCTGGCAGATGTTACCTCCTGGTAAGTGAAATTACACGTAGACCTGAACTGTATCTCAGCTCTAATTTTACCGCACTGCATGACCCGCTGAAGAAATTTCCATATTTCAAGGCATCCCAATTTTCTTTCTTCTTCCTTCCTTCACATTGGAGAATTTCAGACTTCATCGCTTGCATGCTGCTGCAAGCAGAATATATTAGTCAATTCAACGCATGCTAGGCCTCTCTGTATGTCCAGTCGAGCACGTTCTCATTCATTGAACTCTTTCAAATTTCTCTCTTTTATATGCAAGTACTAACATTTTGTTTTGGATAGAGAATGCGCCAATGACCATGGGGACCTAAGATTTCTATTTCATCAAATTTTTCTGAAAGTCTCTCTTTTTTTATATTGGCAGGTTTGTTCTGTGGTGTTGGCTGTGGGTGGGGTTGTGGTGGTTGGGTGGGTGGATTTTAGAGGTATGTGTTTTTGTCCTGGACATGTGCATTTTCCTAATTTAATATCCTTGAGGCCGAGATTTCTTGGCAATACTTTTCAATTTTTACAGATGCTAGACAACACTGATGGGTTGTCAGTTAGCCCTCACCCATCACACTCAAGTAAGATATGACCCTAAGTCCAAGGTCACAAAGGTGAATGTTCATAAGCCCTCTCCGTTTATCTGTGTTGTCTGAAACCACCGTACCACCCATAATTCTTTAAGAAAGCATGTTTTGACTATGTTTTGCAAATCGATATGCACAGAGGACATATGACCTAGAACAGGAGATCTTTCAAGGTGATCCAGAAAATAAAAGGGATTCTAGAAGAAGTGTACAAGGCTATAAAAAAAAGTAAAATGCTTACTCTCGTGAAGCAACGTTCAACTATAGATGCAGATATTTCAGCACCAAATCCACCTGTCACAGGAGCATTTTTGAGCTTTTTTTTTCTTTTGCTTATCATCATAGGCAAGCGAAAGGCATAAAGTACTCAAATCTACAAACAAGATTTACGGTAAAGTTGATTTAGGGATGAAATGGACCCTCTTCGATTCCGTACATAGGTAAACACAACACCGAGCAGCCTTCCTGTCTTTTTGACAGAGGCCTCTAAAAACTCTTAAAACCGTTTCCTTGTTCCCCTGGTAATTAAGTTTTAAGGTCTTCATTTCACAAGAATCCCATCCTTGCAAATAAACATATTCAGAAGCTGATAAGTATCCAGGTTTTTTATACATGGAACTACAGTTTGAAAGAATTAATTGATACCATTTTTTGATACATACCAAGCGTCAGAGAGAAGTTTGAGAATGCAGAAACCAAAATTTTAGTTCCCAGTGACATGAACCACGAAATGCATTTATAAAAGTAACTAACAATATAATACGACTAATAGAAAATTCTATTCAGGGAAATGGAATATAACAGATCTTTTAGCAATGAGTATCCACCTTTGCAGCTTCTACACATGCCTGCTCCATAATAGATAGCTGAGCTCCCCAACCAACTAATGTTGGATATCAGAGTACCTTCCCGGAGGCCTGCAATTTGGCATGCACTTCAGGTTCAATCATCAAATTCAATGATTTTAAAGATGTGCACCTAGACCCCAACGCAATACCCCAAAAGCTAACTCATTCGGGGAAATGGTCAGTCTATATAGCAGAACACCATTTATTCCCAACCAATGTGGGGCTTTTAAAACCCCTCTAACAAACGCACAAAATGATAGATCGCTCCTTCAGAGCCCAAGGCCTATTGTGAGCGTGCACTGGGAGCCCAAACAGATACAATGTAAAGATATGGCACCTGGGCCTAACTCAACACCAAGTGCTAGCTCATGAGGGGAGGATTACCCAAGTCCATAAAGCAGACCACCAGTCCATCCCCAACCAATGTGGGACTTTTAACCCACTCTAACAATTATAAACAACAAAAGAGGAAGTATCATACCTCTGCCTCCGATAGAGGCAACATATAATCATCTTTAGGAACTTCTTCAACAGCCATCCGGTAAAGCAACTGAAATTCCTCCAGAAAGTAGTGAGTTACAGTTCCAATGATCTGACAAACAGACTAGCAGGAGCAAGGGAAAACGAGATCACCTTTGGTTCAAAAAAAACAACTGGATTTGGGTCACGTATGCATGACAACAGCAATCCTTTTGCTTGTTGTGGACTGCGTGGGATGACCACCTAACAGATAATTGCACATAAAATTATCAAAGGTATGCATGGATTCTTATGAGGAGAAAAGAGAGACATCTGATTTCTAGAAAAAATATATAAAGAAGTCCGGCAAATCATATAGTCTTTTTAACTATAAATCAGATAGGAACTCTGATAGAACTTAAGCCTTTATTGTGAGATAGAAAAAAACTAATGACGGGCAAAAACTAGAACTTAACTATAAAGTTGCTAGAGATTGGTGATATGATTATTTCATTAATACTAGTACAGGAAATAAATCATTCACCATTGTTAGTGCCTATGCTCATTAAAAGAGGAAGTGCAAAATTTTAGTGGGGAAGTATGGATAGGATTAGGCATTTTCAGCCCATATTTAATAAAATGGTCATTTTTGGTCCATATTAAATTTGTTGGATCCTCATTGTTAATTGTTAACTATGGGTTTCAAACTATTTTAAGAGTCTCTACAAATATGACAAATGTGTTAGATTGGGTATCCATTTGATCATATTATTAGATCACTTAGTTTCACTTTCACTCAAACTTCTTAATTGTGCTAACATTTAATATTAAAATTTTCAGAAATTCAATTAATTTTCAAACTTGATTGAAAAATCATATTTTTTGTTTCGGGAAACAAAAAAATTTAGGAGTAGGTTTGGTGGCAGGCTTTTTTTTTTTTGGGGTGGGGTAAAACTTTTTTTTTTTTTTTTTTGTTCGCCCCCCCCCATTTACTGAGGTGTTCGTTTGCTTGCCTTTGGTGGTTGGTTGGTGGGCGGGGGTACATTAATGTTTTTGGAAACCAATTTGTCCCACATGAGAAGGAGAAGCAGGGTTAAAAAAACTTGAACCCATAAAGACGATACTTCCATTTTCAAATCAGATGAGATAGTGAAATCAAGAGACTGAGGTGTAACTTGATCAAGATCTTCCACTCGAATCAACGACGATAGTTCATGCATTTGTATAGGTTAGACAAAGTTGGCTATGCGCATAAATTGATGGCAGCAAAGTAGAGGATATCGAATAATATGAGAGTTAGAAACCTACGGTTAAACTGGAATCTCTAAAGCAGGTTTAGAAAAAAGGTGTCTGGGAGGCGGTTGCAACAGTAAAAACATTTTACCAAGCTATTATATGTTACAGTAAGGAGGCAAAGATTTCAACAAGTGGAGAAAGATTATCTTGATTCCAATATTTCTTACACCATAAGAATGAGACTTTAGAGATGATGATGAGCATATACTTAGGACAATACAACGAACCAATTTGGATTTGTGGCACAGTAGACAGCTATATATTTTCTTCGAAGACTGATGAATTATAATGATAATTAAGAAGAATATACATGTGATACTACATAGAGAAAAAAGAAAAAACATTTAAGAGGTGCCGCGGCAGTTCTGAGATTTATGCACACCATACCAGTCTCCCATAACTCATTGAGCAAGAGAAAATAGAGTGCCAAGGAACAATTGGATTTCGCATGGTACATGACATATCATATTGTCTTGCTCTTCTACCTGTAAAAGGTTGATATCAGCATTTTCCCGGTTTCTTAGTTTAAGGAGTTAAGGTAAGGGGTGTTTTTGAACTGCTTAAAAGTTTGGTCAAACCTACTTTTAAGTCATTTTTGACTTCCTCGCAGTGTTTGACAAATATAAAAAATAACGACAGCAGTAAAATTAACTTAAAATAAGTCAAAGTGTTTTTTTGACAAGGTTAAAAAACTTAGATAAGTTTAAATAACATGCTTAAAATAAGTTAAAAAAAACAAAATGATGCGGCCTCCCCTATTTTTATTTTTTGACTTAAAAGTCATATCAGTTTGCTTTTAATTAATTTTTGACTTAAAGCAGGCTACTTTTTTAAGTACATCAATGGAACAACAAATGCTATCATACAGAAAACATTACTAAAATTACTCTTGAGTAGAAAACTGAAGTAGCTAGATTTATTTCGAATGCAAATAGATGAGATTCTCCCTATTTGTGCAGTGCTTGATATAAAGCTGCCCACTCCTTGGCAAGAGATATTCTAAGAAATACAACTGTGACAAACCTCAAGCCATGGACACACAAGGTGTAAGCTTACTTGGACTCCTCCCACATTTATAAGATGTAATATCTGATTCTAAGAAAATCATGCAAAAGAAACCTGACAAGTGTAAGATGCACAGAAAGATGTGGTACCTTTATACCAGGAACATGGCAGAAGAAAGATTCAGGGGATTGAGAGTGGTAATGCCCACCATGACCAACAGCTCCATAAGGTGCTCTTATAGTTAAACCTGGAAACCATGAGCCAGTTCAGCATCTTGAAACTTCGAGAAAATGATGAACTGCAATAAAGTCATAAGTTTTCTTCCAGTTACCTCCGCAGTTGAACTGGTTACCACTCCGGTATCTGAATTTTCGCAGCTCATCATTGACCATCTCCAAAACAAGATTTTGAAAGTCCATACTATCTCATGAATAAGTGCTAGTACAATGACTTCGCCATGATGCGTACCTGATCAAAAGCAGGAATATCATATCTGCAAATTGAATTTCTGCTATAGCTCGATTGTCCTGAAATTTAGGCAACAAAAATAAAACTCAACAATATCATCAAAAAGTTGGAGAAATATTAGCAGCGTTTAGTATTAGAGCTCATAACCTGACCATTGCAGCAAGACCCAATTCGCAAATTCCAACTAATGGCCCTGCACATCAAAATCAAAACCATTAGTGGATAACACTTTCTGACACAAAAAGTGACTTGTATAAAATGAAATTCATGCTGAATGTACTATTATTAAAACAATGAAATAGTAATATTATTATTTATTGCTCAGGTTCTTCCACCACCAAAAAATTGTCTTAGAGCAGACATGGAAAATACGTAGATAAGCTACGATACCTGCTACACACAGAGTAGTGTTAAGACCCCTCTGTTTCCAAATCGTTCCACTAGCCCGTAAAGTGCAACGAAAGAACAACCACCAAACCAACATCCTTCTCCAAATACATTAGACTGAGAAGAAAATTCATATCTTTAATCACAATTAGAAGTATTCAACCATAAACATGCGTATAAATTTGCAAGAAAATAAGAACAAGTTCGATGAATGGGCTGAGCCTAAGGAGATGTGAAATGATCAGGCAGTATTTGAAAACGGTAAGATGTTATTTTAGATTGCAACGCAAAGAAGGATAATGTTCAAACAATTCCAAAAAGTCAAGTCGGAGTCGACTGTAAATCATATGATTGGAAAGGATCAAACTAAAAAAGCTAAATGTCAAGCTACATCCTTGTGACTTTTCATAAAATTAAAAACGCCACTAAGAACATCGTTTGCATTACTTTTAAAGACGGTTCTTGCTGGCCTTTTTGACAGTAAAAGAGGCCTTTTTAGGCTACTTTCACCAATAATTCTGTTAGAAAAAGCAAGAATGAGAAGCTGTTGGGAGCCACGCTCTTTTTCTTATATTGAGGAAAACGCTCGTTATTTTTCTTTTTGAACAACCCTTCACGCTTAACCATTACATTCTCATATGTTTATTGCTTAAAATCCGTTGTTGGCATTCAATAGAAACTAATAAACATCAATGTGAAATAAGGTGAACTAGTTCGATTTCAAGGTCCTCTTATTAGTGCATACTCATACTAAAATTATGCGTAAAAACGGGGGTGTTAAATAATCATATTAAAACTAATATCAAATACTTAGGACCCTCTAGATGAGAATTGAAGGGTCGTATATTTATTTTTAAAATAAGTAAAATAATTTAAGATCATCCTAGCTTAAGGAAAAGATGATCAGGATTCTCTACTTGTCTCATTATTAAAATCTTAATTGGCAATTCAATGGTGTACCTCACACATATAGTCATATTCCCTTAACTTAAAGTTGGTACTTTTCCCTTTTTTTCTTGTTTTCCTTCTCTATCCACATAGTAAAACCACTAATCTTTCTAGACAGCAATTTAACAATACTACCAAAATGTGATCCAGTAGCGAAGCCAAAGGCTCTAGCGCAGAACCAGTAGCTTTGATTCAAACCCTAAAAAAGAAAATAATCTACCGTCTCTGTGACAATAATTTATTTAGTTCCTTCCAAAAAGAATGATTTTTTTTTCTTTTTTGGAACCATAAGATTCAAAATTTCGTCAAAATAGGATAAACATAAGGAGTTGTAATTCACAACCCATAAACTAAACTTTTTGGCTGTAGCTCTGGATTGATCTACTACAAAAAAAAAGTTGGAAAATTACCGAGGATCAGAGTCTAAAGCGATGTGAAGAGCTTGATTAATAGCAGAGAAAAGGTTGACAGATTTGGTGGAAGTGTCATTTTTGTTAATTGTTGAGGAAAATCCCATACAACTTTGATTTTTGGATGAAATTGCAGCCAATTTCCCAATTCTTCTGAAATTGCTACCCATTTTCTTTGAACTTTCTCTCAAGAATGTTGGAATCTGAACAAGAAGAGCACAATTGAGATTCAAAGTCAAAGCATCTATTATAGAGTTGGGTATGCACTCCCCAATTCAATGTCTCTTTATTTATAAAGTAATAATAAAATGGAACGTAAATAACTCGCGCATTTTTCACGATTATCCTTTAATATTATTTAATATATTTCAATTTACTCATTATACTATTAGATATAAAAGCTGTCTAATCTAATATATATTATTTAGTTTAAGTCAATTAATTATTATTTTGATAATATTTTTAAATACTATATGTGTAATTTTGAAAATCATAATAATATAGGGAAAAGGCTCAAATATGCCATCGAACTTTTACAAAAAAAAGGCTCATTTTTAATGCATCCGTTAAAAGTTTTGGCTCATCCATTCCACTACCGTTTAAAAAAAGGCTCATTCATAGCATTTTTTTTTCTAAGCGTTTTTTTTTATACAACACGCCTTTTATACACTTTTCAGATTAAATTCGTCCACGTCATTTTTTATTTATAAAATAACAAATCATGAAAACTTCTTAAAAATAAAACACCACAAATAATTTAAAAAAAAAACCCCCCTTATTAATATATATAAAATACAACAAACCATTATTTTTATTAATTTGGCATCAATGAAGATTTTTAAAGTTCGATGACAAATATTTTAAGAAACATAGACTGCTAATTATTATATAAAACAACAAAAAAGTTTATTTACACAATGTCAGGTTTATTTTTGTTACCAAAATCATCAAAAAAAAACTACCACAATTTTTTTGAAAACAAAAAAAATTTTTTTCTTTTAAATAAAAAAATTCTGCTTCTAAAAACACGCAAAATTTTTCCTTTATAAAAATATCGTCGCCAAATTATTTTTTTGTTTCAAAAAAGTCATATTAAATCTTAGGTGCATTTTTTTTTATTTTGCTCCAAAATAAACCTCGCATTATAATATTAAGTGTTTTTTTTTTATTTAAAATCACCTGCCCATTGCAGATATGTATAGTAACGAAATTTTTTTTTCATTCTCTTTGGCCTGTTACTACTTTACTTTCTTGATTTTTTTAAAATTAAAGCTCCGAACTAACTTGGTGGAATTTCTTTTTCTAAAAATCTTGACAAGTTTTTGTAAAAAAAATCGTTGAATTATTTTTAAAAAAAACTTCAATCATCAACATTTTAATGATTTACTTAAAAATTGGCAGCGCTATTTAAATTAAAATTTGGTTTACCAAAAATAAGTCGCTGTCCAAGTTTAAAAAAAAAGAAAGAATTCAATCAATCGCTTTCTTGGCAGCAGATTTTTTTTAATTTGGTTGGGTCTTAATTTTGGGTGGGTTTTTTTTTATTTAATAATTTTTCAATTTTTGATTTTTTATTATAAATACAATGACGTGGACGAATTTTAATCTGACAACGTGTAAAAAAGTTGGTTTTGTAAAACCAGCCGTTAAAAAAAATGGCAGGCAATTGTCCTTTTTTTAAACGGTATGGCATGGATGATCCAAACTTTTAACGTGATATGGGTGGCATAAATGAGGCCGTCCTTTGAAATTCGATGGCGATATTTGAGCCTTTTCCCATAATAATAAACTAGAATAATTAAATTATTTCTAAATTTAAATAAATTTTATAAAAGTACATCCGTTGATGGAGACGTGCGTCCGTAGTGGATGGATATACTTATATTTTATAATACCACAAACAGTAGTTGCCAAATCAGAATGACTTCATTTGAGCCGATCTAAGATGATGAAAATATTATTTATTATATTAATAAATAATAAAATTGATTTAACTAAATGTGAAGACTAATTATCCAACGTAAATAACTTTTATTTATTTATTCTGGCAGTGAGGTAAATTTAATTATTTTTTATTTTTATTCTATCAAGTACTTTTATTATTATATGTGCACTTATATTCTTGAAAATTTAGATTGGTTTTATTGCTCTTATCATTGTGATTGTACTTTTGCTTTTTATCTATTGTTTTCTTAGGGATTAGTTTTAATTATTCATTTGTCTTTTCGCTCTTGCTTTACAAAATTTTGATATAATGTGTACGTGTTTTTTTTTATGTATTAAAACATTTTGAATATCGCTTGTTTATTGAAACAAAAATTTATTATATTAATCAAATAAATTGATTTTAACGAAATGTGAAGACTAATTATCCAACAGAACTAGACTTTTATTTTATTTATTGTTGGCAAGTTAGATTAAATTTAGTTATTTTTTATTTTTATTCTATCAAGTATTTTTTAGGGAAAATTGTATATACTAGAAACGAAATAACCTAATTAAATGGCAATAAGCTAGGGTTTAATTTTAATTGTGCTCCATAGCAAATGTTTTGGCAAAAAAATTTAGCCAGGCGTCTCGTCTCCCAACATAAGTCCTCGCTCCCCTGCACTCTCCTATTCTCTTCTCAAGCGGCCTCTCCCTCAATCTTTATACCCTACGTGTTATAATTTAATGTTTCTGTTTGTACAAATCAGGAGAAAAGTGAGTGTTGATATGCACATCAAAATGTATAGTCTTGCGTGTGTTTAAACACGTAAATAATATAACTTACAAACATTTTACTAGTTTACTTTAGTTTTGACTCTTCAATATTGTCAGGGGTGGAGTGGCTCGGAGTGAAGTGGCCAAAGGAACGTTATAATACGTTGTGATTAATACAATTGCATTTAAAGTACGAGACAGCGGTTTTTTCTAGCTTTAAATCAATACGAAGTGTAATAATAATTGTTTTCCCATCAGTTTTTGTAATAAAGCGAAAAACCATTATATTCTTTGCTATACACTTATAATTATGCAATATACATACTTTTTAAATTCGTATTCAACTGTATGCAAAGCTACTTAGTACAATTGCACTATTGCATTTGTCCGATCCAAAAGCACTCTTTTTTCAGCTACAATATTCCCCCCACCAGCGAATTATACATTTTAGGCCAGCGAATTATACAATTTTAGCCATCGAATTAATACACTTGTATATGTATATCGAATTATACAGTTTTTATGTTTGCTACTATGGAGCCGTCAATTATGGCAAAGTTTGGCTATAGCAATACAAATAGGAATTTTTTGTTTGCTATATGTGACAGTTACCCTCTTTTTTTATTATTATATTGTGCACTTAATATTCTTGAAAATTTTAGAATTGGTTTTTATTGCTCTTTTTAAGCTTTCATTCTTATTTTATTTTTTACTTTTTTTTTTTCATTTATTGTTTTTCAGAAATTATTTATATTAGTCATCTGTCCCCTTTTTTATCTCCTTGCTTTACAATTTGATATAATGGTACGTGTTTTTTTATGGATGTTAAAACATTTTTATATATCTTTGTTTAGTAGTTGGAACAAAACTTTTTAAAAAACATTTTGTTGAAAATCATTTTCTTTTAAATAAAGACAAAAAAAGTATTATAAAGACCATCAAAAATAACGTTCTATAACACAGACCTTCTATATATATTATATCCTATTAATGGTTCCCCTCCAACCCCTCTACCCTAACCCGTGAACATCCCCCAAACCTCAAAATAAAAGATTTTTCTATATAATTATAAAATATAAGTATATCTCGATAATATAAAGCAGAAAATTACCGTCTCTTAATCAATTAGTTCGTTAAAAAGCTCAATTATTCTTTGCAATTTATGAGTTTTAGTGGTTCATTGTCTAGGGCATTTCAATTATTTTCAGTTAGCTAATGTTACCGTTTAATGATTCAAAAGTTAAATATAACCTAATCCGAATTAAATTGATTAAAAATTGATATTCAATTTGATTTAAATTTTTTTGTTTTTAAAAATTGATATCATGTTTATTTTGGTTTTTGTTTTAACGAAAAAACAATCACAAATAACTAATAATATAGATAAATTAAGATTTAATATTTATAATTATTTATAATCAATATTCATAAATAAAATATATATTTCTTGTTAAATTTTAATTAACTTAAATCTTTAATATTATCATTTTCTCAAGCCAATACTTAAATTTAGTCCAACTATTACAATCTGAAGTTTAAGTCACTTTAGTCTTTACCTTGATATCTTACATAAGATAGTCACATTTTTTTCTTAATTGTTGTAT